>JAGFBZ010002051.1:1880000-2149989 GCA_018398805.1 Hirundichthys speculiger
CGTTGCCAGCGCGCATGAGGAATGTGACATATCACATTTGCTCACAGCTGACTGCACCCTCGTCTTTGAAGAAGCACCGTCATGCAGTGTTTATATGGGCTATTCACTGATCACCAACGTGTGCGTTGTGTGCTGGCCTAATTTATGATGCACCGGCGCAAACATCCAGTGGAAGATGACTTCCACCTGCTCAGGCGGTGTTTATAGGGAATCTGACGGGATGATGTATATGTAAAATACACAGATTTTTCCAGTGTTGAGTCACCTTGTATTGACGTATAATGTACGTCATCTCTCTGCTTCTGCTGTAATCACATGGAGCTTTATCTATAAACGCTCTTTCAATAATTACAGTTCAGTAGCTATCAAGACTTTTTTTTTTTTTTTTTTTTTGCAATCAAAAGTCCTTTCAAAAGGCATGAAAATAACATTCAAGCAACCTCCTGGTGTGTCGGTCAACATGAAGAAGGTGCAGTGACCTTTGAAATGTGACGTGGGGCTTAAATTATAAATATTTGGGCCTGTTTTGAAAAAAGTAAAACAGTTTCCTGGGGTCTTAATGAAGTTTCTCCAACCTCTCGTCTCACCGGGAGCATTTCGGAAGCGGAGCATTTGCCAGCGTCGCCTACTCGGCTGGATTCGTTAGATAGCAAGGTTAGACGAAGGTTTTGAGATCCCATGAATCACCTGGCAGTCTGAACTTTTACACCCCTTTATATGACCGTCCCTGGGCGAGGTTTATGGTAATTAATAAGCTTTGTAAGCGCTTCCCCAAACTTGCGATCCGTTGGAATGCACTAAGTTATAGGGATGGAACAGTTACCGGTGTTACGGTAAAGCACGATAAAATTTTACGCGATAACGATATATATGTAATATCAGCCTCATTCAAGTCTGCGAGCGACTCGCGACTGTGTCTCGCGTGAATATGTAGCTTGTAACATTGGCATCGTAACGTGAGCATGGCGGAAAGTGGTGATAGCACGCAGGACATTTACCAACCCACTAAAAGGATGAAATCTGAGGTCTGGACATATTTTTTTTTTTTTTTTAAGAAAGCAGAGGGACAACTGGTGGAGGACAATTATCCTGTCTGCAGAACACTTGTTTACATTTGATTGTAATTTGTACAAGCAACTTGAAGGAGCTAAGCCTGATGCTTCACGCTACTGAGATGTTTGACCAAGAGTAACCTGGTCAACACACTTTGCTAACTCGCATTTCGTAAACGTTACTGTTGTGTGTCGATTGAAAAAGGACCAGAACCACGTTCTTCTGATGCAGTTAAAATATTAATTTATTCTATTAACTCATACGAAAACCATAACGCTAGCAGTTAGCGCCACAGCTCTTCCGGGTCAAACACCTAACCAATAACAGGCAGCTACCTTTATACCTGACCCTCAGGTAACAACACAGCGACACCCACAGACACACAGAGTGAACTACAATTCATAAAGCCATTTTGTTTCTTTATTTGCACATTTATACTAGGGCTGGGCCGATACACTTTTGTGCCGATTCGATTCTCCTACGATTTTTGGGTCCCAATTCGATTTATATTGCGATTCTGATTAAACAAGTATTGCATTTCGATTTTACCAAGTATTGCGATTTTTATATTTCAATTATTGAAATATGAAAATCATATAATATTAAATATTATATTTATTATATGTAATTATTGATTATTATATATATATATTCTTCTTATTATTATTATTGTTATTGTTATTGTTATTATTGTTATTATTATTTTAAGTATGAAATAATAATAAAAATATAAAGATTAAATAAGTTTTAATATTTTTTCAAAAAAATGCGCAATTTCTGTAGTTTAGAGCAGAGGTCTTCAACCCTGGTCCTCGAGGCACCCTATCCAGCAGGTTTTAGATGTTTCCCCTTCTTCATCACACCGTGATACAAGTGGCTGTGTCATCAACAGACTTGTGCAGACTTTGAGGACAACCTGATAATGACCATTAATTAAAATCAGGTGTGTTGAAGCTGGGAAACCTCTAAAACCTGCTGGATAGGGTGCCTCGAGGACCAGGGTTGAAGACCTCTGGTTTAGAGGTCTTCACGGGTCCACTTTCATGGACCCGACCCCGAATGGAGCCGTGAAAATTCGACCCGAAACCGACCCGACCCGAGCTATTATCATAAGTTCGGGAGTCCAAACCTGAATGGACCCGCAATTTTTGGACCCGTAAACGACCCGACCCGAGTCTTTAGTTTCCGACCACGAACTGAACCGAGTTACCCGAATAGAACCGAGACAATACAGCCTATAGTTGCTAATTTTAAAAGTTGTCTAGCGTTGAATAAAATTTTATTTTCTTACCTAAAGTTGTCTTCTTCTACCCGGTTCAGTTGCTCCATAGGCTACGTGATGGAAACGACAATAAATCCACGTCGTTATTCTCTTTGCGGATACAGATGCTGTTGATAGCAACTGCTAACGCTAATAGCCTACACCGGTCAGGACGTGTCGTGAATATGTTCTCATGCAGCGTTGTCATGTTGGCGATCCGTTGTGCTTTACAGCTGCCGGTAAACAAACCGGTAATAACACGCTACAGCAACACGATTGTTTCATGACAAACATGCCACGTTAATGAATTTAACTGTCCGAGTCCTGACATCGGCTGTCCACCGCCAGTATCTTTAACTCTCGAGTAAACACGGACCCAGTCTGTCAGAGAGCTCAGACCTCTCTGGGTGGTGGCGAAGGATGTGCGCCGTCATGTTCGTGGTGTTACCACAGTAAGAGATTTGACTGCGACAACGCTTACATATGGCTTTCCTCATATCGAGCTCTCCTGTACCCCGTGCTTTTTATAAAAACCAAATATAGTCCATACGTTTGATTTGAAGTGGGGCGGTGTGGGAAAGAGTTCAGACTCTGTGAAAGTACTCCGCTCGCTGCACTCCGCCATTTTGTCGCGTGAATTTGCCGGCATTCTGGTTACTATGGTGACACACGTGCTTCTATTTCCGGAAGTGTAGATGACAAAAGAGACAGCGAGCCGAGTATTTCCACGGAGCCAAAAATCGATTCGTGTATGAGAATCGATTTTTTAAAATCCCAAGAAAAAAAATCGCGATTATTATAAAAATCGATTTTTTTGGCCCAGCCCTAATTTATACGTATTTAAGGTTTAGCTTAAAGTCCAAAGTTTACTTAATTTGAACTGCACTATAATTTTTCTTCCTGATAATTGTTTGCTTATTTTGACCTACTATGGTTGTTAAAGTGTTTATTTAAATTTGCACCAGACAAATAAGCTTTGTTCCTGTTATTTATTTTTGTTCATTTAAAATAAAACCTCCTTCTGTGCCAGTTATTTGCCCTTTTAATGTGAAAGTTTCTTTTCGATAAAAATTTGGTTTCTGTTTTAGTTTGACAAGAAAATCACAAGATTTTATGAAATTATTTAAGTGTATGTGTTTTTTGGACATTTGAACAGTAATGGAGAAGACAGCGATAATATCGTAAACCGTGATAATGTGGTCACTATAATCCCTACTTATACATCCCTACTTTACACGGCATTCATGAATCTGCAGCAGATTTGCAGGAAGAAGGCGATTTATGTGCAGATCTGCTCGGAAGATTTCGTGAACGAGGCCTCTTTTCACAGCATTGTTCAAAGCAGACAGTTTTAGGGGGTGGAGCCACCCCTAAGCTCGACTCCACCCCTGTCGTCCACGCTTGCATGCCTCTTTTGTAGCTGGTGTTGCAGTGTTAACGTGACCCACTTCTGAGCTGCAGCACGCGCAGCATCAAATGAATTTTGAGCGAATAAAAAGATGGATTTGACTTTGATACCACAGCAGCCTGCAAATCTGACGCTCTCACTGAGTTTTCCAGCTGGCAGTGACTTCAGACACCTAAATAAAAGCCATCAGGAGAAGTTTTTTTCCTCTGTTTCTGTAATATGAGCCCCTTAAATGTTTCTGGCACTTGTACCTTGCCACGGCAGTGCCTTGGGGTCTTCATCATCTCCCTTAAGCTTTTTCTGAGCAAGTTTTGTCATGTGGTGGAACACATTATCCAGCTGAATTAGCCTACAGGAAATTGGAGTCGCCTGCAGGCTCATGCACATCTTATCTAAAAATACACTTCATAGTGTGCAAACGATACAAATATTTCACCGTCCAGTCCAAGTGACCTGTGAGATTTGGTGGCCACATTAGTAAAGATCTTTCCATTAATGGTTCCTGACTTTGAGAGACTCGACTGTGATCGTTTCGGCTTCATAAAAGAGACGGCATGAAAGGTTTCCGTCACATTTCTGCTCCTCTGTGAGCCGGCAGGGCCGCCTGCTCGCTAAGTGAATTCATGGACCTGCTTGGTAAAAAAAAATCCCAACCCTAAAATTCAAGCGCCTAAAAAGATTTCTTACACTCAGACTCTGTGCTATTCGAGAAAGGGATTCAATTTAGGGACAATGGTCTGCTGCCTACATTTAAGTTCTGTATAATACTATTACGCTGGACTTGTCGGCTTCTGAGAAACTGAGCCAGGTACCCCTGTCAAAGAGATTACTAAACCTTACACTGCACACATTGTGTGCAAAATTTCAGAGATGAGCAAACCCATTCAGGAGGGTTTGTGATGGTTCAATCAGTTTCCTTCAGTTGTATTACCTGCCTTCCTCCTTTGTACCGTTCCACCACCAGTGGCCTCTTCTGTTGCAATGCAATTTCCCCATTGTGGGACAAACAAAGGTTTTCTCCTCCTCCTTCTTGATATTTCCCCAACTGTACCACACATCTCTCATATGTTTGCTTATAAGAGATGCAAACCTGTGTATGTGCAAGCTTGCATCCAGCTTTATAGGGATTTTAGGTCAGTGATACATCTGCACGGCGTTCTGAGGCTGCAACACAGCTGGCTGTAAAAACCAAATGCGATACAGTAATCGATGGTAAATATTTAATGTTCAAAATGTTCCCCATCTGTGCTTTCTGCTGACTCTCTCTATTTTTTTAAACAAAAAACAGAATAATAAAGAATATGTCACCATCTCAGACTTTGGCCACACACCATTTGTAGAATCATACTTTATCCTGGATGTTGATTTTCCGTTTTGAGAGAGAAAATAATGAAAATAACAAAATAGGGCTTCAGGGCTCATCAATGGGACTGTTATGGTCTTTATGTCCCCCATCGTCTGGCCAGGCCACGCTTCAGGTAGCGGGCTCCACCATCCAGTAGGGGTTAGTATTGGCAAGGACCTCGCAATACGATATGTATCATGAAACTTGGGTCACAGTATGATATTATCGCGATATCACGATATATTGTGGTATTCTACCCAGTTAATATCAAAATTAAAAGTAGGGATGAAAAATCAAGTTGCTGTATATGTTCATCAGATGATATTGATCATTCAGAGGACAAATTGAGTCAAAACTATTTGCTTCAAAACAACCTTTTTGCTGTTTATTAGTGTTTTTGAAAAAATCGATATTAGGAGCTGAAAAAATTGATATTATATTGGGCGGCCGAAAATCGCGATATATCGCCAAATCGATTTTTTTTTTCACACCCCTACCATCCAGTAATGACTAGCGTGATCGAAGGAGCTTTAGAACGAGCCGCGCACGTTTGCATGTTTCTCACCACCTGCAAGGATGTCCATCTCACCACGGTGGGGTCTGTTGTCGGGGAGTAAGGCCCCATCATATTTAGGGGTGAGTATTGACAAGGACCTTGCAATACGATATGTATCGTGATACTTGGGCTACGATACTATTTATCGCAATATCACACAATATATCAAAATTAAAAGTAGAGATGAAAAATCAAGTTGCTGTATTTGTTCATCAGATGATATTGATCATTCAGAGGACAAATTCAGTCAAAACTATTTGCTTCAAAACAACCTATTTATTGTTTATTATTAGTGTTTTTTCACATTTAAGTGAATTAATGAATTTTCCTAAAAAATCTATTAGGAGCTGAAAAATCAATATTATATTGGATGGCTGAATATCATGATATTTCGCCAAATCGATTTTTTTTTCACACCCCTAGTCATATTTCAGTGAACTTCTGATAATCTGCAGAGTGGCAGATTGAAGGGGTGGCCTGTATCCAGGAGCACCTCCACCCACCGTGGTGAGGGGCCGTGACCACCACGTTTCCTGTCACTTCGTCGGTGATGCTCCTTTTTCAGTCCACACTTTCAGCTTTTTGAACCAAGGGAAAATGTTTACCGTTCAGTTCGGGGAGCCCCGAAAGCCTGGGACATCTCGTTATATCTGCAAATGATTATCTTCTGATTGTGTGTGTGTTAGCGAGATTATATCTTCAGTAACTGTCTGCACAAGACAAGAGCACTTGATAATTTATACTCAGAAGATGATAGTTTGTTCATGACTGCGTTCATGTTTGAGGACTTTGTAGACTCTGTCGTGATTGCATTTGTCCCCTTTGTTTGAGGATTTAAAAAAAAAAGATGTGATGAGAGAGAGGAAACGATGCAAACAATGAAAGAAGCTTCACTCGATTCTTGATTAGCTCAGCGCAGAATCGGAGTTGAAACTGGTAAAAATCCAGATGCATTTTTGCGTGTGTGCAAAGTGCAAATTGCGTTGTTTTAGTGTCCTTTATCGTGACGAGCGCGCAGAACGTGGAAGCGTTGCTGGATGCTATCACGCCGCATGATTGGGGCGATCACAGCGACCTGCTTGTTCTCTGCGTGGAGGAGCGAGGAGACGCAGGCTGGAGAAAGACGTGGCAACCGAATACGAGCGTTGCCCTCCATCACCGGCGGGACCCGGCTGTTAGATTGGCGTGCCACCCAGGCGTCGTCGAGCACTCTGTCATCCGGCATCTCCAAATAGCGCGGCGACATCGCTTCTCTCTGCAGTCTGCTTTTGATGGATAAACACGATGTCATCATGTAAACACAACCCTCTCCTCCTTTGCATTTCAAAGCCACAGGGCGATACATCTCCTCATGCCTGCTCATAAAAGAGGGCCTCTCGGCTCACCTTTGATTTGTGGCCATGTTGTTCTCTTTGGCCCTGTCACCAGGAAGTAGCTGAAATGACTGATAGAACTTTGAAAGACCAGCATTCATGTCAGGCCAGTTAGAAGAGGGCCACATGGCAGGAGGAATTAAGGGCAACACGGACGGGTAGGGATGGAAATTGATAAGATTTTTCCGATTCCATTATCGATACCGTTTAACGATACGATTCTTTATCGATTCTCTTATCAATTCCAATTTGGGGAAAAAGGAGAACAAACAGTTTTATTAGCATCATTTTTTTTTAACTTAGAAGTCTCGACCTTACAAACTCAACAGCGAGGTCAAAAGAGGCCCAAAGATAACTTGTTAACTGTTGTAATATGTAACTGTGCAAATACACAAGAATGTGGAACATTTTACTAACGTATTTTTCTAATTGAAATTAAAAAAAAATCTCCTTTTTAAAAGGATATATGAGCTCACTAAGCACTCAAAAATAATAATAAAGAAAGATAAACACTATCAAATACAACAGAACAGTGCATAGTACAAATCTGCAAGTACTATGAAGAATTAACAATTCTTTTGCAGAAAAATAAGCATGTCTGCTTTTTCAGGAAGGATACGTGATCTTTCTGGAGGTAGGTAGTGAGCAGTAGCAAGTGCTGCCAGCCTCTGAACCAGCCAGACTCTCTCTCTCATCACGGTCATCTTCTAAATGTAATACAGAAGGCATTCGTTTAATAGCATAGCGTTAATGTTATAGCGTGTTTTACAAAGAAGCACATAGGCAGTGGGATAGCTACTTACCAGAGGTGATCTTAGCTTGGTTACTGCCGCTGCTGCTTGGTTGAGATCCATCAGTCAGAAGCGTGTCAAAAACACGACACTCCTTTAACATTATTGCATGTTGTGTGCGCAAATGTTTCTGCATGTTAGTCGTGTTCCCTCCCGACGCTGTTATCTCCACTTTACAATGACTGCTAGTTGCCTTGTTGCCATCTTTCTTTGTGAAGTGAAGCCAAACTTTGGAGCGTTTGAACCTGGTGGGCACCATTGTTGTTTACAACTCCAATGGGTGTTCTAAACCGACGTAACTTAATCACGTAAGTGCTTTCTGGAATTGACTGTGCATAACTTGCGTAAATTACATGAGATATGTGCTGGTTGGAATCGATAAAGGAATCGCTAGTTAAACCGCCAAATGATTCCATGGAATTGAAACACACCGAACCAGTTCTCGATTCCCAACCCTAAGGACGGGAGGGTAAAAGTTAGCTTCGTGTTCCCTCAGTTCTTACTCTGTAGATAAATGCCTGGCAACATGCCGCATTGAGGGACGATTTCATTTCTGTGCAGACTGAAAGAGATTCAGAGTAAAGAGTAAATAGCACATTTTGCTTTCTCTCATCTGCATCTGCTCTTTTTCCTGATTTAGTTTCAAATTACGGCGCTGACTCGGTGCCAGCCGACAGCTTAGAAAGAGGATTCAGAGTGAACGTTTCCGCCCTTTTCCCTCCTCCATCAGGGAGCATCTCTGAATGGAGGCGCGGGCCTTGGCATTTTAACATTAATAACGCAATTTCATGAGCCGAGGACGGTTTGGCTGGTGGAGAACCTTCCGTCCCGCCGCTCCAGCATCGGATGCTTTTGTTGCCCGTCTCTCTTGTCATTGGTGGCACCACCACGGGCCTGTTTGGCTTAATAAGTCTGTTTGTCTTTGCGCTCGTGGGGTTCGCTCCCACTCAGCGGCGCTCCACAGCCCGAGTGGGTAGGAATACCTCGGGGGTCAGAGCTTTAATTAGACCCCGCTATGCCAGACCTGTGGGAGACAGCTATTCTGGATGTGTGCATTTGATTGCATTTGATTGCATTTGATTTCACATAATGATCTTTCTCTAGCTGGGCTCCACAAAAAAAATCCGTCATAAGTATGAAATCTAGACCTTTTCAAAATTACTGTAGTTTACCATAAGATTTCATCACACTGTGGCTTTGTCACGATTCAGGGACAGCTTCCCTTCAGGGATGCCCTTTGATGGAAGAAGGGGGCTTGACAGAGGATTAACCGTAAAATTATTAGGTTCCATTAGGGCTGATTGGTATGCAGCGGATTTAAGAATACGGAGGATCAAAGATGTTACATCATGAGTCTTGGCAGTGATTGAGGTACCACAACACGATACGTTTTGCCAGGGATTTGTCCCTTCATGAAATACATGTAAAAAAAGAAATGTTTGATGCAACATGTAAGCCATGCTATCAATCAGTCTTCTCCATCCAGGTCCTCTGAGACCCCTGTCTAGCTTGATTTTTTATTTTTCTCTTCTCCAACACACCTGATTCAAATTGAACTGACCTGCACAAGTCCGTTCATCACCCATTCATGTCGGTGGTCACATAACACAAACACATAAAGGCTTTGAGCACGTGGTGACCGATTACTTTTAACGACGGTGCAAGAACTCAACCTCTGTGTTCAAGTAGACAAATAAAGAGGCAAAGAGTATTTGACAGCCACCTACTGCTCTGCCACATTTCAGCTCCCTACCAGAAACTGACGTGGCATTTCTTTCCAGTTGATGCTGAATTATAAAAGTCAGTCATGCTGACCTGTTCCTACTGGAGTTGCTACAAGACTTTGTCTAAGTTAAAATCTTTTTTTTTCTTCATAATTCAAAAGACTTATCAGTTTGTAGGCAGCTGTAAACAGTTGGTTCATTCATTTATGTGAAAGGAGTCGTGTTTCAATTCAAAATACTTTATTAATCCCCCAAGGGGGAAATTCAAGTTTCAGTACACCAGTCTGTAGTACTAGGGGAGCTGCTAGTGTCCAGCGCTCCTTTTCATGCCAGGTCCCCTGGTCCGAGTGCTAACTCCAGATAACAGCTGTTAGAACCAGTATATCTCCATAATGATGACAAGTGAGATATCTCCAGGTCAGAGGAGGAAACACCAATGAACCAGACCATCTCCTCTGGGAAGACTGAGCTCCATTCAGTCCGGCGAGCGACGGAGCCGACTGTCCCAGAGCCTGGTTCATCAGGTGGACCGGACCAGATCCTTGTCGTCTCCCCCGGCGGTGCTGGGCCCCACCAGGTCACCAGACGGCCCCTGCCAGGTCAGCTGACCCATCCGGCTTGTAGACAGCTGGACGGGGGCAGCATGCCGCCGCCGCTATGTCGGGGTCTCCCGTCCGGGCTCTGTGACACTGCAGCCCGGATCCAGTGGCGGTGGTAGCTGCGGGTAGCAGTTCAGGACTACTTAGCTTAGCTTTCCCGAACCGGCCTCCAGCGACACCGTCCATGTCCGCGGCGGCAGGTCTCCACCAGCCGTAAGAGGACCGATCCGCCCCCTGCAGACAGTATGTCGACACCCGACCGCAGATTACCACAAACCGGGCACAAACTGGAGCGTCCAGCGTAGCAGAGACAAGTCCCGGAGCAGCAGCGAGAAGCGTCGTCCGGGCAACAGTTTCTGTTGGAGGCGAAGGTTCAGGAGAAAAATGAATGTCGCCGCCAGTTGAAATGACAATGCGGAAGCCTGCAACGACTTGATATGGGTTTAAAAAAAAAGAAAAAGGTGCCGATTAATAACTGGAAAAAAAAAAAAGGAAACATCTGATGTGAGGAGGACTTTTTGAAGCAAAGACAAGACACAGAACAATTCAGCAACACTATTTTTTTGACCGTTAAACTGATCTGGAGACGAGTCTGAACGAATGATCAACCTCCTCACATACTAGAATAACTCCATGGTGAAATATTGCTGCTGGGGACCTGCAACAGTGACTCAAGGTGGAGGGACATTTTTATTCCCTTTCCAAAACCAAAACACTGTAAAAATGCAGGCTTTAGGTTCAGTTATGTCCGTCCACACAAGCAACTAAACGTAGGGAAAGTTACAAAACACACCTACATTTGCTCCAAGGTAAGTTTACTTTGTTTATTAGATGATTGATTTAACCACCGTTTAGTAAAAGTAATAATATGATTTAGCAGCAGAGAGGGTGATGAGTAAAAACATCTCTCTGTTAGCATTAGCTCTGGTCCATAGGTCTGTCCCACACCAGAGCTATGTTAGCATGAGACAGTAGCAGCATTGTATTAAGATGATTAATACAGTGATGTTAACATCACTAGCCTCACCTTATACCTAACAAAATAAATATCCAGGGCCATATATATTTGTAGACGAGGCAGGCTTATAGCTGGCTAGTGAGCTCTGGTCCATAGTGGAGAAGTCATTGACAGTATGGACTAAAGCTAATGCTAACAGAGAACTCATCACCCTCCCTGCTGCTAAATCATATTATTACTTTTACTAAACGGTGGTTAAATCAGTCATCTAATAAACAAAGCTAACTTACCTTGGAGCAAATGTAGGTGTGTTTTGTAACTTTCCCCACGTTCAGTTGCTTGTGTGGACGGATACAACTTAACCTACAGCCTGCATTTTTTCAGCGTTTGTTTTGGTTTGGGAAAGGGAATAAAAATGTCCCCTCCAAACATTCTGGACACCTCGAGTCACTGTTGCAGGTCCCCAGCAGCAATATTTCACCATGGCGTTATTCTAGTATAATATTAACACTGATGATACACATCTGAAAAATAGCAAATTAACATAGATTGTCTGATTGTCTGACCTAGCAACAGTGATTGGGGAGGGGGCGGTGCTTACCGAAGGGTCAATTGTTGGACAGAGTTGTAAATGTCTGATTCAGTAAAGGTAAAAAGTCAGGCAACAATTAAAACCTGTGTGTAATAATAAGGAATAAACATCTCTGTGTGTTTAAAGCAAATCTAAAAGGCATATATATCTATATTTTAAAACTGGTCATCATGGTGGTACTCAGAGAGCTGAAAAGTTTCTCAGCTGGTACGCAGTATTAAAAGTTTGAGAACCGCTGCAGTGACACTTAACATTTATAGCACTTATAAAGCCAAGAAGTGTATGCAAAAATAGCTAAAAATGTCTTTATAAATGCAGTCTGAGGTGTGACATGACCACAGCATCAGCTCCTGACTGTCAAGAACGCGTCGGTGCTTATCAGTAGTCAGGTGGTTTTAATCAAACCACGTGCACAACTTCCACACGGAAACCACATTGTTATGACCGCGTATTTAATGTGAAAGGATTTTCCTGTCTGTGGGCTCTTTAACATGATATTTAGATGTAAAGTATCAGTGAGAGAATTGAGGCTGGGTCAGTGATGAACATCTGCTCCCTCATGAGGACTGGAGGTTTTACTGGTCCGTGCCTTTTTAAATCAGGGTTTGATTAAATATTTTTAGCGCAGCCGTTATTTTGTAAGCTCCATCACTGCTTATACGTGCACTTTGTGTGAAATTGTGTGTAAAGTTTCGTCTGCGGTCCTGCTGTTATTTGTCTGGTATCACTGCCCTTGGTGAGACTTGATCAATAATTTGCGTGTGAACTTGCCCGTATGTGGATATAATGGATCCAAGCCTATTTATGTTTACTAAGGTCTTTATTGACTGTAGCCATGGGGTGACTTCACTCCCATCTCACATCTTCTTCTTTTTTTCCCCTCACACTGAAATTACTTGTTTTATTTACCCAACAGCTTGTGTCTTCAGAGGATCGGTGGGTTAAGCAGAAACATTAGCTCCGCCTGGCACATCCAGGAATTATTCTTTCCAGAAATATTCCTAAAACGCCTCTGTTACATAGGAGACCACCTTGTTTCGGGGTCGGTGTAGCAGCTTTCTAAGCTTCAAATATGTCAGGTCTCACGTGGATTTGCATTCTTCAGACAACATCTGCCAGATGCCAGGGGTGTCATGGTTACTGTCGAAGGATCAGTTACACAGCAGTTGCATTGGCGTTTGAATGTTTTCATCGATAACTAATAAAAAAGAAGAAAGAGCCACATGGTCGGATGCTCTCAGAAGGTGCTGTGCTGTCAGGTTTCCTGATGGTTCCTTGACCCGATCTGCAGCGGTGTTTCTTGACAGGCTCGTGTCATTAAGAGCCTGTTTCTGTCATAAAGCATGAATGATTTCGAAACTGGCCACAATAAAGGTGCTTTCACTGCTGCAGCAGTGACTAAGGTTCTCGGCCGCTGAGGCCAGCAGTTCCAACGCTTTCCAAAAACAAAGAACATACTTGCTTGTGTCCGATGAGCAGCAGTGTTTTTTTTTTTTCTCCAAACTGTCTTTAAATCGCTTTTTGTCTCTGTGAGCTTGTCTTTCCTTGGATATTTTTGTTCCAGACCCACTACTCGACCACAAAGCTGTGGTTGGAAATGGCTTAATCTGAGACGCCATCATCGGCTGGGTCGATGCCGTCATCGGCTGGGTCGATGCCATCATGGGCCAGGTGTTGAAACTGAGATGTGTGTAGTTACGGCCCTCGTATGTCTCCAGAACCCTACAGGATTGCACGATATGTTTAAATGCAGGCCAGATAAAATGAGATGGTGGGTCCGGTTAAGTTCAAGTCAGACCCGACACAGGACTATGTCCTCAGCTCTGCATCTGCCAACGTTCAGACTTCAACTCAAAGTAACCGATTTTGATGAACGTATCATTGCTGCATATCGTTGAACGTATCATTGATGCGTATCGTTGAACGTATCATTGCTGCGTATCGTTGCTGCTTATCATTGAACGTATCGTTGCTGTGTATCGTTAAACGTATCATTGCTGCTTATCATTGAACGTATCGTTGAACGTACCATTGCTGCGTATCATTGAACGTATCGTTAAATGTATCATTGCTGCATATCATTGAACGTATCATTGCTGCGTACCAATGAATGTATCGTTGCTGTGTATCGTTGAACGTATCATTGCTGCGTATCATTGAACGTATTGTTAAATGTATCAGTACTGCATATCATTGAACGTATCATTGCTAGGTATCATTGAAAGTATCGTTGCTGCGTATCGTTGAATGTATCATTGCTGCGTATTGTTGAACATAACATTGCTGCATATCGTTGAATGTATCGTTAAACGTATCATTGCTATGTCTTGTTGCTGCATATCGTTGAACATATCGTTGCTGCGTATCGTTGAACGTATCATTGCTGCGTATCGTTGAACGTACCGTGGCTGCTTATTGTTGAAGGTATCGTTGAACGTATCGTTGCTGCTTATTGTTGAAGGTATCGTTGAACATATCATTGCTGCGTATCATTGAACGTACCGTGGCTGCTTATTGTTGAAGGTATCGTTGAACGTATCGTTGCTGCTTATTGTTGAAGGTATCGTTGAACATATCATTGCTGTGTATCATTGAACATATCATTGCTGCGTATCATTGAACGTACCGTGGCTGCTTATTGTTGAAGGTATCGTTGAACGTATCGTTGCTGCTTATCGTTGAACGTATCCTTGCTGCTTATTGTTGAAGGTATCGTTGAACGTATCATTGCTCATATTGAACGTATCGTTGCTGGGTATCGTTGAACGTATCATTGCTGCGTATCGTTGAATGTACCATGGCTGCATGTGTCACAGCAGCATCATGCCAGAGACGTGACGGTGCTGCGATCTTTCAAACTTAACCCGCGAGTCTCTGTTCAAAGCTCCACATAGTTGCTCCACAAGTTACGTAAGACATCTGATAAATTAACTGTATTTTTATACTCTTCTAGTGTTGTTGACTACTGAAAGCGCCTTTAGACGATACTTTCTTTTGCCTTTCCCTGCCTTTTCTCCTCTATCACGCACACGCTCTCATACTGATGAACACATCGGGGCAGTGAGAGGTTCAGCATCTTGCCCAAGGACACTTGAACACGTGGACTCCACGTATCGAATGGCGGCTCACCTTCTGATTGGAGGTAGATAACTGCTCTACCTCCCAAACTGATTTAGGAGTGAGCACTACGTTTGGAGAAGTTTGCCTCGAACCTTATTTCAGGCCTCATAAAAATACTGTATGATTTTTGACATATAACAGCAGAAACGGCTCTGAAGATACCTTTGGGGTTAAACTTGAGATAAGCGGCTGTGTCAACAAGCGCAAAACCCCCAGACGCCACTTGCTTTCTCTAATCAGAAATTCCTTCCACGCTTCTTTATTTATACTTTCAAGTATGCTATATTTTAATGCTTGTCATGCAGCC
This sequence comes from Hirundichthys speculiger, assembly GCA_018398805.1. Lineage (NCBI taxonomy): Eukaryota > Metazoa > Chordata > Actinopteri > Beloniformes > Exocoetidae > Hirundichthys > Hirundichthys speculiger. The sequence continues at coordinate 1,895,088 of JAGFBZ010002051.1, forward strand.
GCATTGCTGTGTAATATTGTTTCTTGGACGCAGGAGATTATGGGAGGATGGTGGGGGCGAGAACCCAGAATCTAATCAGGATGGCACAGCGAAGCCCCTCAGCAATGATGCATTCAGCATTGTCTTGTTTGGACAAGTCAAATCAATGGCATCATACCTGAGGGGGCTGGCTGCACTTATCTCTGCTGCCCCACGACGATGAGACGGGCTTATTTCTGCGCTTACCTTTGGCGACTGACAAAAGCAAATGCATATGAAATGATGTTACTTATAAGTCGTGTATATGAATGACCTTTTTTTTTTTTTTTTTTTTTTTTTTTACCAAAATCCTGTACTTAAGCTATGGCATCAGTCACTTTTGGTTTATAGTAAAGCGATGCCTGCAGTCTTAGTTCCACTGAGCTGGATAGAAGTGCATCTGTTGACCTGTAGGGGTCAGAGGTCAGCTGAAATTGAAAACTTAAAGCGTGGATTGTTTCTCACCTAAGAAAGTGGTGAAGTCAAGGTGGACGCTGGACTGTAGACAATAGGTCTTCGGATCAACCCGGAAACCCAAGGTTCCGACCCGACCCGACCCAAATCAGGTCTAGGGTCCATTCAAAAGACGTGACTCCGGGTTCGGGTCGGAATCGGTAGTTAGTTGTGGTAGTTGGAGCGTGTTTACTGGGAGGACACCAACTATCTGGGACTTTCAGGTAGCTGATAGGAATTGTCTGTGTAAAAATATTTATATGTATATATCAGTGTAGAGGAGGAGGAGGAAGGAAGAGGAGGAAGCTCTACAGCAGAGTCCCAGACGAGCTGCACATGAGAGCTGCTCTGATCTGGATGAAAAGATGCTACATAGCAGTTAGCGGGTAGCGCAACCTGCTCTTAAAGGCAATGGCTGCTGACGCACTGATTGGTTTAACAGGTGGAACGCCCTAACCACTCCTATGGATAATGTAGCAGGTAGCGCAGGTGGGATAGCAGGGTTTAGCAAGGTGGAAGATTGCGTTCTTTGGGGGAACGCCCCGCCCGCTACCTGCTATCCCTAAATAGCAGCTTTAGCAAATCTGGCGGAAGATCTGGCCCTATAACTCAAATGATTTTGCAAATTTGTCCAGCTGTGGACGACATTGACGGATTAGCCATCGGGGCGGCCGACCGTGTGATAGGTCACGACAGTAAGGCCCCGCGTGGTCTTCGCCTCGCTCACTGCATCTGCAGAGGAAACAGAGCTGCAGCAGTTAAAAATACTCAACTCAAGCCTCCAAACAGCAGCTCAGCCATCAGTGGGTGACATCATGTTTTCATCTTTTTATAAACCAACCTTTGTGACTCATACCCTTGACTAAATTCAAAAAGGGGGGGAAAAAAAGGAAAAGAAAAGAAAAATCCTTAAGAACTACATTCTGATCCAAAGTAGCTGTTGCATTCTGGGACAACAATGCAAAGAGCACTTTGCATTTGCACTAACATGAAAAATATATCAGATGATCGTTCCAGAAATTCCAGCGAGATTGGTTTGGAGGGAAGCAAACTTAAAAACAGACATCCTCACATCCTAGAAGTACATTCAGTTCAAAGTATATACGTTCTCTAATGATGGCTGCAGATATGAGCTTGGATACATTTTTTATGATTGCTTGTCCTGCACGGTCTCTTAACTCGGGGCCCTTAACCAGCCATTTCACCAGTGTGTGAAAAGGGTCATCAGAAGTCGTTTTATGTTGCCTTTAAAACAAAAAGATGATTTCCCCGGCGTCTTGTCTCAAGCACACACACTGGGCCACGTCAGTTGTGCTAGATTACAGGTTTTCGGCGGGGGGGGGGATGTCATCACAGGTCTCACCTCTCCCACCCGCTGCTGCTGGCGCACGCCGGCTCGCCAGACAGGGTGTTGTCACGGCGCCTCGAGTGCAGCGCTCCATCATCAGCGAAGCCCGGCAGCTCGCTCTCTGAGGTGGGAAGCGGGGGATGACGCGCCTCTTACAAATAAGCCCCTTCAGTCTAGTAGATCTAAAGACCAAGTGGATGGTTCGATCGGGCATTTACGCCCGTGCAGGCTGTTGACACGGGTTGGCGGGGAACGGATGGGATGGATGGGATGATGGGATAACTAGAGGAAGCGCACATCCACCGGGGAGCTTGTTATTACACTGTCATTGTCTGGAGGCCTCATCAATACGACTGATCGTTGGTCAGACATAAAGCCCGGCCTCAACGGGCAGACCTATCTGCTGATTAGTGTTTACGATAAGGATCTAGATTGTAGGAGTGAAGGACGAGCTGGCTTTTATCTGACGCTTTGTGTGTCTCCTTCACTGTTACTGTTCACATCGAAGAGCAGCTTTAAAGCTCATCACAGTTTCCCAGTAATAATGATCCTTTATTAACAGTTTTGTACATTGTTTTCACTTTAGTTTTATTTTTTTGGGCCTGATGTGATACGACTAGGGATGCACGATAACTGTATTTTAAAACCGATACCGATAACACACACATATACCTAAGATCATTACATCAATACTATGAACAAAATCAAAAATAGTTTTGACTTTTTTTAAATGAACAGATATTTATTTTTTTCAATGAAAAACTATTGGCAAGCCTCTCAAACATTTTTGTAAAACTATCAAACAAACCTATTTGATATCTCACATCAACTTAAATAAGGTTCATTACTGACTGATATAAAAAATAAAGGCTCCTTGAACTGATGGAAATACATGCATCAGAATTACTAACTGAAAAAAGATTTACATTTAAAGGATTTTGGCTTGTGGTTCCATTTAAATTAATACCTTAAATAAAAATAAATGAGGTTCAGTAGTTTTTGTTTTTGATTTTTTTAATCTCATTGAAGCTTTAGATGAGAGGAATGAGGGAGAGGAGAGGGGAGGTGAGACTGCTGCTGGCTTGCGCACGTTAGCATTAGCTTCCATTAGCTCACATTAGCGCAATTTCAAAACTCCATGGAAGCGATTGTTATGTTGTAGGTGGCTGATCAGGTCTTACGTCTTAAAGCTTGTGCTTCCCTCCTCGTTGAATTCGCTCGGAGGATTCATCACAAATAACCACCAAACTATCTTCTTCTGAAACTTTAACAAAGTTCCACGCCGCCATGTTTCTTGTGATAGTACGATGTGTGCTGCAGGCTGCATTCAAGGTGTAACGTAAATTCTAACATTCCCTCGTTTGCTAGTCATTCTTTCAGCCTTTTTTTTTCTTTTTTTGTGTAACGTGGGAAAATACTGCCAATATCAATTCAAGTTAGCAACTACCAAAATTATGAGTTGTTTTCTGGCATGAGGGGGTATTCTTGATCTTCCTTATTGAGTAATCGTTTCTCTAATTATGCTGACGTAACTTGAACATAACATTCACTGCTGGTTATTTAAGGCTCAGAGGGAGCGAGGCACTGCTGTGTTGACAAAAATATATATGTTATCGGGGCTATTCGTTGTGTTATCAGGGCTATTCGTCGTGATATCGGACTTATCGGGATGACGTCATAATTTCCTGTTATCGGCCCGACAGTTATCGTGCACCCCTAGATACGACACGTTGGGACGTCGTTTTACTCCTTGAGTCGTTAGACCTGAAGTGGGTGAGTAAAAAAGCCCAGAAACGCAGCAGAGCATCTATCAACTCTGAGCCGATGTGCATGCAGAACATAAAAGAGGGCAAATGGAGCGAACGCTCACACCTGCTGGAATCTCAACCAGCGGTATTTGCTTGTGCATTCACACTCGTTATCGCCTTACGGCGTGTCTGCTAACAGAAAGCCACACAAAACGTCCTAAGCTGTCATCTCATCCCTTGCCAGTCGAATGGGAGAAGGTACCCGGCGTGTTTGCACACCAAAGCTCGCCGCTTTTTCCAGAGCCACCAAGCAAACTGACGTGAGGAAATGGCAGATGTATCCGCCATGCAGGCCTGCAATTTTAGCCTCAAACCGCCGCTGATTGATAGCTTTGATAGCTGCTGAGGCAGGATTGTGAGTACACACTTTTCTTTACCAAAAAAAGATAAAAATAAAAAAAATGGGTGAGCGATGGGCATTGAAACAGATTTGGTGGGAAAAAAAAATAAAATAAAATGTTGGGTGGAAATGTGTAATGATAATTGGAGCGCCTGCTTCCTATCGCCGCTCCAGGGAGGCCAGAAGAACAGATGTGACAGGTTGTCTGAGTGAGGCCTGTAGGAAGTCATTGAAATGACTCCTGCATCTGCGGCGCTCCCTTTGAGCCTGGTTGGCGCTGGCGCGACTCGGTCTGAGCGATGATATCATGCCGTGAGCTCACCGGTTTGCAGGGAGCCAGAAAATGAACTCTTTATGATTTCAAGCCTGCGTTAATCTGCCGTAGACTAAAGGTGTTCTGTAAAAACAGATGCATTGTGCTGAATGATTTGCGATCTGCTGGTGGCCATTCTCTGAGAGCTTGAGCTGCAGAGTGCACGTTGGTCAGCAATCAATCCCCGGTATTGAGTTATAACGTCGGATTAATATGGATTAGTCCCGCTGTGCATCTGAGCAGCTGAGTTAGGCGCGCAGTTGTCTCGGTGTGCCGAGTTAAACAGATAGATAACTGGCATTTAAGCGCCATTTTGCTCCTCCTACATGCTGAGATTAAAGGGAGAAGAAGAATTAGAGAAACAATTTACATGCTTCCACGTCGTGTCTTTATGTTGTGCTTGACTTTGTGTCGGTACGAGCACTGATATCGTGAGCATTGATGAAATGCAAACGACACCCGTCCTTGTTGATCTCTGGCTTTGGTCTACAAGTGGTCTGCATGGATTATATCAGGGGTGTCAGACTTATTTCCACTAAGAGCCACATCAGCATCATGGTTGCCGTCGAAAGGCCAGATTGACAGCATGAATGTAACAAAAAGGAATGTTAACCCAAATAAATTAAACTGCACCTTTTTATATTGTAAATTACTGTTTCTGTATTTATTATGTATTCAAGTTTCAAATATTTAAATCATTAATATATTAAACTCAAGGGTTTGTGGTTGTAACTCTGTTTTCGCACAGGTGACTGACAGTATACATTACCTTGGTTTCAGATGCGGGAGCGATTCTTGGTTTTTCTTGTGGGCTAATTTAGCAAATTTAGCATGCTCCGTGTTTGATGTCAAAATCCCGACGTAGATTCTACTCTTTGACAACTGAAACTGCCTCATAACAAAAAAGACATGTTAGGGCTAGTTTGTAAAGGTCTTAAATCCATCAGTTCTGAAAATCGTCTTTGTGTCTTGCTCATGGTGATATACTGTTATTGTTGTGGGTAATGATGAAATGCATTATGAGAGATGTAGTTTATTGTCACTCCCTGCGTTTACATGGGAAGTTTGATTCCTCTTTAATTCAGAATTAAAGTTAAATCCGAATAAAAGTTACCATGTAAACACCTAATTCCATATAAAAATGTCAATTCCGAATTAAACTTAATTCCGAAGTAAGTGGTTGGTTTATTCTGATTTTAATTCCGCATAGAATAATTCTTCGGTCATGTATACACTCATTCTGCTTTAAATTAATTCCCGTCTTTCTGCGCATGCTCGTTCTCTTGCCCGTCTGTCGCGATGATGCTTATATTCCGCGCTGGGCTTGTTTTCAAAACAAAGTTTCAAGATGGCAGCATGCAGTAAACGGTGGTCAAGAGCAGAGATGATTTATTTAATAAATAGCTTGAAGGAACTGGAAATAATTCAAAGAACAGATGGCAAGAAACATAAAATTGTGAGCTTTTCAAAGTTGTAGCGGCCAGGTTAAATGAAGGAGGTTTCGCAGATAGAAACGCCAACCAGGTCAAAAATAAGTGGAATGTTGTTGCTAATCGAGTTGTTGCTAAGTTTGTTTTCTTCCGGTAGATGTAAAGACGTCCACCCCCCCTATCCAATCAGAACCCTTCCCAACCCCCAGACCTTAAGCGGAATTGGATAAAGCCGAACAAACGTGTTTTCCATGTAAACCTCAATTCGGAATCACTATTTCCATGTAAACTCGAAAGAAAATAGTTTAATTCAGAATTATTTAATTCGGAATTATTAATTCCAAATTAAAAAACATCATGTAACAGTGGTCAATGTGCACTTTAAAGCGGTGTAAGCTTATTTTAAGTCTTAAAAAATTGGTTTAAAATTTAAGCCAATAATGCACAAGCTCTCAAGGGCCACATAAAAAGACGTGGCGGGCCACATTTGGCCCACGGGCCTTGTGTTTGACACATGTGGATTATATGTTCAGCAGAGGCCAGTCGAGGATTCTTCCCGTGTTTTTCTCCAAGCTGTCAGCGTTTATCAAAGACAGCTGAGAATCACACCTTCTCCTGGGATCTCCTCCCCCTTAATGTGTTGTATCAGCGAGGTTATATTAGTTTTGTCAGTTGGAGATGTTAGTTACACAACTGTCACCCCCGTCAGTCACAGAGCGGTGCAGATGTTCGAGAAAGGAAAGGCCTCAGCAGGCGGAGCTCACGAAGAGCTACTGCTTTTAGTAAACCCTTTTGTTACGTCTAGTTTCAGCTTAGGAACAGTCAGTCCAGCTGTCTTCAGGGGATTCTCGTCATCCTGCAGTCCCTCTGTAAGTACTGCGACAGGAGGGTCAGTTATGGACCTCCATGACACTTCTCAGGCAACACACCTGGACTTACATGGCTCAGCGGACCCACAACGAAACGCTCCGCTCTGCCGCTCTGCTGTGTGAAATAATGCTCGTTCTTTCCATAATACATAAACCTGTCACATGCAAAAGGTCTTTCATCAGCATTTCTGTCCGTCCATACTGTCGAGCAGGAAGATTTGATTGTAGGATAAAAAAGAAAATGAAAAACCGTCTATCGTGGAAGCGCCCGCCGCCGCATCAGACTTTCAGATAGCAGGAAACTGTTGATGAAACAAAAGCGCCTGGCTGCTTAGATTTCATTCTGACAACAGAAGGAAAGAGGACGGCATTTAAAAATGATAATGACCTCCGTGTTTGGCAGTGTTACGCTTCTGTCGTTAAAGGAACATCCCAGAGGTAAACCAACATGGATGGTTTGGGGGCGTAAACCTTCGTGAGACACAAAAAAGGACAAAAGAATGTTAATCGAAGTGACAAGACTCAGAAATGTCATTCCACTGAAGCAGTAGTGTGAATCGGATCCCTGCGGACAAACCGAGGTTACTCTAACTTTATACGTGTTCAAAAGAAGCGCGTAGAAATTATTGTTCGTGCAGGTGTCTCCTTCCAGTCGCTGCCTTCTTCTTAGAAGGTTGCGCAAGTTGACGACTGTCAATAGACGCAAAAGCAGATGAAGTCACAGTATTTGCTTTGAAAGCTATTTTGTGACACAAACGTCTACTGAGCACAAAAAGTCACAAATCAGAAGTTACAGGTACCTTGGCTCATCTTTAGTGACCTTATGCACACTTTCACTTGACAGCACCATCATTATTTAGTAGGGCTGTCATTCGATTAAAATGTTTAATTGCGATTAATCGAAAGATTTTCATTGTTAAATTAATCGCGATTAATCGCACAAATAATTTTTTTAATATTGTGTTTATCCATCCATCATCTTTACCCGTTTTGTCCTATACAGGGTCACAGGGATCTGCTTTTTTTTTTTTTAAGCCTTTAATTTGAAAACCGGAAGTCCACCAATGCTGCTGTACCTTTTTAATTCATCATGCTCCTTTGTATATTTTGTCGGGCTGCTGCTTGGCTGCAGTAATTTGCTGACGGTCCTTAAGCTCCACATTCAGCGCTGTTCCTGAGAGTTTTAGCCACACCCACTGAGCTTGGAGGGTTGATGACACTTGTGAAATGTCTGGCAAAATTATATCTACAAAATGATACCAACCTGGATGAAATCGGTGCCGTTTTCATGATGCTAATAAAGTTTAAAGAGAAAAAAGCAAGCGAATGTTGGATGTGAAACTAACTTTACTGCGCCCTGCGGTGGTAACTCAGTTCACAGCGACAATAAATACTAATAACCTTTCTCTTCTCAACAGAACCATCTGACAGCACCTTTAGGCTAAACTTGCCGTTCATGAGACTCTTTTCTGTCGCCATGTCTGTCCCACACGTCGACTGTAAATACACTTATTGGCCGAGGGTCATATTTACCGAAATGTGTGTGCGTTAATCTCACGTTAAAAAAATAGTGGCGTTAAAAAGAATTTGCATTATCAACGTGTTAACTTTGACAGCCCTATTATTTAGTCTTGTTAGGGCTTAAAATAGCTATTTATTTTGCCGTAGCTCCATGTGCTCACTTTGATTGCCGTTTTGCTTCAAATACATTTCCTGTTCGCGCTCAGAAGTGCTTTGACTCGTGTTGTCTTGGTCCCAATCAAAAGCTCTCACCATTTACCATCTAATCGTGGACCGAGCGTTGACTTAACTCTAGCGCTGAACAATCTAATGTTTCAGACCAAAAATCACTATCTCTGACAATGCAATTTTGGGATTGTCAAAACGCATGATTTTCCGGGGGGGGGTTAATTGACTTCAGTTTTCATTCTTGCCTTGGCTTTATGGAATTAACTGTTTGAATGGTATGATGTAGGGTTCTGTGATGTTCACAAATGTTAATTTTCACTGGAACTTGATTTGAAAGGGGAAAAACCGTGAATGAAATCAAAATAGCAATATCTGCGACAAAAAAAATCACAACACAATTTTTTTCTCAAAATCGTTCAGCTCTACTTAACTCCAGAATGTTTAAGCCTTTACTTTCTTATTTGTATTACTGTTCATGAAACCCATCAAAAACATATTCAGTTGCAGTTGAAAGATCAGCAGATGATCCAGTTCACATCAGTTTGTATCCAGCTGTTGTGCTCTGATTCCATTATGTGGACAGACTGTACACATCAGACACTTTTTTAAAGAACTCTGCTTGGTTAGATCTGAAACTTCCTTTCAAAAGAAAGCGTTGCACGTTATATAAACTTAAGCTTGTAAAGTGTGCTCGAGCTTTCCAGGAAATGCTTTGACCTCGCATGGCTGTGTCATCACCTTTGGGTGAGACACAATAGATTTATGATCCTGGAAATGTGTGGGTTGAATCATTTGAGTCGTTCTGTGTAGAAGAGTCCTCCCTCGTTCATTGGTCAGCGTTCACTGCGTTCCATCGCTCCAAAATGCTCTGGTTTTATTATTATCTATTAAAGTTTAAATGAATGGACAGTCTTTGATGTTTTCAGGCTACTGAGTCACTTTTTCCCCTGGTGTTTCCTTCTTAAATACCCCCCCCCTCGCCAAAGTCCCCCGTGTGGCCTCTTATCACAGAGGACCACAGTGCTAAATACACCTCAGGACACTGCTGTCCTCTTGTTTCTACTAATCACTTTTAAATGTGCCCATCGCCCTCGGCAGTCTTCTTCAGAATGTACCATGTTAAATAAACTAGACTGTTACGAAACCATCCTCAAATAAACTTCAAGATAATTGTGGTGACTGCAAAGGACCCCACAGAAGTCCTTTCTTATATTACGACTCAGTTCCTTCTTTTTTTTCTTTAACAATAGAACATGAGAATAATATGGCTTTTATCGTTTCCTAAAATCTTAATGCCTTTGTAAGTAGGGCTGTAAATCCAAAGCTCTTGGATATTGACTCCCCCTCCTTAAACTCTTGCAAATGAAACCCTTTTCATTAGATTCAGCCTGCGCATAAAGGTTTATATGTATATCTTTTCCTCCTAACTTCCAACAAAACTCAAACACGTGCCGTGAAGATTTACAGTATCCGCCAGGCTTCCCCTAATGCAGCTGGAGAGACGTGTGACAGGCGGCGAAATGGGTTTGAGTGCTAAATTGAATTAGCGGGATGCAGAATATGCCAGAATGGCAGGTGTACAGCAGCCCGTGTGGACGGCCTCGACTTGGCAGCATCTGTGACAGCTAGCGTTGCTCAATCTGGCTGCTCCATGCGCGCCGAGCGCCTACGGTCAAAAAATCTCTGTGACGGAGTCTCCCAAGATCAGCATGACCGAGACATAAATCACTGTGATGCTGGACGAGTTGGTCCAGATTAAATTTTACAACCCTAATTTACTTCTCAAAAAGCTGCGCGGTCTGCAGCCGGTTGGCGTGAGGTCAAGACCTCAGAGCAGCGACTCCATCCACTCAAGCATCATCAGCGTGATAATCATACGATATTTGAATTCATAATGAGTCTAATAGCCTGGTCGTTGATAGCAGTTAAAAACCCAGTCCGAAGTAAGGGTGTGAAAAAAATATTGATTTGGCAATATATAGCGATTTTCAGCCACCCAATATAATATTGATTTTTCAGCTCCTAATATTGATTTTTTATTGGTTACTAATGGTTACTTAAATGTGAAAAAAAACTAATAATAATCAATAAATAGGTTGTTTTGAAGCAAATAGTTTTGACTCAATTTGTCCTCTGAATGATCAATATCATCTGATGAACATATACAGCAACTTGATGTTTCATCTCTACTTTGAATTTTGATATTAATATAGAATAGAATAGAATGTTGCAATATATCGTGATATCGTGATAATATCGCATCATGACCCAAGTTTCATGATACATATTGTATTGCGAGGTCCTTGCCAATACTCACCCCTAGTCCGAAGCTTCTTGATGTGTCTAAGAATCTAAGATGTCACTGTTCACAGATCAGCCATGATATTACAACCAGCTGCCTGATGTTGAGCTCAGAGCAGTCCCGGTCCAGACCAGGACATCAGGGGGTGTCCTGGAGAGTCTGGTACCGGGTTGGTGGCAGTTGATCCTTTGGGTCTGTCTTCCCACAGATGTCACCAGGTCCAATCAGATTGGTATGTGGAGAGTTTGGAGACCCAGGGAACACCTCTCGCTCTTTCTTGTGTTCTTCTAGGGGGGTGTGAAGGGATCCTTCAGTTAAGTTGTGATTATCACACTAAAATAATATTAGCGTGGAATATTTAGACCCACAAACACCATAATTGCTGCTATACAGGCTGTTGAGAGTTCTTGGAGCACTTTTTTATAGTCCAGGAGATAATTACCTCCACCAAAGAGCCAGCGTTCATCTTTCTGTCTGTCTGTGTACAATATAACTCAAAAAGTTATGGATGGATTTTGATGAAATTTTCTGCAGTTGTCAGGAATGTAAAAAGGAAGAACTGATTTCATTTTGGCTGTGATCCGAAGAAATCCTGGATTGTGGATCTCTTTCAAATTTTCGATAACATTGCGGTCAATGGGACCGAAAATTTTGTTTCTCAATATCTCCGTTAATTATTGCCCAAAACTCAATAAATTTGACTCAGGGATTGACAATGGGAACCTCTATCAATTTTCAAAGACTGATCCGGATCTGATCCAGAATGCGGATTTTATCGCAGTCTGTAAATCGCTATATGGGGGAATTGATGCGCTTGGCGCTTGCGCTCTCCGAGTGCTTTTCTAGTTCTTGAATATAATCTAAGGGTGGACAAACATTCAGTTTATTGGGAACCTGGTCCTCTTGGGCTGAACTCAAAGTAAAACCATTACTTGACTTTATTTGATTGCTTTTTAACAATCTCCTTTATACATTCACTGCCTTTGCCCCATTCTGCACGGACTTACAAAGCTAGCACCAGTAAACAATTATTTTTTTTGTGTGCAAACATCACTCTCGTGGGAAATCTTTGTGCTGAAAAGAGACATGAACTTAATTTGTCCGTCTGCTACCTTGACCAACTATTTTCCCCAACTTTGGTGATTCTGCAGAAGCCGAATGACTGTCCTGTTGTTTCATATTTGCTGCTTTATTGGTCTGTATTCAGAGCTGACCTTTGGCGTAGAAACCAGTTTGTCACTGTGAGTTACAGCGCACGCAGTCGGATGCAGCAAGTAGCTTTTATCTATTGCCTGTGAGACTGCGTACTCCATGTCTTATCAAAGACAAAGCTTTGAGATTTATAGACCAATAATCAAGCCTACAGGCCAATGATAGGAGAAACAATTTAGAATCATATTATCAAATGCATTATATTATAATTTACAAATGTGGATTGCCTTGCTTGATCCAATCTCAGTTGACAGAGGTGGTGCATAATTCAATTCTTCCTTTAGACAGCATTCTGTACAGCCGAGGACACGTCCCCCAAGTGCATCTCAAGTGTATCGATCCAACAAAGAACAGGAAAGTCAGAAACAGACCTGCCGTTAATGGAGAGTTTGTTCATTTTGAGCTCCAAATGATTTGCTCGGAAGTTTATTGCGTTTTGCCCTTTTCGGGACACGGCATCTCGTGTCCGTGTTGGTGTTCCTTTTTCAAAACAGAATTTAATTACAGAGATTGCATAACAAAATTACTTTGGAACGCATCAATTTGGGGTTCATTGTCCTTTTCTCAAGGACTCCGGTGATCGAGCAGCTGACCTTCCGACTGTTGAGTCACCGCTTTACCTCCTTAGCCACAGCTGCCGTAATGGATGTAGCCCGGGTCCCCTTGGTGATGCAGATTATTAACTTCCAGGTCATGAGAACGCTGTCTCCCTGCAGTATCTGAGCGAGCATTTGTGTTTCAGAGAGGAGAAGAAGAGGTGTCGATTGCAAGCAATGATCCTGCAAGCCAGTCGAAACTCCGCTTTCCTCTTTGACCTCTGACATTTCTTGTTACACTCGGTTAATTACTGACTAGCAATAATCAGCTGAACTGCATCTTTGCAATCCTTCTAGCACCACCAAACAAAGAGGTCAAATCATCATCTTGAACAATAGCAGCGTGATTGCTGCTTCTATGAGGTCTTTGTATTAGAGCTGAGCAATTTTATCGATTCTGCGATATATATCTAGGGGTGTGAAAAAATCAATGAATGAAGGGATCACTGTAATGGTTACTTAAATGTGCAAAAACACTAATAATAAACAATAAATAGGTTGTTTTGAAGCAAATAGTTTTGACTCAATTTGTCCTCTGAATGATCAATATCATCTGATGAACATATACAACTACATATGCAACTTGATTTTTCATCTCTACTTTGAATTTTGATATTAACTAGGTAGAATATTGCAATATATCATGATTTACGATATTGCAATAATATCGTATCGTGACCCAAGTATCATGATACATATTATATTGCGAGGTCCTTGCCAATACTAACCCCTATATACTGTATATATCAATATTTTATTTCCCCAGAGAGTATCGATTTTACTCCAGCTACTCTGCTGAGATGGGTGCAATTTAAATGTTGCTTATATTATTAGCTGCCATTGTTCATTTTTTACTTAACCTGGTGGCTAGAATGGCTAGTAGCTACCTCATATGGTTAGTATCAAGCCAAAAAAGCTGCCAAAGAAGGCCATTTGATGTACTTTAACTCTCCATTGTGCCCTTACCTTTCAAACTTGCAAGCGACAATGTGGACTGTTTAAATAAATGAAACTATTTTTCTCAACAAATCTTTTATTCATTTTGTCCAGCATTTACAAGCTGCCTGTCAGTTATATAATGTGTAATTGATGCTTTCAATTCAATTAACTCAAAGTCACACACTCACAAGATGTCACCAAAATCACTTTGTCCCTTTAAAATCTTTCAGAAAATGATATAAATGTATCCTAAGATGAATATCAATATATATAGGGTGGCTGTAGCTCACTTGGTAGAGCGGGTCGTCCAGTCAGTGGAAGGTTGGCAGTTCGATAAGTGCAGTCCATTTACCATATATCGTATCGTGAGTGGAATATTGTGTATCGTATCGCAACATTAGTGTATTGCTACAGCTCTACTTTGTATCATGGATGTCTTCGCTGGAGCAGATCTTTTCCAGGGATGACCACTCGTCGCTCTCTTGGTTTGTTTCAGTGCATTGCACCATGGTCCTCCACATTATTTTTCACAGAGCCCCACACTCACGCTGGCTGATCATTTCAGTCCAAACATACCCTGACCATATTGTGTGAAGTAGGCCGAACATGCGCGGGGAATTCTCTCAATCCGCTTACCAGAAGCCAGAACCAGTGAAGTTATCCTCAGAGTGGAGCATATGCTGCCTTTTTTCTCCGTGATACTGCAGCGTGAGAGCCACATCTGGCGCCGCAATCATCTCCGCAGCAGTTCGCCGTGCAATATGGCGTTCACGGGGTAGTTAGGATCGGGTCTGTTTATTTCCTTTTAAATTTCATCTGGCCTCATTTTCATCTAGTTTGTCGGCGGTAGCGTGCCAGTCACGCTGGCAGAATGAAATATGAAAAAAAAAAAAGGATTTTCTCTCCGTTCTGGTTTTAAGCTAAAAGTAGAACTGGGAAGTGTTGGGGCTAAAAATAGCTGAATATTCTTTGTGACCTTAATGCCAAGAGGTGCTACAAGGCAAAATGTCAATGAGCTAATTAGCCTTACTCAGAGTAGTGATACAGATACCGCTCTCTTCAAAGACCCAGTTGGCTCTGAGGAACCGGCTGTCCTTATTTTAGCTCCTTCTATCAGTCTGGTTCGGAGAGATATCATAACCACCGTCGAGTGCTTCACTTTCCCCCCTCCATTACCTTCACTGGGCTTGTTCGGGAGCTCTGCTCTCCACAGAAGGATCCGGAGGAGATGATTGCGTGGGAGGCGTCCGTCCCCGCGATGCGAACGGCACCGTCCTCATCGAGCTGGTGTCACGTCGCGTAAATAGTGCCACTTCCCACATCGTCGCCGTCAGCTCCATATGACTCACAGTGTCATATGGAGGCCCGGCCGATGTGATATCAGCTAACCTTCTCCCTCTAATCACACCTGATTTAAAAAAAAAAAATATGGGAGGACCCTTCAAAGGGCAAACTGGAAATTGACAATTGAGTTTTTGAAGCAGAAACATGTCACTGCTTCTCAAAAATCTCTACATGCCTGAGGATGCAGCATTTACTCTTCATAAACTCTCTTCTATTTTCAGCCTTCGAGTGACGAGCTTTTTGCATGAGTGTCTACCCTTTCCAGCTCTAGAGAAGCAGATGGAAACATGTACTTCTGCTTCATAATTCATCGAAGCTGTGAAAACAGTCCCATCTTCCAGAACCTTTCCATGCCGGCTGCTTTTATCCCTGTTGCTGCACAGGCTCTTTCTCATTGAGCGGTTTTTCTCCTCTCTGTCCAGTGGAGGAGAAACGCTAAAAAATCTCAGAAAATGAGCCCCCCCAAATTAGATTTGAGTATTGGCAAGGATCTCACAATACGATATGTATCATGATACTTGGGTATTATCACAATATTGTGATATCACAATATATTGCGATATTCTACCCAGTTAGTATCAAAATCAAAAGTAGAGATGAAAAATCAAGTTGCTGTATATGTTCAGATATTGATCATTCAGAGGACAAATTGAGTCAAAACTATTTGCTTCAAAACAACCTATTTATTGTTTATTATTAGTGTTTTTGCACATTTAAGTAACTATTACGGTGATCCCTTTTTTTCGCAGTTAATGTGGACCAGCGCCCCCACGTGAAAATCAGAATCCGTGATCTGGAGCCGGAGCCCCCCGAGCCTAAATAATGTGTTTAAAAACCACAAAAAAGACAAAGGCTCAACTGTGGTCTTTCTGTTATCTTCACAGCCTCTGGTCTCTGAACCGTAGTAAAGAAACTGCTGGTACTGTGCTATTTTTGGCTCATAATTAGCGGCTAACACGCTAACAACAACAAAAGAAAAAAGTCTGGTTTTCTCTGCATGGAACGAGCACTTTATTCTGACACTGCAGGAACTTGTAACATCACACAGGTTGTATTGTTGGGCTCCTGTCGGTTAACAGAGAATATAAATCTATACACGCTGGGCTGCTGTTGATGCTCACTACACTTTTCATCTAACCCTGTTTTCATTCTGTCGTCCCACGACACACACACAACATTACCCATAAGGCCATATCATTACCCATAAGGCTACCTTCTTAAAGGGGCCAGGCTGGCTCACAACATTTCTTCGCTGTGAGAGAACGCGCACAACATCCTGTGATGTTTCTGCGATTTTAAAAATGTTTTTAAATTATATTATATATTTCTGAAAAATCCGTGAATAACTAAAACCACGGAACTTAAAGCATGAACTGGCAAGGGATCATTGTATTGCCAAATTGATTTTTTTTTCACACCCCTACCCTCCATATGAATACCCAAAAATCCTTTAATAGATAATGACGGATTAGAATGTAACCGGCAGGTGACGTGGATTTCTTTTAACCCAAAGCAGGAGATCAGATGCCTGAAAAAAAAAGAGATTCACGTGTGGCTTCGTGCTGCTCCCTCCTCCTCCTACGGTCTGGGGGGGGGGGAGGAATCGCTGCCGCCATCAAGTGCAGCAAACTCTCAGACGTGAAAAGTGTAAAACCCCGCGTACGTTGCCGAGGCTGGAAATGACAGGCTACCCCTGTGAAGAATGATGGCTCCTTCAAGAGGCGGCTGTCCTATTTTTAAGCAGGGAACACTCACGGCAACGTGCTGCCTGTCTCAGCTTTTCACTACCTCTCTATTCCTTTTGCTTTCTATAACACCCCACCACCACCACCATCACCAGCATCTCTGGAATTATGAAGAAGAGCCTTTTAGACCGGGCAAAGTAAAAGTCGCTCCAGTTAGCAGAAGTTAACGCGGCCTCAAAGTCTGGGAAAAGCTTATGTGAAGCCCCCCTCAAACGTCTTCAAGGATGGAAATGTTATTGATGCATGTTAAGCCCTTTGGGGGTTTCATTCAAAGGACATTTCGGGCTTTTCATCCCCGACATGAAGGTGGAGAGAACATTATTGAGACTCCACAACATGACAAAGCTTTCTCCTTCCAGCGGGCGGCTTGAAAGGAAAGAGTCCTCTTTCTCCGCCCTTTGAAAGAGGAGTCTCCTAATTGGTTCAAATGGCTGCGCTCTTTCTCCTGCCTGCTTCTGGAGATAATTGGCATTTATGAACTATTTATGGTCTTGTCTTTACTGGCGTCGGCTCTAACAAAGCGCAACGTGCATTATTGGTCAGAGGGATAGACTTTTTCCAAACTTTTTCCTTTCCCGGAAGAAAATCGCCTGTTTTTGTTTTGCCCATTTTACATGTTTATAAATTGAGCAGTCGTGCACTGTTGCACATTTTTAACTGCTGGAGTTCTATAAGGGGCTGTTATTTTTTATGATTTTGACCCAGACTGCCATCCGCTCTGGGAGAGTAAACCGAGGGATGGAGTATCTCTGGAAGTAACAACCAGATTATAATGACATTAAGAATTCATTAAGAATGAACGAGTTACCTCTGTCTGTGGATCCCAACATATTCACCATCACGGTGTTTCAGCAGGTTCGGAAACACTGGAAAGTTGGAAGTCCAGGCAGTTCGAGTTAGTCGTTTAAATGTTTCATTTGGCACCAACAGGTCAATAGTCCGACATAGAAGATCAGTATAGACGGAATATATCAGACAATTGAGGTCAGTGTGAGAATAAGATAATATATCTCCTCATTTTCATTGTACGAATACGATTTAAGATCAGTGCTTTTGGTCCAAACAACCACAAAAGAGGTCATGAAAATTTTTCATTAAACATTCGACTGCTTCTGTGAACTTAATTCAATACTGCGCGCAGGAATTTTGTCTGTGTTTTTATTGTCCTGAATAGGGATGTAAAAAAAAAATCGATTTGGCAATATATCGCGATTTTTGGCCACCCAACATATCAATTTTTTTAGCTCCTAATATCGATTTTTTTTTCTATTTTTTCAAAAACACTAATAATAAACAATAGATAGGTTGTTTTAAAGCAAATAGTTTTGATTCAATTTGTCCTCTGAATGATCAATATCATCTGAACATATACAGCAACTTACATCGCAATATACCGCGATATCGCAATATACCGTGATACCACAATATCGTGATATTGTATCGTGACTTAAGTATCGTGGTACATATCGTATTGCGAAGTCCTTGCCAATACTCGCCTCTAGTCCTGAACTCGTCTAGCTAAGGGCAGCGCTTCAAACAGGAAGTGACCGGGGTGAGGCGGATCTTTTAGTGGAACTGATACCAGTAGTCGTAGCCAGAAGACGGCCTACGAGCACGTGGCTACTTAGCGCATCGTTGCATGTGCACATTTCATAGCTGCTATAGTTCAAGCTCGATCCCCGATCCCCCAGATCCCTCCTTTTACTGCCCTGTTGGAGGAAATGAAACAAAAGCACAAACTGTTTTAGGCATCGTGCAGCTTGTTTTTCCAAACTGACCGCTAGTCGTGTTAGAGTGTTTGTTTTCACCCAAACGTCCCAAGGACAGACCGTTCACCATCGATGGAAGAGGAGGGCGGAGTCAGTCGCTGCACTCGGCTCCGCCCCTAAAACCTACTGCTGTGAACAGAGCTGTAAACAAAAAAAATAACTTGCGTTAGCAGCATGTATCATTGCTTACCTTCTGCAGTGATGCATTTAAAGTAGCATGGTTTCATAAGTTTAGAAACATGAAGTGCAACATGAAAACACATCTTTGCTGCTGGTCGGTAAGAAGAATATGTTGCATATGCGTATATGCTGCGAGGTACTCGTTTCCCTTTGCTCTGGCCCTCACACAGCTCAGGCTTATCTTCCTGCTTCCCTTCCTTTTTTTATCATTCTGTTTATACACTGAATAGCTATATCCACATTCTGAGTGACTGAGTTAATTGTTCCTGCTCATGCACTCTCTGCAGATTCAATTATACGCCACTCTGGGCAGCCTGGAAAAATAAAAAATAAAAAAATGGGTGGGAAAAGAGGGATGCTTGTTCAAAATGTGGGGGAGTGAAAAATGAAGGATGAGAAGCAAAATAAAAAAGAAGCATGCAAAAGGTCATAGATAAGAGAAGGGAAAGTAAAAAGATGAGAGTAAAGAAGTGGAAGCAGGGTGGATGAATAGGAGATGGAAGTAAGAGCAGCCCCTTGAGTCATATATTTATGTCAGGGGAAAATCAGCTCACTGGAGTATACGCTGTAATGGCATCCCTCTGTATAATGATTGCCGCTGACCTCCCAAATAAGAGGATTAGTTTGTGCCTGAGCTGGCCAGAAATAATGGACCTCACCTTAGCTTAGGTGCAGTTTGACACAGCAGAAAATAGGCTGGGAAATAAGAATAGTTCAGCAGCAGGAGGCTTCTCTAAGCCTCATTCATCTGCATCACCATTGTGTCAAATTGGACATGCATTCCTGCCTATCTGGCAGATTCATGAACAGATGGCATAAACATACTGGACCCATGCGGACTTGTGAAATACTGTAGACATCACGGAAATAAGGTGCCCCAGACTGTAATATTTTTTTCAGTAATTTGTTTATTTTGCCATTTAACAAGGAGCACCGTGACTTTCCATTTTTGTCATTTACATGATGAGTTGTCCACAGGAAATGAGCTCTTGTTATTGTGGCTTTCAGTCAGGCGGCGACAGGGCAAGTCCTCCATCGCGGCACCGCAGCGTTGTAGCTAATGCCTGGCTGCGGGGCACGCTCTCCTTTTGTGTGCTCTGAACCGGTAGGATTAAAGCATCCATCTTGCTCTCCCACTTCCCCTAATGGTATTAGGAAAAGGGTGGATAGGTTTCAGGATTCTGTTAAGGAATATCTGATACGGGGACAAGCCGATTCAATTAAGTAAAAAGCAGGGTAGGAGGGAGGGAGCGCCTGGCGTAAAACCCCTTTCAGCTTCATAGCTCAAAGTGGGGTGCTTTAATCTGGAGACGTCCTGCATTACCACCCGCTGCCTGCAAAACACACATGTATCATGTAGTCATCACCGAAGGATGGAAGGGTTGGAGAACAGTTGACGCCTGAGTGGAGGTCATTATCGTCCAGAGACGTGAAGAGCATGCAGGTGCTTGACCTTTTGATCTGAAAAAGAAATGAGCAGGTTTTTGTTTAAGCACCAGTTAGTCTAATTAAACAACATTACACACACAGAGAAAAAAAGAAAATCATAATCCAAAGCTACATGCAAACAATGGCAAAGAAAGCAAATGTGCCCAACAAAAGAGACGCAAACAAATTTGGCAATGAAACAACCTTGAAGAAATATCTAACGACGCAAATGGAAGGAAAAGGAATCACAGGGAGACAGAAGATTTCCCACGAAGGGCGTGTTTCAATTAGCAGAAATCCGGGGTGAACCCGGGGAGGCTGGATCTGTAGGGGGGGCCGACCTCCTGCTCGCTTCTTTAAGCCGTCATGGGGAAGGACTGTGTCGGCTCCAGGGATGGGATGTTACGGTGTGATGACTGCTGAATAGTTCACAGCTCAAGGACTTATTTGGACGGACTGAAAGGACACAGAAGTGTCCCGTGTTGACCTCCGAGCCTTTGTGGTACCGAGTAGTCTGGAGGGTTCATACCTTCAAAGGTTGTGTGCTATCTACGAGACTGTACATGAGCAGAAATACTGGTGTGTCCCATTCTTCTGTGTCGGACCACCTCTGTTCCTGAAGAATAAATATGCTTCAGTCTCAATCATACACTTTAGTTATGATCCCACTCTTAACCATTGTTACCATTTTTCTTGGAAGACAAAAAAAAAATCTGTCTACCAGGGTATAAATCACCAGTTTCATCATAACACAATATTACGTCAGTTATCTGGATGAGGATTCAGTGTTTGCTGATATCACAATACCGTTTTGATTCAATTTGATTCAAGAGCAAGCGTTCAACATGAGACGACTTCATATCATAGTGAAATTAGGGCTGGGCAAGTTAGCGCGTTATTATCGTATTAACCCATTAATTTATAAATGCCGACATTTATTTTATTGCGCATTAACGCATGTTGCTCACATGGTTTTGTTTTGAAAAGTCTGTTACTGGCTGCTGCGGAACCGGAAGAGAATTAGCAGGTAAACATGCTAAAACAGACATGGCCTTTCGCCTGTAGACAGCTGTGATAGGCTCCAGCAGATCCCCGTGACCCTTCAGAGGATGAAACGGGTATAGATAATGGATGGATTATTGTGATTAATCGTGATTAATCAGGGAAATCATGCGATTAAAAATTTTAATCGTTGCCCAGCCCCAACTGAAATATAAATAAGGTTTTTCTTTTCCTGGATTTTAATTGATAGTTAAAAGAAAAACAATCTGCTCCTTTAGTAAAAATGGACCACAAAAGGCCACTTTTACATGCATTTATATTTCAACGATAGTATATGAATAATATCAATGCAAATTAAACTTGAAATTGAAGCATCGATGCAAAGCAGTGGATCGTTACGCGCCAGTACGAACCACCGATCTAACAAACTGCCACACCATAACACGTGGTGTCAGTGCATCACTTTTACTTTTAAGTCAATGAAGAAAGAAGAAAATGGCAAACAAGAACAACAAACTGAAATGACGAGATCAACAGTAAAGGAGCTGAGACCGTCGCTGTGCCTCTACCGTCTGCATCCTCTGCAGCAGTGGCGATGACCTAGAAGAGACGTCTCATAGTCGAAGGGAACATCTAGGGGGCTGAACAATGTCTAAAGCATATCCAGTCAGCAGCGAGTTAACCCCCCCCCCCCCCCCCCCCCCCCCCCCCCCCCCCCCCCCCCCCCCCCCCCCCCCCAGCTGGACTAAGGGGTTTGTTTTAGCCTTGTATAAGCTACTAGAAATTCACATTGTTGGGCTATTCCCAATAACACAATGTATCCTAGACATTCATTAATGGAAACCCTCCTGCAATGACACAGTTGGAAAAAACCTTCCAAAAATAAATAAATAGATATATTCATATAAAAACAGGGAGCTTTAAGTGTGAGGACAGAATTTTTAGGGATGGCTGTGCAAAATCTGAGGTGCAACACAAAAGGATCCTGCTTTTGAATTTAAAATTGAAAAAACTAAGTAAAAAAGCTCTTGAGTAAAAGATGATGATGTGTTAATTGACGAAACTGAAAGAAGCGTAAATTAGACGGAGAATATTTCGAAGCGGAGATCGTACCCGACGTCTTCAGTTCCGTTACACTCGAACGCCTCAAACCAGATTTCAAATGCATCACATCTGAGACTCTGATTGTGTTTGGGGAGCAGAAAACCCAAATCAGTTTTTTGGACTTCTTCCACTTCATACAGCTCAGTGGTCAGGTGATCACGCTGCTGTTTGGTGTCTTCACGCCACCAGATCCCAGTGCTGTCTGGAGCCATTGGGTTTCCATTACCACAAATCCATTCCACTCATTTAAAATTAATGGCCACGGACCTTTGCTGACCCCAGAGATGCACCAGGGCCGAGGATCTTTTTTTTTTTTTCCTTCTCCTCAGAACACCTCAAGGATCGGGTTTTTCTCATCAGTCCATCAGCAGATTTGGCGTGGGCACGGTGATACTTGACTGGTCACTGGAAAATGGTTTCATTCTCAATTTAAATTATAATCCTTGCATACTGCATTTTTCTTTTCAAAGTCTGCAGCCAAAGTAAAGTAATGTATTTGGGCTGGGCAGTTTACAGGATTCCACAATATGTAACTGTAAAAATGAGAATTTGGATATACTCTCTTATAAGAATATACTATTATTGTGCAGTCAACTGGCTGTTAAACAATGCGCTGGACTACGACAGAAGTGCAAAGCAGATTTATTCTCCAAGTTGTATACAATTCAGAGAGGTCATTAACTCACATCACAGAATTCAGGATGGTTCAGAATGACAAATGGCCAAAAGTGAACAGTCATCTTAAGCATCACATGAAAAACATGGGGACATTGAGATACGCTGTCTAGACGCCTACGTGTCAAAACTGGGTTTTTTTAAATAAAAAAATAATGGTGCCAGAACGATAACAAAAAACTGTGGCCTTTGACAGACCAGAATCGAGACCGAAAGTCATGGACTTATGACACAGCATTTATACAATTAAGGCTCAAATATGCAGTTTTAATATTACAGTAACTAAAAAAGCACTCAGAGAGCACAGACCTCAGCCAAGCACAACAATTCCCCCATATAGTGATTTACAGATTGAGATAAAATTCGTCTTCTGGATCAGATCCGGATCAGCCTTTGAAATTTGATAGAGGTTTCCACTGTCAATCCCTGAGTCAAATTTCATGAGTTTTGGGCAATAATTAACGGAGATATTGAGAAACAAAATTTTCAGCCCCATTGACCGCAATGTTATTGAAAATTTGAAAGTGATCCAGAATTTCTTCCAGATCACACCTAAAATGAAATCAGTTCTTCCTTTTGACATTTCCGACAACTCCTGAAAGTTTCATGAAAATCCATCCATAACTTCCTTTGATAATGATATCTGATGCTACCCCCCCCCCCCCCCCCCCCCCCCGTAAAGTCAAAGTGTGCATGTATTTCTCCATACACATGTCATAGCCCCGCCCCCTTCTTATCCGTCATATTTGCGAGCAATGACGTAAGTTCGAGACTCACAGCTTTTCCTCAGTATCTCTAACTTGTGCGTCTGTTGCAGTCGCTGGTAATCTTTGAAGCTTCTCCTAGATGTAGTTTTCCTTTGGTGCGCTTCCGGACTGTTTTAAGTGTTGTTGGTTTGTATCACCTTAATACTGAACTGCACGACTTAAAATCTGTATGCGTTTTCCCTATCCATCTCTTAGTTCAGTTTGTAGTGACATCTAGTGGCATAAAATACAAATTGCAAGCAAATGAATCACCGTCTCAAACAAAGAGAGGAATTAAAAGCATCGTGGCTGCAAAAGAAAAATCCAGAAGGCGTACCAAGACCCAGTGTTTGGCTCTTGAGCCGAGGAGGTTCGTCCGCAGCATTGAAAGTACTAATTCCACGCTAATTAAAGTACAACCATTCTTAGAAATCAAGTAAATCCTGAATAAATTAAAGCATACTGTATTTATAAAGATATTACTGTGTTACACAGTGGAACTTTAAGTTTCGATTTACTCCAGTAGTTGTGGGTTCCCATGACATGCAACCCTTTACAAAGAAGCCGGGTCATTAAGTCTATACTCATCCTTTCTCCACCAAACTTATCTAGTTAGTTCATTGGTGGAAACTCTGCTGTAGTTTATTCATCCACCACCCACAGCTGGGTGAACGATGAACGTATGAGGACTGGGGTCGGTGGAGGGACGTCGCCCTGGGCCAACCCCCCCCCCCCCCCCCCCATCCCCCATCCTAAGGACACAGCTATTGAGACGAGACTTTCCAGCCTTATCACCCGGACAGCACCCAGCGCTCCAATCACCAGGTCCCTGAAGGATCGGATAATAAAAGGCAGGTGGATAGATGAGCTACATCCGGGGGGGGGGAGAGGGCGGGAGGCTATGTTTACACCTTTTTGGTTGCATCAAATGACAACTGCTTTCCAGTTCAATGCATAACTGATGAGGAATCCTTTCAGCGAGGAGAGACGAGTGCAGATTTCTGTCCCACAGCACATCGCCGGTGATGAAATGGGCTATAGAGACTTTTGCAGTTGCATCACAAGTCTTTTTGCAACAACAGCAGGTGCTAACATGAAAGCACCTTTAAGAGGTAGCTTCAGGTGAAAAATAAATAAATAAATAAATAAATAAATAATAAGGGAGACCGTGAAGATTCAGGTTGCCTGAACTGAGGCTGGGCTGGTTAAATGATTCAGACTCTAGGTGTCCTCTTATGGCGGCCATCTGTTGCATGAACTCTTAAAGGGCAGTTAATTGATTTGAGCAGCCCAGTGTCAAGTTTGATGAGCGACTCGTCTAGTAGAAAGATGCAGCGTGCATCCACAGTGACCTCACCAGTCCACTGCTGTCTTTGTCTCTGCTTAACTTACATTGTGCGTAAGGACTTGCAGCAATCCGTACCATTAGATTGTTTCACGTTGTCTGCAGCGTTGGACTTTTGTGTTTCAAGCGAACGCTGTCGGTGAACGTGATGTCCAGTTGATCATGTCCCTCCAGTTTGGACTGGACAGACTTGACTCACCCCTTGATCTTGACTGTAATAAACAAACTGATCCACTTAGTACTGTGGCCGTTTAGATGCCACTGATACGTTTCACTGTTGTACCACCAGGTCATCTGAATTACAAGAGAGTTTTTCTTGTCACCTCCTGTTAGATTAATGCGCAATCAGTGGTACATGTACCACTGGTGGTACGAGAGCGCTCTCTGGTGGTACGCGGGGGAACATCATGACTTTTCACGTTTTTTCCACATATTCACTTAAAAAAATTGGAAACATACAATGCATTATAAATATATTTCAAACGAAATGTGTAGCTTGAGATAATTAAAATTGTCTTATAAAAAATATTTGTTGCTGGCTTGCGCACGTTAGCGCGATTTCAAAACTCTATGGAAGCGATTGTCATGTTGTAGGTGGCTGATCAGGTTTGACGTATTAAAGCTTGTGTTTCCCTCCTCGTGGAATTTGCTTGGAGGATTTGTCACAAATAACCACCAAACTATCTTCTTCTGAAACTTTAACGAAGTTCCATGCTATCGCCGCCACGTTTGTTGTGATCAGCACACTGTGCTGCAGGCTGCATTCAAGGTGTAACGTAATTTCATCCGTTCCCTCGTTTGCTAGTCGTTCTTTCAGCCTTTTCTATTTTTTCCTTTTTTTATGTGTAACATGAGGGGAAATACTGTGAATATCAATTCAAGTCAGCAACTACTAAAATAATGACCGAGTTAACAAGTTGTTTTCTGGCATGAGGGGGTATTCTTGATTTTCCTGATTGAGAAATCGTTTCTCTAATTATGCTGAAGTAACTTGAACATAACATTCATTTTGTCATTCAAGGCTCAGAGGGAGCGAGGCACTGCCGTGTTGACAAAAATATATATGTTATCGGGGCTATTCGTCGTGATATTGGACTTATCGGGATGGCGTCATCAATTTCTTGTTATCGTGCACCTCTACATATATGGCTATGTTTTAAAACTGGTCATCGTGGTGGTACTCAGAGAACTGAACAGTTTCTCAGGTGGTACGCAGTATTAAAAGTTTGAGAATCACTGGATTCATGCATTTAAGAACAACCCATGTGCACATTTCAGTGTGATCAATGTGTTTTTAAAAGTATCATGCAGATAACTTTTGAAAATAATGAATCAGTTTAATAATTTAGAGGAGAAAAAAAACTTAGATGGAGAACAAGACATCAGTGTGGAAGGATTTTGGTCCATTTTTTTGAGTTTTTTTGGGCTTCCATGTTTGCACAGCTCCGTGAAGCTCCCACCAGAGCATTTCAGTTGGTTTGTTGGTTCAACACGGACCAGCCCTTTGTAAAAGCCTTGTTGATTTGGCTAAGCTTCAGCCGTCCCACAGTTGACCTCACATTTCCCTCGAAAAATACTCTGGTACACAGACGGGTTCATGCTCAACTCAATGACTGCAAACATGCCCAGGTGTTGTGGCTGCAGAACAACCCCAGATCACTACCTCTCCACCGCTGTGCTTTACAAAATTTAACAAGCTCAGCGAAGCCTCTGGAATCTGAAATGCAGCTCTTGGTTTTTTAAATTTTTCTCTGAGCCTTGCATGATCGTTGGGTACATTTGCTGGGATGCCCACTGCTGGGAGGATTAGCAACTGCCTTGAATTATTTCCCCTTTGAATCTTATTCACTGTATTAGAACTCAGAATTGCCACAGAACTCTCCCCGCCTTTTGATGTATTGCAATAATTGCTTCCCTTAGACTTGTCTTTCCCTCTTGGCACACTTTTAACACCCTCATGAACGCTCCATAGCAGTAAACTGCCAAAATGTCTGCTTTTATAGAGATGAACACACCTGCAGATGATCAGTTCATCAAGGGCTGATGATTAGCTGCACCTGGCTGCAGCTTCTCCTCTTACATCCTATAGAGGCAGTAAGGGGATATTTAATATTGGTTTTTTTGTCTATTTTTTCTATTTGGCTTGATTTTTGTCAGATAAATGGCTCTGTTGATAAAAAGTTATGTTGTTGCTCCTGTGAGGTTGTATTTGCCTGTTACAGTGTCTATGTAAGGGTAGGTTTCTTCCTCTTAAAGGGGAGTTTTTCCTTCCCGCTCTTTGACTCAAAGTTTTTTCTCCCACTAGGGGAGTTTTTTTTACTTGCCATTGTCTATTTTCTTAAGATTTAATAATTTCAATAAAATATCGATATATATCGTAGAATCGACCTTCATTAGTCCTAAAATGTCCCACAGTTATGCTTTGGAGGACCCAGCAGAAGAAACAAACAAACTCACCTTTAAAAACTGTGAAGAATTTCACGCCGTTCCTCGAACCCCTGCTGGGAGCATTATTTGTCAGCTCATCCCGAGTTTGTAATAAATGAGGAAATGCTTTCGGCAGTAAATAATAGATGAATATTTAGTCAAATGCTTTGAAGCCAATCCAGGTGTGGTTGTAAGCTCAGAGTTCATTGTAATAGAACACATAGTGATCCATTCTCCACACTTGATTTAGTCCTGTTTCAAAAGAAAGGCAGTAACATTGGTGCGATTGATAATTAGTTTTTAATGTGTCACACTCATCATGTCCAATTTCATGCCCCTTGGGCAGCTGATCACAGATTTAATCAACACATTATTGCTCGCTATACTTAAACTGACTGCAGGGAGGGTTCCTCCATGTTTGTGTGTCTGCGGCGGCGGAGAGCGACGGGGACGGGGGGGGGTTTTGTGCGATCGAGAGAGGTTGTCAGCATGTGCATCCATCCCGGCAACATCTCCGTTTGATAGACATTGAATGTGCGTTCCGGGCCATTAGCCCAGAGCGACGTTTGAAGATGACGCGTTTAAAAGTGTGTGGTCGTGCCGTGTTGAAGGAGATTGTTGTTATTGTGTTTCCAGCGAAGGGAACAGTGTCCAGGCCCGGCCTTACCTGATGAATACAGATGACAGCCGGGCTGATACATCTGTTTTGTAAGGTCACTCTCATAATACTGGGGACCTTTCAGCCTTTGTTGGATAAATATCCTGTTCAGGTGCAGTCTGTCCTTTTTTTTCCCCCCCAAACAATGTAATGACTTCGGTCCGTTAAGTCCTGTAAGGTCCTCAGAGCATCGCTGCTTTATGATTCTGGTGATTTTCAATTTTCTTCCTCTACTTCCATCTGGTCAGAAATAAACACTTCAAACAACTTTACCGTGCTGAACTTTTTACCTTTTGTTTACTTGGGTGTCAGTTTTGATTTTGCACAGTCCAAATCGATAATGCTTTAGTAATCTCCAAAGGGAAATTATGTTGTTTCAGTCAGAATAGTCATTCGGTAGAGATGCAACGGCTGCAGTTTCTCAGCTGATTACACTTTCCATCAAACCGTCGAGCCTCACACTCGCACAGGCTGCCAGTCCGGTGCTTTCGGATTTCCAGTTTTCTTAAACGTCTGACCTGACTTATTTTCTTTCTTAGAACTGTAAGAAACAGCCCCCATAAAAGATCCAGTGTAATGTTAAAATTCATGCTGTGTTCATTCTGAGGCCTAACCGTGCTAAAATTGCTGTGGTATAAATTAAGGCCATGACTCTTCGCCTCAAATCCTGCTTCATTTGAGGCCACCGGTTGTTTTGGTCTTGTCTCTATCAAGTAGCTAAGTTAGGTCTAGACAGATCCCTAGATTACTGTGTTTTTTTCCCACTTGGTATTAGATGAACTGCCTGCCTTTTGTCTTTGTCATTCTGAAGAATCCAGCGTTCTGTGATGACCTCTCTGAATTTTGAATGCAGACTTGGAGAATAAACTCCGTTTTGCTCCTCCGTCGTTTGTCAGTGCCTTGTTTAACAACCGAATAGATTGCATCACCAGTGCACATTAATAATAATTCTTATGACTAAGAAAAGATATCCAAATTCTTAGGTAACAGTGGCATCCCTTGGTTTTTTTTTTTTTTTGCTTATTTTTGGGTTTGTTTCTGCGCTTTGTCTGGTGGTCATCCGCTGCAATCCTGGATCGGGGGAGACTTAGCTCCTCTTGGCCGCAAGGTCATTAGCCTTGAAAATCCGGCCTCGTGAAGGGGTGATCGGTGGCAGCTGGTCGGGGACATTGGCAGAATTCGGACGGATAGATAGCAGAGGCTGCAGGCCGTTGGCTTTAACAGCTTTAATTTTTTCTTTAGCCTTTTAGCATTTGTGAGTGTCATAAAATTGAGGTTGCTCAGCAGGGTGTTGCTGCTTTCAGTGCTGGATTAGGTTTGTTATCCGACACATTTTGGTTAGCATATTTACCTACGCCAAGGATGTTATGTTTTTGCCGGCGTTTATCTTTCTGTCTGTCTGTGTTCAAGATAACTCAAAAAGGTATGGATGGATTTTGAAAGTTATTCTCCGTGTTCTTTTATCTGGTGCCATTGACAAGACTAGAAACAAAGGCTAATTAAAGAGTTTAATGTACAATCATGAATCATCATTCGTCATTCGAATCATGAATCGTGAAATCATGAATGAGTTCCCAAATTCCTTACAATCTAGATGAAATTTTTCAGGAGTTGTCAAAAATGTGAAAATGAAGAACTGATTTCATTTTGGGTGTGATCCGGAAGAAATCCAGGATTCTGAATCACTTTCAAATTTTCAATAACATTGCGGTCAATGGGGCCAAAAATTTTGTTTCTCAATATCTCCGTTAATTATTGCCCAAAACTCATGAAATTTCACTCAGGGATTGACAATGGAAACCCCTATCAAATTTCAAAGGCTGATCCAGAAGGCGGATTTTATCGCAATCTGTAAATCGCTATATGAGGGAATTGTTGAACTTGGCGGAGGTCTGCGCTCGCTCCGAGTGCTTTTCTAGTTAAGTTAGTTCTACATTAGAAGCTGCAGAAATGACTTTCATTGCTGTTCTTTGATTGGATTAAGATTGTTGCCCCGAACATTTCGGTCGGTGTTCCTCCACCTTAAAGGTTTTACAGATTGTTTCCTCCGCTATTCCTAAAGCTGATGGTTTTCACAAAGTCACAAGCACGAAAGTACATCTTTCCAGGGTTTAAACTGTTTTGTCAGTGACCTCACCATGTGGTGTGGACTTAAAACCACCCAGTGTTGGAAGTGTGACTACTGTAAATAACGGCAGCTCCCATCTAAATGCTGCTACACCACTCCACTCCAAGTGATGGAGTTTAAGTATTTTTGGGTCTTGTTCACGAGTGACAGAAGAATGGAGTGGGACATTGACTTGGGTATTGCAGACTCCATACCTATGGTCACGAACTGTGCGTAGCAGCTCAAAGAACGAAATCTTGGATGTGAGCGGCTGAAATTGGTTTTCTAAGTAGGGGGACTACACTCTCCCTTAGAGATGAGGTGAAACTTTCAGTCATTTGGGAGGGACTCGGAGTAGAGTCGCTGGTCCTCCATGGAGACAGTTGACGTGGTTCGGGCACCTGGTTGGGATGCATCCTGGACACCTTCCCTGGGAAGGTGCTTCGGGCATGTACAATTGGGCGGAAGCCCCCGGGGCAGACCCAGGACAGGCTGGACGGGTTGTATCTCATGGCTGGCTTGGGAATGCCTCGATAACCCCCCCCCCCAGAGGAGCTGGAGGAGGTTGCCAAGGGGACGGAGGTCTGGACCTCTTTGCTTTCAGCTGCTGCCCTTACGACCTGAACTTGGATGAGCAGACGTTGATGGCTGGTGCACCATTTTTATTTTTTATTTTTTTGCATGTGTACTGGACAGTCATTTACTGTTTATGAGCAAAAGAACAA
Organism: Hirundichthys speculiger; assembly: GCA_018398805.1. NCBI lineage: Eukaryota > Metazoa > Chordata > Actinopteri > Beloniformes > Exocoetidae > Hirundichthys > Hirundichthys speculiger. The sequence goes on from JAGFBZ010002051.1 coordinate 1,925,660, forward strand.
ATAAAACTTCTTAAAATGGTTCTGTTTTTGTTCCTCCCATGATAAAGTTGCATTTGTTCCTCTCTTATATGGCTTTTGTTCCAGTTTGATTAATTCGCTGGCTGTACTTTGTTGATATTATTGGTTGAAGTTCCCTCTTTTATAGTTGGTTCATCTACTCATTTGCCAAGCCTTTTTTTTTTTCCTTTCTTTTAATTGCCTGGAATTGGTCACAGGCTCGAGCATCACAAAGAAAAACCCTCTCAAACAACCGTAAAAACTTTTTGGACAAAACTAATGATGTTTTTTTTATTTTATTTTTTTTACAATCTCTGCTGCCCATTTAGCTTTCCTTCATCACCACTTCAAAATATGCATAAAGCCATGACAAAAATATGCTTTTGTACATGACTACCTCTGGCTCTTGTCTTGATGAGAGCTTCACAAAGCTGGTCTTGATCACTGCTCACTACAAAGAGACAAAGTTGTCAGGCTGCACGGTGAGTTCAGAGAAAGAGGAAGAGGCACAAAATCAGACAACTGGAGCCAGAAAGAGATCTGGCAGTGTTTGTCTTGAACTACTTACCTCCCTGGCTGTGAGCCAGATGTAGAGAGAGAGACACAGAGAGAGAGACACTGGGAGGTAGTGGAGGCCTTCATTAAATGCAGCTCAGGCCCTGGTGAAACCCTGGCTAATGTCCTTATCATCTCTGGAGTGGTCCAGCGTCGAGCTCTCCCTCCAAATGATTCATGTTTAATGCATCTCTGCAGTCCTTGTCGTTTAACCTCACCTCTGGAGGTTGCGGGTCGGGGTGGTTTAGCGAAAGCTCCCACAAGACCCGTACCGGGCAAAGCAGCCATGCAGTTATTCTTGGCCCCCTCTACATTTGCTCAACACGGGGGAGAGCTTCTCCATATCTAGCCGTTCCGAAGCGCCGCCGCATCACGCCGCGTGAACCTGAACTCGAGGGCGGTTTGAGCCGAATACGCGGTTCTTTGAAGCACTTCATCCTCCACTTGCTGTGCGCCGCGGTTGAATGCGTTAGCAGAGGACCACTAATGCTTTGCTGAGAGACAGCATTTTTTTTTTTTGGGTGAGTGCCACCGATTCTGGCCAAAGCTTCTCAGCTGAAATCGGAAGCTGTCGATCTGAATCAAAACGTTTGGTCATGCAGAATAGCAGAACTGCTGTTGAGAAGTGGCAGGGTGTTTGGTTTTTAAACCCCTCAGCCCAGTGTGTTTTAACAAGCGCCTGGAGGTGGTTTACCACAAGTAAAGTGCTGCAGGATATAACTTAGCTGAAACTGCTCTTAGTAGAGCTGAGCGATTTTTATCGATTCTGCGATATATATCGATATTTTTATTTCCCCAGAGTATTGATTTTTTAGCAGTATTAGGGGTGAGTATTGGCAAGGACCTCGCAATACCATATGTATTGTGATACTTGGGTCACAGATACAATATTATCACGCTATTGTGATATATTGAAATATTCTACCCAGTTAATATCAAAATTAAAAGTAGAGATGAAAAATCAAGTTGCTGTATATGTTCATCAGATGATATTGATCATTCAGAGGACAAACTTGAGTCAAAACTAATTTGCTTCAAAACAACCTATTTATTGTTTATTATCAGTGTTTTTGCACATATAAGTGAATGAATGAATTTTCCTAAAAAAAATCGATATTAGGAGCTGAAAAATCGATATTATATCGGGCAGCCGAAAAATCATGATATATCGCCAAATTGATTTTTTTTTTCACACCCCTAGTGAGTATCGATATTCTAAGCTTCTTTCAAAACCCCCGTGTCCCACCTTTAAAAGCTTGCAAGCAACAATTTGCACTGTTTAAATAAATGAAACTATTTTTCTCAACAAATCTTTTATTCATTTGTCCAGCATTTGCAAGCTGCCTGTCAGCCATATAATGAGTAATTGATTCTTTCAGTTCAATTAATTCAAACAAAGTCACTGGAACTCTCACAAGATGTCACCAAAATCACTCTGTCCCTTTAAATTATTTCGGAAAATTATGTAACTGTATTGTAAGATGAATATAGATATATATCGTATTGTGAGCTGAATATCGTGTATCGTATAATATCGTGTATCGCTACAGGCCCTAGCTCTTATTTTCTCTTGGACATCAGGTTGTATTTCCTTCTTCTTTTCCCCTAAATGCAGAGTAAAACACTTTTCTCCCACTCAGACACACCCACTCAGCCTCTGTCTCGCTTTCCTGATCCGGATAATGGTAATTAGAATATCACCATGATTGAAATTTGGCAAAAGTTGAAGAGGAAATAGGTTTTCTAATCAAAAGCTGCCTCTTGGCTGACTTGGCTGAAAAATGTTCCTCGGTGATGCGGGGCCCCTAAACGGATGCCAGACTGCATCGAGGGCCAGCTCCGCTCTGTTCCTGGAATGTCCAACAATTTAACTCCTGTCATCAGTTTCCATTTAGTTATTGTAAAAGTGGGTGTTTTTTCTCTTTTTTTTTTTTGGAAGAGCTACCAGCACTTTACGTTGCCGTAGCTGAAGAGCAAACACTATTGTAATATGATTCACAGAAAGTGCATTTGTCTGAGATTACTTGACGTCAGGGTGGTTAACCTCCACTGAGTCTGTTCATCTGAGCAGACGGAGAACTCGGTTAAAATACCCCGAGTTCATTTCTGTTCCAGCGTTAGTAAATATTTTAAACTGACATCGGTGTGTAATGATGTGTCGAAAACGGAGGGTTGGAAAGTGGAGAGAAAACAGAACATTTAGAGAACTTACAGAAAACTTTTGAAACAGTTTCTGACAAATGCTTTCTATAATAGAAGAAATAAATGGTGAACTCCAGGTGAAAATGGACTAGACGCCGGTGAAATTATCTGGCTACGCAGCAGGACGATAAACCTCGTTTCCACTTTAGATCCACTAGACCAGTGGGATCAGACTCATTTTCACTGAGGGCCACATCAGCATCATGGTGGCCCTCGAAGGGCCAGATTGACAGCATGAATGTAACAAAATGCAATGTAAATCAAAATAAAATTTAACTACACCTTATTATAAATGTTAAATAATGGTTCCTGTATTTATTACGTATTCAAGTTTCAAATATTTAACTCATTATTATATTAAACTCAGAGTTTGTGGTTGTAAGAGTATCTATTACTTTGGATTCAGAAGCGGAAGCGGTTCTTTGTTTTTCTTTCAGGCTAAATTTAACATACTTAGCTCCGTGTTTGCTGTTAAAATGACGACGTAGATTAAACTCTTTCACAACTGACACACATTACACAAAAGTTATACTTTTGTGCATCAATTTTTCTTTTCTTGGACATGTTGGGGTTAGTTAGGAAAAGGTTTTTCTTAAGTCCATCAGTTCTGAAAAATCGTCTTGGTCATAGCTACCTTTATCATTGTGGGTAACAATGAAATGCATTGTGGGAGATGTAGTTTGTCAATATGCGCTTTAAAGCGGTGTAAGCTTATTTTAAGTTTTTAAATATTGGTTTAAAATTTAAGCCAATAATGCCCAAGTCCTCGAGGGCCACATAAAATGACGTGACGGGCCACATTTGGCCCGCCGGCCTTGTGTTTGACACATGTGCGCTAGACAGTTCAAGGGTTTGAAACGAGTGGAAACAAATGCTGAGTTTTCAATCAAATTACCTAAAAATGGACTTGCTGCAACACAGGAACAAGAAAATAAAGCCACAGGTGGAAGTGGACGTCAGCCGAAAGTGTTTATGTGCTGAAATGAAAGAAGATTTTTATGGTAAAAGTTTACAGCTGTAGCTCTGGTGTTGGTTTAACAGTAAATTACTGATTTCAAGATTTCCTGCCTTATTGAGTCATAAATCTAAAAGTGTACATGGACTCAATAAGTAAATTAGACTTAAAACAAGATAAATAATCTTGTATTTCCAGATCCAAGACATTAAATCTTGGCAACGACAGAACGGCTTGTGGTGTTTGTTCTAGCTGACACTGTAAAACCCAAATTTAAGTCTATTTCTTTAATTTCAGGCCTGTAACACAGTCCCTGAAATGTCAGAACAGAGCTGGTAATGAGCTGGAGAACGATGCCGTTTCAAACAGCCGTAAACGGCTGAGTGCATCCTCACTGGGAATGTTTACTGCGCCGGAGACGGATCAGTATTCCAGATGGTTTTTGCTCCAGATGAAAGACAGAAAGGACCGTCCCGGCTGTGAGCAGCAACAGGTCCAGAAGGCTCTCTGGTAGGAGGTTGCATCGGAGCGCTCAGCAGAGCTCATCTACACCTCTGTGATGTCAGCATTCATGCAGAAAACACAATGAGATTTCAGAGAAACGTACGCTGCCTTCAAGACTGCACGTTCTCCATGGATGTATAGCTGAACGATTTTATCAATTCTGTGATATATTATCAAATTTTTTTGTTTCCCCAGAGAGTATTGATTTTTCAGTTGCAGGTATCGATATTTTAAGCTTCTTTCAAAACCCCCGTGTCCCACCTTTAAAAGCTTGCAAGCAACAATTTGCACTGTTTAAATAAATGAAACTATTTTTCTCAACAAATCTTTTATTCATTTTGTCCAGCATTTGCAAGCTGCCTGTCAGCCATATAATGTGTAATTGATTTTTTCAGTTCAATTAATTCAAACAAAGTCATTGGAACACTCACAAGATGTCACCAAAATCAGTTTGTCCCTTTAAAATCTTTCAGAAAATGATGTAAATGTATTGTAAGATGACGCGTACCACAGTTTGCGCACCACTGTAATAATGCGTCTGTCATCCTCATTCTTGTTGTCGAGGACATTAACAATAGATCCATTCAGGGTCCTTTAGGCCCCTGTGGGTTCCTGCACCAGTTTGGTGTCGCTGTGTTCTTGGAGACATCCCTGTCCAGTTATACACCTTTTCGACTTTAAAGTTGTGGACATGCGCCCCCTAGTGGCCCAAACATAACTGGAGTGTGCGGTGCTCCATCAAGTAACCCAAACACAGCAGCGTGGAGCATCTGTTACGGATAACGCAGACATGTCTTGGATTGATGATGTTAGGCAGCTAGGTTTAGGGTTAGGGTTACAGATCAAGTTACATCCAGTTACAGATGAAGGTAGTTTATCGCTGTTTTTAATGATTGGTTATGGAAATAGCATGATCTATTCCCATAACCAAACACTAAAAACTGTGGGAATACGTGAAAAATGCAACGCTGGCTATAACTAATGTCAACAAGCCATAAAGATTATGTTACTGTAACGTTAACGCTAGCGGTAAATTAGGCTATGTGTTAATGTTATAATTTAATTTATTTAATCATTCTCCTAAGTCATTCATTCATTGATTCATTGATTTATAGGCTTGTGCTAGTGCCGAGGGCTACAGTAGCCTCATACTGCTGTTCTTTCGGCCAGAATCGTCCGGGACTCTCAGCGAGACTATGAGTAGTACGAGATTAAATGTTAACGAAAACTCACCCGGCTGTATTCATTTGGAACAAAGTCCTTTCTGTTGATATTTTTCACCCATGTCTTCCTAACTTCTTGGTTGTCGGTGTCCCAGGAAATCGGTGCAAAAATGTATGGCTGCAAACAAGGCAGTCTTCGTGCAGTGAAAGGCTTGTGTATTTCGCATACTTTCTTCTTCCATTGTTGAATTTTCACACCATTGTTGGCACAGTTTATGACGAAACATGTATTTCCACTCGACCAACTCGACATTATAAAAATATCTATTTGTAGAAAGAGAAAAACACTGGTTAATCTGCGAGCCGTTGAAAGTGTCGCTCTGTGGCACAATACGCCAATGGCGGACGGGGTACTTCCGGGGGGCTGGCCCGAAAAGGTCTATACGGGAGCTGCTGCAGGTCAGCTGGAGGGGAGGGAGAACCCGGGGAGGTGTTTCATAACTGCATGGATTCAGGTTTTCTGAGCCGGATATTGAGCTGTTACAAGATTTAAAAAAAAAAAGAGGCAGAGAGAGAGCTTTTTGGGGTTTTACTTCCAGAAGATTAATTGTACAAGCTGATAGCAGTCTCCCATCTCTCCTTCAGTATTATACAGTTGCAACGAGTGGCTTATCAGCTTAGCGTAGCACAAAGACTGGAGTCAGGTAAAAGCAAACAGCTCCTTTCTGCTGCATCCTTAAAAAAAATAAGTAAGCGTGTTTGGCTTGATTAGCACATGCAAATGCCAAACCCTCTTCTTGATCAGGGAAGTGTGTGCAGGACTGTTTTTCTGCTGGGAGGAAGACTTCCTGCTTGCCAACCTCTTCCTGTTGCCCTTCGGTGCGATCTCTTTGTAAATGCCGTATTATCTCATTATGGCTCCGCTAATGTTTAATCCTCCAAACAACGTATTAGCTATTATCTCTGAGTGTGGCAGGTAAGGCTCATTTTAGTCTTCAGGGTGTTTTCAGAGATGTTTGAGGAGAAAGATGTGTCCTATGGATCCCCGTTTGGGTCATAATTCAATGAATAAATGAGTCTATTATTATGAACTACAGGTGTTTATTATTATAAAATATTTCCCATTATTATGATAATGGTTTCTTTTTTCATAAGAATGAGCTTTTACATAATAATGGCTTTGTTTGTCATAAGAATGATTTATGTGTCAATCACAGCAGAGAGGGCGGAGCCATTTATGTGATTGGCTGCTCTTTCATTCAGGCATAAGCAACAGAACAGTGAATATCGATAGTGGGCGAGAGGTGCAATGTATATACTCCAGGCCAGTAGGTGGCAGAATGCACCTCAGTTTACAGTTAAAAGTTGACATCGACTAAGAAACGTCAAGGTTTCTCGTAGCTCAGTCCAAGCTGCCATAGCTACAATCGTACTAGGAGCGCAACTTGATGACGCCACGGCCCGCTGCTAACGGGACCTCACGTGGCCAAAACTAGTCGATGTCAGAGCGTAGAATGGAGAAGGATCAGCCAATGAGCGTGCAGGTCAACCACTGGTCCCGCCCAGTGGCAAAATGTCATTATTATGTAAAAACTCATTCTTATGAAAAACAAACCCATTATGAAAAAACTCATTCTTAGATAAAAAAAAAAAAAGCCATTCTGAAATAAACTATTATGCATTAAACTAAGATTAAATAATAAGAAGAATATATTTCATAATAATACACATATATTTTATAATAATGGGAAATATTTCATAATAATAAACGTCTGTATTTCATGATAATAGACTCATTTATTCATTGAATTATGACCCAAACGGGGCTCCATAGTGTCCTACTGTGTGAAGATGTGGAATGAAACTGCTATGAACCCTCAGTTTAAGCCTCAACAACCTCATTTGGAATCAGAATTTCAATCTTTAATGTGTGTTTGTTTTTTTTCTCCCAGATTAGATGTGTATTTTTCACATCAGTCATTTCTGGTTGAAGAGGGAAACAGCATGGAGAGCTTTTCTTTTGCATCTTTTGATTTGCTTCCTCTGAACTTTGCGAGCATGCTCCACAGTAGCAAACTGGTGTAATCAACCTTCAATGATGCCGTGAATGCTAACCTGCCTTTCATTTTCTTTTTCTTTTTTTGTCTTCCCCTCCTCACTTCTCCTGTTCCCGCCTCCTCCTCCTCCTCCCTTCCTCCGGCTCAGGAGCTGCACAGGAACCAGGTAAGCCTTTCCCGCATGTTTTTCCTCTCCTTCCTCGTGACCTCGTCCCACCTCCGTGTCCCAGCTTCATCGCATCTGTCTGCCTCGAGCCGTTTAGCGCGTGCATTTTAACTGCGCCCAGATTCTCCTCACACTCTGATATTTAGATTTGTGTCTGCGCTACGCTCTGAACCTCCACAGGCCATTTCATCCCAAACTCACGCTGCCGTCACTGATGTGCCTTCAGTCGCTTTCCAGAGCGTCTGTCAGATCCGTGTGGACGCCGCGGACGTCCAGACGACACAAAGACAGACTTCAATGATCCGAAGAGTTTTATTGAAAATCAAAACAGCGTTCTCTTTCTTTTCAGCTACCCAGACTTCTTCTTTTCTCTCGTAAATATTGTGTTTAATGCATATTTCAGCATCCCAGTGCATCTCGGACGTTTCATCTTAAAGATGCAGCTTCGTGGCACAGAAACCCACCTGTCCAAGGAAGAGAGGCGTTCAGTAAATCTCGCCACGCCGCCTCTCTTCACGCCTTCACTCCCCTTCCCCTGACTCTCCTCCACCAAGTCTTTTAATCCAATTAGCAGCGCCAGCGACAGTTATTTATATGTGCAGGAATTAGAAGTGAGGAGCGAGAGATCCTCCCTCGAGGCTGATTGGACGGAGCCCAGTCCTTCAAAGGTCCGTCCTCGGTCACAAACCTGCGCTGCAGCTGATCAACAGGAACCAAATCAACCAAATCAATTCCCCTCCTTTTATTTACAAACAAATATACGTATTTTATTTTCTTCATCAGAACCAAAAGTGTTGTTCCATCTTCTTGCTGTTTTCTAAAAATGTAAAAAAAAAAAAAAAGCGCAATTACAGAGATATGACATGTTCTAATTGGGACGCTCCAACAAGCTCTTTTATCAGCGTTCAGGTTCATCTCAGATTTATGTTCTGGTTGCTCTCGGTCGTGCGGACTGAAACGGCGGGCGTGCCAAATGAAGGTGTGAGCTGCCAAAACGGGCTCACTTACCCTTTTGAACCATTCGCCAGCGACTGCAGAACTTCAAAGGGGCAGAAAAAGTCACGTTACGCCACGAGCGCACGCATTTAAAGGTTTTTAAATGCGCCGCAGTGGCACGACCGTCGTGGAGAGCTGCCCTCCAGATCTGGTTCCAGACTGCAGAGTCGCGTTAATAATTTTGCACCAACGCCTCGTTTTGGCCCAAACGAACGTGTGAGCTGTTTTCTGTCAACTGTGCAAGAAACCAAACTGAAAACGGGAACAAACCTGAAATTAATGAAAACATCTTTGTGAGCGTTTGCTCAGGACCAACATCAGTTATGGCCATTTTATGATAAATAAATGAACAAAATGTATGTGTGAATGAATTAAAAAAGTCAAACCCCAAAAAAAGGAGCTTAGACTTTAGTTTCATTGCAGACAGCAAGGACCCGAGATATGACATGTTTTATTTCATTTGTGAATATAGATCAGTTTCATGCCTGCGGCGTTTTCCAGTTTCCTACCAACGTTTCCTTTTCATACCGTCAGTCTGCCTCTAACCAGGCTGAAGCCTGTTCTTCGGTCCCTTCCTACCTGCCAGTCTGTTCAGCAGCGCGACGCTGCTGCTGCTGTTGCATGTCGCATTTCAAAACTCTCAACAGGATGTCATCTTGAAGACAACTTATGTCTAAAACACCAGGTGTGCGTTTCTGGATTAAAGCTACAGTGACTGAAGTGGAAATGTTTTTTTAACAACAGCCTGGCTTTTGGCTCGGACCTGTTGCTAATAACAGTTTGGATGCTGCTTTAAGTCTTTGCACAGAATTAATTTCTTCCAACAAGAAGGCAATAAAAAGATTAAATGCCTCCGAGCCCAGAGATGACTGGAAAAGATTTTTTTTTTTTTTTTTTTGCACATTAAAATTTAACGTGGGTTTGCTAAATGTAGCAGATTGATAAAGGTTTCCCAAAGTTTCATTCTTTCCATTCTGACTCTACTGTTGTTACAAATGTGCGATCTTTGATTATGTCTATGCTTTGTATTATTGATACTGTGTGTCGTGTAATGTTGTATGTAGCTTTTTATTGATTCCTACAGAAGGACTGCCAATGCAAATTAGCCTTCTGGCTATAATTAGGTATATTTACATTTTAAATCTTCTCAGACCGCCACGCGTCACACTTTCTCCCGGTCAGCACGTGATGGCATGTGTTGCACCTGTCGACACGCCCCCATGAGTTGATTGAATTACGTAGCTTAAAAACAAAAATGACCGTTAGTATTAATCGGTTAGAGTTACTGTTATCGGTTAACGGTTAAACGGTTAACCATGTGCATCCCTAATACAAGGTGTTGAAAAGTCCCCCTTAAGCAACGTAGCCAGAACAAAACGGACCCTCGGTCCCGCCGGATGGTTCATTTGTGTCCTGCTACAACGTGACTCAAAGAGAACAGCCAACAATGAAATTAAACGATAAAAATTCTAAATCTGTGCGCTATAAAACGGCTTTATTACTCTCCGGCCGTTGGAGTTTGCCACAGAAACATCCATTAATCGAAGATGAAGTTTTAGGACTTGCGTGAAATAATTAATTCTGTCAGAGGTCAAGCTGTTTTCTCACTTGACCTCCCAACATGGACGAGGCTTCATTCTGTCTGCCGGGGCGGCTCGTGTGTTTGCTCTGTATGCCAATCGATAGGATTGGGGTGGGGGGGGCGTGAGATGACGGAGGCGGGTCGAGGGATGCGGCGGTTAAACACGAGGAGCCTTATCCATGTATGCACAGACAGGCTCTCTAAACACACAAAAGCGTGCGTTGACGTGCTCGCGGCCACACACTCTGGCGGCTCAGATTAATGACTGAATCAATCACGCGCGCGCAGCGTTTGCTTGTCACCCTGTATGCTTTTCTTTTATAACGCAGGTTCAATTTCCCAGGCTACTGAAGCTTTATCAGCGTTTCCTCAGAATATGTATTCAGCAAGGTCATCTCTCAGTGCACCCAGAAATATCCCCGCCGCCAGGATGTGCCTCTGCTGCTGAAATGTCACCGCTCCCTCCAGTCTAACGCGCTGCGATCTGCATTTGTCAATACACGAGCTGCTCAGAGCCGCGCGCTGATCTGAGGACGTTACCAACTCATCAAATTCACCATATTTTTTTTTCTTCTCGACTGATTTATTCAGTTAGAAGCCGAATGAGGTTTAAATCTTTTTCAGCCGCTTCAGCTGAAAAGTAGATCGGTTCAATATCATTTCTTAATTTGTTGATATTTTGAGCATTTGAGGTAAAACTGGTTAAGTTCGATAATAATTTGTGCACTATTATACGTTTTTCTCTTAAGGGTCCCGGTGTTATGACGGCCCAAAGCAAGTTGACACAATTAATAAAGTGTACGGGAAGCTCAAGCCATAAAAAGTTATGTTTGCAATTAAATTTAACTGGGAGCAGAGGTGTTTAACTCCCGGCTCGTGTTAGCACTAAGGGCGCACATTCACATCGGCAGCGTCGATTAGCTGGAGCTGAAGGAAGTGTTGGAGATGTTGGAGCAGCCAGTAAGAGTCGGAGAGATTTTGAAAAATTCACCAAAAGCACGACGCTCTTCCTTGCTCGGGTCACCCAGGATGGTGTTTTTAGAGCCCTGCCCCCCTTCAGAGGGGATTTTTTTCCTTCTACTTTGAGTTAAGTGAGAGTATTGAGCTCATTCTTTCTTACTGGTGTGTAAAGAGAATTTTTAATGTAAGATGAACAAAAACAGAAAAATCTACCCAACCTTTAGCTTGGATGATACATTTCCTATTCTCGCAACAATTGAAATCATAGGCAACTGGACTTAGATCTATGCATTTCCTAGTATTTATTTTTACTCTGCATTGAGGTGAATTGAATTGAATATTTTTTTTTTTAATAATCCCCAAATAGGAATTAAATTTGCAGTATAAAAAATTAGAATTTGTTGCCAAACTATTGGAAAGTTAGAATTTAGGTGCGGTTGAAATCTATAGATTCTTGTTGTGCCTTCAATGTCATAGATAACAGAGGTGAGCTGGGGTGCAGAGTAGAGGTTTTCACATGTCCACTTTCATGGACCCGGACCCGAATGGACCCGTGAAAATTCAATCCGAAATCTACCCGACCCAAGCTATTATCATAAGTTCGGGGATCCGAATCTGAATGGACTCGCAATATTTGGACCCGGAATTGACCTGACCCGAGTCTTTAGTTTCCAACCACGAACCGAACCGAGTTACCCGACTAGAACCGAGACAATCCAACCCATAGTTGCTCATGTTAAAAGTCTTCTAGCGTTGAATAAAACTTGTTTTTCTTACCTAAAGTTGTCTTCTTCTACCCGGTTCAGTTGCTACATAGGCTACGTGATGTAAACAACAATAAATCCACGTTGTTATTTTCTTTGTGGATACAGATGCTGTTGATAGCAACTGCTAACACTAATAACGGGAGCTCTTCCTGCAATTTGCAGGAAGAGCTCCCGTGGGGGACACGGGGGTTTTGAAGGGAGCTTAGAATATCAATACCCGGGGCTGAAAAATCGATACTCTCTGGGGAAATAAAATATCGATATATATCGCAGAATCGATAAAATCGCTCAACCCTACTGCACAGTGAAATGCACCCACACATTTCTCTCAAACAGTTTAAGCGAATATGAGATAACTTCTTTTTACAATTATTCCAACAATGTTTCTCTACATTGGTGGGGCGATTATCAAGTTCTCAAATCCCAAATCCAATAAAAGGCACAAAAAGCCAACAGTCCAGTCGTCTTCTGTCGTCCTGACCCTGTTCATCTGCCTTCATTTCTAAATGGAGTCAGTCATGTCAGAAAACAGTCCTTCAACTCTTCGTTACTCCGTTCACTGGCTAGAAAACGTTCCTCAAACATGAAGGAAAAGAAGCAGGAAGACGTCAGGTGGACCGACTCGAAATGAAGTTTCAGTGTTGACAAAAATGAAGAAATCTGCACTTCAGTATTTTTTCAATGTTCAGGGGGAAAAAAAACAAACTCAACGACTTGAAGAAAATAAAACCCGAAGTTAAGTTTTGAATACAAATGGAAAAAAAAGTTTCATTCTTTGTTTAGATACAGAAAATTCCTTTTGGGTTAAAATCAAACACAATCCTCACAAAGATTGAGTTGGAGATGCTGGAAAAAAAAAGAACAAAAAAGACAGTAAAAACCCACAATATTTTGAAAATACACAAACAAAAACTGCAACCTCCTTCCTTCAGACGCCTCTGAAGCAGCAAACTTTGATTCTCTGGCCACACGGATCAATATGTTTTCATATTGACAGGCAGCAGCCCCAGAGCACACAGACGGAGGACGCCTGTTCACCGAGGGGAAAGACGGACCAGCGGTCCGGCGACTTTACTGGAAGGCGTTTTTAGAGCTCACTCGCTTCCACGGCTGATTAACATTTTTTCTCTTTTTAAATTTATTTGTAAAAACCAGACAAAGACGGTTCCACCTCTCGTCCCGATGGGACAACTACGCGGTCGCACATCAGCAGCGATGAGGCTCGTGTCACAGTTTGGAGGATGAGTTTGTGTGTTTGGTTTTTGGTCTGCTTATGTTCTTTTCCTGCTTTACTTTGACGGCCTGTCCTTCTGTTTAACTTCCTTTTGTCCATCTCCCTGAAGCACCTGTGTCTTCTTTGTTCCTTGGTTTATTTAACTCTTGTGTTTTTCCCTCTTCCTTGCTGGTTCGTTCTGTTTCTGTTCTGTTGTTCATCCTGTCGTTTCTGCTTTTGTTCTGTTTTCCTACCGTCCGTCTGTTTAGCTCCCCTCGGTCCTGTCTCCTGTTGTTCCTCGTCTTCCTGTCCTGCTGTCTCTGCTTTTGTGGATTAGTTTTGCTTCTGTTTTGAAAAATCAAAGGACTTTTGTTGGCTATTCCTGCATCCTGCATTTGGTTCCAACCGTCAAGCCTCAGCCGGCACCATGGTCCCGACCACGCACACCCCTTCCTGTCTCCTCGATGGACCGGTACGCGCCATAGCCTGTCTCCTCGGTGGTCCGGGACACGCTGCAGCCTGTTTCCTCGGTGGTCCGGGATGCACCGCAGCCTGTTTCCTCGGTGTCCGGACGCCCTGTGGTTCCGGGACGCCTTGCAGCCTGTCTCCTCGGTGGTTCGGGACGCACCGCAGCCTGTTTCCTCGGTGGTCCGGGACGCCTCGCAGCCTGTCTCCTCGGTGGTCCGGGACGCCTCACAGCGTGTCTCCTCGGTGGTCCGGGACGCCTCGCAGCCTGTCTCCTCGGTGGTTCGGGACGCACCGCAGCCTGTCTCCTCGGTGGTCCGGGACGCCTCGCAGCGTGTCTCCTCGGTGGTCCGGGACGCCTCGCAGCCTGTCTCCTTGGTGGTCCGGGACGGGCCGCAGCCTGTTTCCTCGGTGGTTCATGACGCTCCGCAGCCTGTCTCCTCGGTGGTCCGGGACGCTCCGCAGCCTCTCTCCTTGGTGGTCAGGGACACGCCGCAGCCTGTTTTCTCGATTGTCCGGGACATGCTGCAGCCTGTTTCCTTGGTGGTCCGGGACACGCCTCTGCCTATCACCTCGGTGACTCGGGACGCGCCGCAGCCTGTTTCCTCTGTGGTCCGAGACACACCGCAGCCTGTCACCTCAGTGACTCGGGATGCGCCGCAGCCTGTCTCCTCGGTGGTCAGGGACACGCCGCAGCCTGTCTCCTCGGTGGTCAGGGACACGCCGCAGCCTGTCTCCTCGGTGGTCAGGGACACGCCGCAGCCTGTCTCCTCGGTGGTCAGGGACACGCCGCAGCCTGTCTCCCCGGTGGTCAGGGACGCTCCGCAGCCTCTCTCCTTGGTGGTCAGGGACACGCCGCAGCCTGTTTTCTCGATTGTCCGGGACATGCTGCAGCCTGTTTCCTTGGTGGTCCGGGACATGCCGCTGCCTATCACCTCGGTGACTCGGGACGCGCCGCAGCCTGTTTCCTCTGTGGTCCGAGACACACCGCAGCCTGTCACCTCAGTGACTCGGGATGCGCCGCAGCCTGTCTCCTCGGTGGTCAGGGACACGCCGCAGCCTGTCTCCTCGGTGGTCAGGGACACGCCGCAGCCTGTCTCCTCGGTGGTCAGGGACACGCCGCAGCCTGTTCCTCTGTGGTCAGGGACACGCCGCAGCCTGTTTCCTCTGTGGTCAGGGACACGCCGCAGCCTGTTTCCTTGGTGGCCCGGGACGCGCCGCAGCCTGTTTCCTCTGGTGGTCAGGGACATGCTGCAGCCTGTAGCCTGGACTCGCTGTCAGGTCCTGTGTCAATGAATTCTACCTCAACGGCATCTGCACCCATCATCACGGTTCCTGCTCCCTTTGCCCTGTTACTTCCTGTTTCCTCAGCAGAACTTGGACTTTGCAGACCATTAGCCAGGAGCCTCTGTCTGCCTTCTGCCCGGTACCGAGGACACCTGCCTGAACTGTCCTTGGCGTTTTTGCTCGGCGCCCACCTGAACCAGCTCAACAGTCTGTCTTGGTTTTTCTTTGTTCCCCTTCTCTTGGTTTGTGGTTCCTCCTGTCGTTTTCTGCTTTTGTTCTGCATTCCTGCCGTCTGTTTAGCCTCCCTTGGTCCTGGTTCCTGTTGTTCCTTGTGTTCCTGTCCTGCTGTCTCTGCTTTTGTGGATTAGTTTGGTTCCCGTTTTGAAAAAGTTAAAGACCTTTCGTTGGCTACGTCCTGCATTTGGGTCCAACCCTTGACCACTGGCTGACAGCTGCGGTGGATGTCAGAGGAGATGAAGATGCTCAAGAAAGTGATGATTTTTCTCTGATTTTCTCTGATGATGGTAGAGAAAATGAGAGAGTGACTGAGGGAGAGACCAAACAAAAGTAAATTATTCGCTTAAAACTGAATCTTAGCACTCATAGCAAAGAAATCCTTAGAGAGAAAGATCTCCTGACAAGCTTTAAAAGGGAATTAGGCTGCAGTATGTTGGTTCGAAGTGAAGCCGAGTCAGCTGTCCGGCATCACCTACAGCAGCTAATTACAGCTGGACATCTGCATCCAATCACGACGCATGATTCAGGAGCACGACAGCCTCCTGTTTACCGTCTTCCAGCATCGCCTCTGCCGTTTCAGGCATCTGCCGTCTGACTTTTACAATCCGACTGGCCAACCTCCAGCAGGGTTTTACTGTGATGCCCATCTGATTTAATGAGAGCGAAATAAAAAATTCTAATGGGTGAACTTTGACCACATGCTCATATTTATCATTAAGGAGATGAGGGCAGCTGTTTTATCTTTCATTTTCAAGAAAGAGAAACTGTTCAATGTAGCAGTCCTCGACAGTCCTTGATAAACTGACACCGGTGCACGTTCCACCGTCACGTCAACCCTTCACTACTTTATCACGTGTTGTCGCTTTGAAAAATTAAACAAGTTTACAGTCTCAGGTCGTGACATTAGCTGATAAAAAAAAAAAAAAAAACTTCACTCCTAGATTGACAGGCACAATAAAATGCTCTTTCTTGAAAACAAATTGCACTGTCACTTTAGGATGATTAAAATATTTGTCTTAATTAAATCATAATGGCATAATAAATGGCTGCGTGCTGCCCTTGACAGTTAAGTTGTACACACATCAAGCTTAAAGACACGAGCCAATCAGAGCGCAGCGAAAAAAAGATGCTCTCCGTTGCAGAACAGGAACTCAAAGTTTGTGACATCCGAACATTTAAAAAAAGCCTCAAAAGCAGTTCTAATTTTGTTCCTTTAAAGGCTTTTTTTAACTAATGTATGTGGTTCCCAACATTTTCTTACTGGCTTGGTAGAGGTTTAGATGTAGATTTTCCAGTCAGAGGAGTAAAACTAAAGCTAATAAATCCTCAAGAGACGCGTTCATTTTTAGTAAATGTACTTAGAAATGAGCAGGAAGCGTACTTACAGAGGTATCGATCGTTTCTCGCGGCTGCCTGCCGGTAACTGGAGACAGAGTTGGAAAACCCCAGAGGAGCTCACACTGCTCGCGCTTTCTCCTGCGTGTTTACAGCGCTGGCATTTAGCCTTCAACAAACTTTGATTCTCTGGCCACACGGATCAATGTCATTTGATATTACCAACCGATAACGGCGCATGTGTTGTGAAGTGGGTCGGCCACGCTGAGCACACACATGGAAAGATTGCAGATGTTTGCAGATGTGCAGTCGTGTGCAAACGATGGTTCGCTCTGTTTTTTTAATCCTTTTATGTGTGTCAGCGCGATATAAATCATCTGGTGGTTGTTGGGTCTCGGTATTCAGGAAATACAACCTTCTTTTATACTAAACAAGAGGCTCCATAACAACAAACTGCTATATTCGGCCGGGGGTTATCTCCCCCTAATTATTTGGCACTTCCCTGCCATCAGGTTAATGCCATCTGGGTGTCTTTGTAATGATGAATTATAACCATGTGGATAACAGCAAGCCCCCCCCCCCCTCCTCTGAAAACAAAGCATTCAGCCATCCTACTCAACCGCTCAAAGCCCTCCAGTGGACGCATGGAGAGCACGTCTTGGCCTGGAGCGCTCTGGCAGATTTGTGGATGGTGTGGTTGTCGACTGCAGGTGTTATTGTTCCCAAAAAAATCCTGTGTTGCATATAATTATGTGTCAGTTTTACTTGCTGAATCGTATTGACACAAACCGTTTCGTAGCTATGACCTCTGCTGAGGGCGAAGGAATGTGTAGGTGTTTCACAGCGCCCGTGAAGGACATCGAGTGTCGGAAGGTCCGACCTTCATCTGCTCTAGGCTGTAGAGCCAAGCCAAATTCCAAAGTGCACGAGCATCACCTCTTGCTGCTCTGGATCGATAGCCAAAACTGGAAGTTAACACAAATATCCCAGTTTTTTTTTTTTAACAACATTAAAACATCATCCACATAAATCTGCAGAGCTGTGCAGCAAACCAGCACTGACGAGAAGAAAAGAACGTTCCAAAGCCAGTTCGCCAGTTCACGTAGCACTACCGCTGCTGACCACATGGGGGCAGCACACCACAAGAACGTTCGTGCATCTGCCCCTGGTATGAGACACAATGCAGAGCACCTCTAGTGGGAGAAAGTCGTATTACAAGACCCGCCCGACCGTCTCAGCTCATCAGCAGTCAGTGGCTGTTAAATGAGAATTTGGATATCTTCTCACTCGTAAGAATTATTATTATTGTGCACTGGTGAAGCTGTCAATGCGGTTGTTAAACAAGGCACTGACAAATGATGGAGGTGGAAAATGAGTTTTTTTCTTTCTCTAAGTTGCATGCAGTCTTTAGAGAGGTCATTACAGAATGCTGGATCGTTCAGAATGACAAAGACAGAAAGGCGGACAGTTCATCTAAACCAGTGGTGCGCAAACTGTGGTACATGTACTACTGGTGGTACGCGGGGGAATGTCAGGACTTTCCACATTTTCACTTTTTTCTTTTTTTTTATTAAATCGGAAAACATACAATGCATTATAAAAACATTTCAACCGAAATTCAAGTAACAATAAATAACTACAATAGGGAATAAACATCTCTCCTGTGAATTTTAAGCTAATTGAGAAGGCATATGGCTATATTTTAAAATTGGTCATCATGGTTGTACTCAGAGAGCTCAACAATTTCTCAGGTGATACACAGTATGAAAAGTTTGAGAACCACTGATCTAAACGACAAGTGGAAAGCAAAGAAACCTTGAGATCTGTCTAGATGTCCACTTGTCAAAACTTAGCTACTTGACGGAGCAAGTACCATAACAACTGGTGGCCTCAAATTGACAGGATTTGAGGCTAGAAGTCATGGCCTTAAATCATGACTCAGCATGACACAGCAGTTTTAGCAAGTTTAGGCCTTTAGAATGAATTTTAACATTACAGTGGCTCAACACAGCAGAGCTACGTGCCCCCATGTGGTCAGAAGGGGTATGGCGAGAACAGAAATATGTAAATAAATGAATAAAAATGAAAAATGACCAAAGCGTTCATCACTCATGCAGTTAAAAAGGGATGAATAGGAAGGTGCTGAGCTGCATGACAACTTAGTTGACATTTTTTTAAACAAATAAATCAGTAACATGAATGTGATGAACTGCAAGTCCATCTACACTGGTCACTGCTTGCTGGATGCGTTGCCTTTCATTGTCATTCCAGTCCTTCCTGCAGGCTGCTTGCTTGATTCCTGTCTCTAATATTCTCCCGGCAGATGCGTTGTTGTTCATCTATCCTGCACGGTTCCTGCGTCACGCCGCTAGTTTCATGTGTAAAGCTCGCAGTGGAGTCAACGCTGTAAACCTCCAGCTGAGGCGCATACGACATTCGCTGTTCTTTGCCGTATCGACATCAGATAAAGCACTCGCGTGTTTGGTCCGACTCACTCATGCGAGGACGAGTTTATCTTTTGCTTTTTTGAGCTGAGATGACCTGCTGATTCCACATGTTACATTCATTAGAAACTTGGGATTCTTTCTGTCAAAGGAGGGAGTGAACAATCTTTGCTTTTGAGAGATGAATCAATAGTTCAAAAGGCCAAGTGAAGCAAGAGTGACAGTAGGTTGCTTAGTGACCCGACGCAGGTGGATGACGGCGCGCTGAGCGCTATCCCCACCTCCCGTTGTTGCCATGAGGACAGACTTGGGTTTTTTCTCTCCCTTCTCATTCACATGGGAGGCGCCCACAGGCGCCCCATCTCTCACTGGCTCCCGGTGTTTCATAAGATTTATAACAGTTGGAAAAAGAAGTGGTTCATGTTTTTAAGAACAATAAAAAAAAAAAAAACACTTCATTTCTACAAACTATAAGTCTCTAAGTCTGGGCCTAAAGATTCTGCAAAGAAATATTCACAATGATGACCTCCAGGGCTGTAGCGATACACTAATCTCACGATACGATACACGATATTCGGCTCATGATACGATATATATCGATATTCATCTACAATACATTTACCTCATTTTCTGAAAGATTTTAAAGGGACCAAGTGATTTTGGTGACATCTTGTGAGTGTTCCAATGACTTTGATTGAATTAATTGAACTGAAAGCATCAATTACACATTATATGGCTGACAGGCAGCTTGTAAATGCTGGACAAAATTAATTAAAGATTTGTTGAGAAAAAATTGTTTCATTTATCTCAACAGTGTAAACTGTTGCTTGCAAGCTTTTAAAGGTGGGACACGGGGGTTTTGAAAGAAGCTTAGAATATCGATACCCGCGACTGAAAAATCGATACTCGATAAAATATCGATATATGTCGCAGAATCGATAAAATCGCTCAGCTCTAATGACTTCGGAATATCCAAAAAAAAAGATCCTATTTGGTTGCTGACACTTACGTCATGGAGCAAAACAGTTGAGAGACAAAACTAAAGACTTGTGACATTATTCAACACCTTTTGAATAGTATTGTTTAAATATTACGTTTGTTTGTTCTGGCTGTGGGAGTTTGGCTGCAGTCAAGTGTAACTAGTTGTAAAAGTTCCACTCATTCAAATTATGGTGAGAAAAACACATGTACATGTTTCTAGTCAGCTTCTACGTGGTGTCACGGCTGTGACATGTTTCCCTTGTTCCTGACAGCTAACTGGTAGCCATGCATGAGTCCAGACTGCTTCACGAAAGCCTGGTGCAGCTGCTGTCATGAGTGTGAGCCACCTGGACACATCTGCTACATCAGAACTGGTCGAACGTGTCTTGTAGCGTGAACGTAGCGGCGGTTCACAGAAGGGATCCGTTGCCTTCGGCTCTTCATCCAACTTGTTCACGGTGGTCGTCTCTTACAGTTGCACCCTGTTTAAAAACTCACCGTACCACCGAGTTTAACGCCGTTCAGCTTTCCACCGAAGTGTAATCCACTCTGGCGTGGAGCGCGCTTGAAAACGTTTGTGCCCGTGGTATTGTCGAGCCCACCTGCCTGCTGCTACTGGGGCTTCAAAGCAACGCTGCCGCAGCGCTCACACGTTCCTGATGTGTTGCGAGTTTTAAGAAACGTCAAGCTGAAGGAAAGCGTGAAAATTAAGGAAGAAAATGAGTGTCCTGCCCTGTTGAGATGGTCTAACCTTCGAGAAGTGTTACAGAAGAGCTATATTTGAAAAATATATGTTGAAGAAATGATAAATGGTGAAGTACAGTTTATCATTTTTAAACCAATCCGTCAGAATGTAGTTTGTAGGTTGCACCACAGCACATTTTTCAAACTCTTTCTTTGTAAGACACCTTTGTTTGTCACCTGTCGTGGCTCCTGAAGGGCAGACCTGCGTCAGCCAGCATGTGTCAGGGGGCTGATGGGAGATATCCCCTTTCTGCTGTCTCATGCTGTTCTGCAGCTGCCTGACTCAACATAACGTCCACGCAACTGGCTGCACTTCAGGAATAGTTCAGTCAGAGCACACGGAAGCTCTACAGCGCATGTGTTTTCCACCTGCACTCTCCTTTATGCTTGAAAGTGACTTCCCCGCTGCTGCAAATCCTGAAATAAACTTTGTGTTTTTGCAACCAAAAAAAAAAAAAAAAAAAACACAACAAAAAAAAAAGCTCTACATGTCAAAATATATTAAACATTATGGGGCTTAGTGTGCAGTCAGCACTTGTGACTCTTAGGGAGAAAGCAAAAGAAAAAAATAACTTACCTGGTTTTATTTTTCCTGCATTGATATATTGGGTTGAGAATTAGCACCCCCAGCTGTGCTTGGAGAGGTGCTTAACCACCGGTGCTTAGCTTCATTTCATGCTCTTTTTCCTTGTAGTAGGTAAACAAAAGTCCTTGAATGTTTAGCTGAAGTTGAGGAGAAAGCTGGAGTGGTGCAATGAGCCCACTTCATCCCATGAAGGAAATGAAAGGAAAGGAAAGGACATAGATAAATTCTGGAAACCAAAATACATTAGTGATATAAACGGGTCTGGGACCAAGCATTTTTTTTCTTTGCTTCTTGATAGCTTCTTTTCTTTTCTTTTTTTTTTTAAATATTTCCTTTGATTTATTAAAACTCTTTTCTTATCTGATACTCATCTTTTTTTGTTATTCTGCTACATTCATGACATGTAGTTGTAGGGACCCCAGGTGCATGTTGACACAACATTTACTAAACAACAACCGAACAGGTACTACGCCTAACAGCAACAATCAACCAGTAGGCCAAACATAAAGATGAACAAATACCGACAGTCAACCAGCAGGCCTACTGTAAAGACCAACAAACGCTCACAATCAACCAGCAGGCCTACTGTGAAGATGAACAAACGCTCACAATCAATCTGCAGGCCTACTGTAAACACGAACAAACACTCACAATCAACCTGCAGGCCAACTGTAAAGATTCACAAATGCTCACAATCGACCAGCAGGCCCACTGTAAAGACGAACAAACACTCACAATCGACCAGCAGGCCCACTGTAAAGATGAATAAACGCTCACAATCGACCAGCAGGCCTACTGTAAAGACAAACAAACACTCACAATTGACCAGCAGGCCTACTGTAAAGATGAACAAACGCTCACAATCGACCAGCAGGCCTACTGTAAAGACGAACAAACGCTCACAATCGACTAGCAGGCCTACTGTAACTGAACAAACACCTGTAAACAACAAACACTCACAATCGACCAGCAGGCCTACTGTAAAGATGAAAACAAACAAACCAGCAATCACAAAGCAATCGACCAGCAGGCCTACTGTAAAGACAAACGGCAACAATCGACCAGCTGGTCTACTGTAAAGATGAACAAACAGCAACAATCAACCAGCAGCCCTACTGTAAAGATGATCAAACGGCAACAACTGACCAGCAGGCCTACTGTAAAGACGATCAAACGGCAACAATTGACCAGCAGGCACACTGTAAAGACAAACAAACGGCAACAATCGACCAGCAGGCCTACTGAAAAGACGAACAAACAGCAACAATCAACCAGCAGCCCTACTGTAAAGACAAAAAAAACGCTCACAATCGACCAGCAGGCCTACTGTAAAGACGATCAAACGGCAACAATCGACAGCAGGCACACTGTAAAGACGAACAACGCTCACAATCGACCAGCACTGTAACATGCCTGACAGTTGAGAAACTGTTTTCCAAGCGTCTTCCATTGTCATTGGCAGTTGAGATTTAGTTTACAGGCCAGACAGCTGTAAAAGTGTTCTTAACCTCCACGCTTACAGGGCAACCAAAAACATTTAATTTCAGATTTCAACAGTTCTTTTGTGTTAATTTGGATCTGAAGTCAAACCGTTAATCCCATTACTGTTTCATCCGTTAACAGTAGATCAGCTGACAGAAGGAAGTATACTTTTCCAAGTTGGTTAGTGTTCTTCTTCTGATTATATTAGCATGCAAATCTTTCCATTAATTTTCAAGCATCCTGCTACCGAACAGGAAAACAGAACAGACTACGATATGACCGGCTTGCTGGTGATCATTCATGAAACACCAGTGAACTGCACAAATCATAATGACAGATCTTGAAACTCTCGATGCTTAACTCTGAGTCTTATTTTATTGTTATTGGTTATTGATTAATCTCCTTGAACCATTCCAGCTTCGACTGTAGGACTGATAAAGTGTTCAGAAAAGCCTGATCTGTTGGGGTTGAGTGAGCCTCTTCACGCTGTCTTGTTTCTCTGTTTTATGCCCATGTTCAGGATACTTCTGTGATGCTGAAGCTGCAGGTTTAAATATGGTTTTAATAAGGTTTGGACTCATTTCAGATTCCCCAGTCTGCCAGAGGGAAAGAAGGAGGTCCGTGTGATTTATACATTTTTCAGGCTTTCGTGGCCATGAGCTAGCTAATGCAGCAGCATTAAGTGAAACATAACTGGCAGTTATTCTAAATGATGTTTCTGAAATTCATCTGATCACGTAAAAGACAAATTCCATAACATCCGTCCAGCTGCTGAATTGCGGTACTAACGGGCTTCTTTTTCAACGTTAGCAGCGCAGCTTCAAGACAAAAGGAAGTTCCTCCTCACAAAATCTGGAGTCTCAGCAATATTTTCAGTTCGAACATCGTTAGATTTACTTATTAAGGGAAAGACATCATCGTTTGTGTTGGAGGAGCAGTTGTTGGCGCACATCAATCTGGACGGGGTTAAAAACCATTTCCAAACAACTCGGAGTTCAATGTTCTGCAGGAAGAACGATTATTCACAAGCATTTAAGGCCATTGCCAGTTTGAGAAGTCGACACTCCAGCAGCTTTACCAAAGTTTAGCCGGGGGAAATACAGAAATATACAAGAGCTACATCTCTAACCCTACAGGCCTCTGTTAACATGTGAAATGTTGAAGTCCATGACAGGACAGTCACGAAGATGACTCAGCAAGTATGACTTGTCTGGAAGGATTGCCAAGACAAAGCTTCTTCTGTCTAAAACAAGTTGGGAAAACTGCATTTGAGCAAACCACAAGATTTCTGAAACGATGCCCGACAGACCATTTTATTGAAAACCAAGGGCCTCATTGGCCAGTGTGGCGGAGGCGTGATGGTTCGCTGGCTGTTAGGGTTAGGGTTAGGGTTAGCAGTCATGGAGTTGACCATGAACTCCTCCGTTTGACAGATTATTCTGTCCAGCCGCTGAAGCTCGGTTAAAATGGAGTCATGCAGCAGGACAGTGAGAAATAAAAGGATTGCTCTCGTCAAAGTCCAGACCGCAACCCAACAGAAGAGCTCAAGAAAATGAAGAAAAATGGGTCAGCATGATTCCCCCAATTACATGAGATGCTGGTAACGTTGTGCAATAGATTTACTGTGATTGAATTATTATTATTATTATCTAGGGGTGCAAGATAACTATCGGGCCGATAACAGGAAATTATGACGTCATTCCGATAACTCCGATATCACGACGAATAGCGTCAAAATTTACGTTACACCTTGAATGCAGCCTGCAGAACAACGTACTGATCACAACAAACATGGCGGCGATGGCATGGAGCTTCATTAAAGTTTCAGAAGAAGATAGTTTGGTGGTTATTTGTGACGAATCCTCCAAGCGAATTTTATGAGGAGGGAAGCACAAGCTTTAATATGTAAAACCCGATAGGGCCACCTACAACATAACAACCGCTTCCATGGAGTTTTGAAATCGCGCTAATGCAAGCTAATGCTAACGTGCGCAAGCCAGCAGCAGTCTCCCCTCTCCTCTCCCTCATCTCTCTCATCTAAAGCTTCCATGAGATAAAAAAACAAAAATCACTGAACCTCATTTACTTTAATTAAAGGTATTAATTTAAATTAACCCACAAGGAAAAATCCTTTAAATGTAAATCCGTTTCAGTTAGTAATTAATTAGTATTTCTAATGCATGTATTGCCATCAGTTCAAGGAGCCTTTATTTTTTATATCAGTCAGTAATGAACCTTATTTAAGTTGATGTGAGATATCAAATAGGTTTGTTTGATAGCTTTACAAAAATGTTTGAGAGGCTTGCCAGTAATCTTTCAATGAAAAAAATAAATATCTGTTCATTTAAAGAGTCCAAACTATTTTTGATTTTGTTCATAGTATTGATGTAATGATCTTAGGTATATGTGTGTGTTATCAGTTATCGGTATCGGTTTAAAAAAACATCCCTATTATTATCTTTGCACATGACTGTAATATCCCACTTAGCATATGATGCATTTAGTCAAACCTTTAAAAAAGTGTTAATTGGCTGAGCAGGTGCTGGTGCTTAAAGGAGGCATTAATGAATAATGATATGTTCAAAGACGGAGGGATGCTGCAGTGATCTCCACCTCCCTCCCCTTCCCTGTGATTCTCCTTCCTTCACTGACCACAGTAAAGGCTCCCTGCTTACTTTTGTTTATCTGGCAGGAGATGTAGAAGCCTCTCCTCCTCTACCCCCCCCTTTACCCCCCCTTCCCCTCCATTCTCCCTCTCCGTCTTTCTTCCCTGAAAGATATTTCCAAACGAGCGAGCCCAGACCACAGCTGCCTCTCTGACGCATTAATCACTTGGCTGCCACCCCCTCGACTCCTACGTGCGCACACACAGCGCACACTCACGCGGGCGCACACGCTCTCGCCAGATAACTGGGTTTGACTCGACATCGGCGAAGGCACGAACCGCCACCGTGTAATACGAACACGTGTCGGCGCGCACGACTCCGACGCGGAGACGGGAAAACACACGCGGAGGAAGCACGAATGCACCGAGCATCCGCCCACCACTCAGGCAATCTCGACTTTCTATTCCACACCAACTCCATCCAGCTCCCACATGACCCTCCATTTTCCTCATCATTAGCGACACCGTCGAGCAGCCGCATTCAATCCATCCCCAGCCGCCACCCTCCCTGCCTTCCCCTCACAGCTCCTCTGTTTACTTCTCAATTTCTTTATTTGATTTCAGTACAACACCTCCCCTCTGTCTCCTACGAGCAGAGAGGGGCATGAGAGGCAGGGGCGAGGCAGGGATGAGGAGAGAAGGGCGGAAAGGCTGCTTTACATGTTAATCTGTGGAAAAAAGGTTCCTGTAGAATCGATGCAACTGGTTTCTGTAGCATTCCTGTCATCGTTGAATGGGGCGTGTCACAGACGCTGGTCCAAGACGTCAGCAAGCTGCAGGTTTATTTTTTCTTTTAACTATGGAGCCGTCCCTGTCCAAACCGCAAATCCACATTTAAAAAAAAAAAAAAAAATCAGTTCAGTTCATCCTTCATTTATTATGTGTTCCCATCACTTCCTGTTGAGGGTCACGGGGGTCAGCTGGAGCCCATCCCAGCTGTCTTTGGGCAAAAGGATGAGGTATGTTCTCCAGAGGTCCAGTTCAGTTCAACAATACTGTATTAACTCTAAACCTGAGCGATTTTATCGATTCTGCGATATATAATGATATTTTATTTCCCCAGAGAGTATCGATTTTTCAGCCGTGGTATCGATATTCTAAGCTCCTTTCAAAACCCCCGTGTCCCACCATTAAGTCCTCCAGCTACTCTGCTGAGATGGGTGCAATTTTAAATGTTGGCCTAAATGTTGCTCCAATGGACTTAAATTATTGGCTGCCATGGTTCGTTTTTACTTAACCTGGTGGCTAGAATGGCTAGTAGCTACCTCAAATGTTCAGTATTAAGGCAAAAAAGCTGCCAAAGAAGGCCACTTGCTGTACTTTAACTCTCCAATCTGCCCTTACCTTTAAAAGCTTACAAGCAACAATTTGCACTGTTTAAATGAATGAAACTATTTTTCTCAACAAATCTTTTATTCATTTTGTCCAGCATTTACAAGCTGCCTGTCAGCCATATAATGTGTAATTGATGCTCTCAGTTCAATTAATTCAAACAAAGTCATTGGAACACTCACAAGATGTCACCAAAATCACTTTAAAATATTTCAGAAAATGATGTAAATGTATCAAATTGTATCGTAAGAGGAATATCACAATATATATCGTATTGTGAGCTAAATATCATGTTTTGTATCATGGCGAGATAAGTGTGTTGCTACAGCCCTAGTTTTTGCTCTATTTTTGCACTTTGTCCCATGTATCTTATGATGAATATCAATATACAGTCATGGAAAAAATTATTAGACCACCATTTTTTCTTCACTTTCTTGTTCATTTTAATACCTGGTACCACTAAACGTCATCATGTGACTAAAACAGACAGAAAAAAAAACACTGAATGCATAAAAGCAGTGTTTTTGGCAGTACAACACTAGCTGTTGCCGCTCATAACCCGTCCTGCAACGGCAGTAGCTCAGTAGCTACTGTAGGCTCGGTTGGTAGAGCGGGTCGTCCAGTCACCGGAAGGTTGGCGGTTCGATCCCGGCTCCAACTGTCTGCATGCCAAAGTGTCCTTGGGCAAGACACTGAACCCCAACTTGCCTCCAGTGGGCCTGGCAGCGCCTTGCATGGCAGCAGCCGCCCACTGATGTATGAATGTGTGTGTGAATAGGTGAATGTGAGGCCTTTGTAAAGCGCTTTGGGGTCACCATGATGGTGTCTGAAAAGCGCTATATAAGTGCAGTCCATTTACCATTTACCATTTATAGCTATTGATGTAAAAACTTAAGTGATTTAGGTTATAATCAAGAAAATCATGGAAAATGGTAAGATATCAGCTCTTAAATAAAACTCTTATTAGCAATCTTTGTGGTTATCGTTATGTTTGTCCAAACAAATGTACCTTTAGTTGTACCAGGCATTAAAATGAACAAGAAACTGAAGAAAAAAATGGGTGGTCTAATAATTTTTTCCATGACTGTGTATGTATATATATATATATATATATATATATATATATATATATATATATATATATATATATATTGTATCGTGAGCAGAATATCGTGTATCGTATCACAAGATTAGTGTATCGCTACAGCCCTATTATATATGAAATTATATAATGAAAACAGAAGAAAAACCACAAGCTGTGGAACAATTATTCAGACACACATGAAATAGCAGGATGACTTGAGTGCTGCTTGGGGGGGGGCAGCCATGTATATTAACTAATGGTTTATCTTAGTCATTTCCGCCTTGTGGTCAAGTCTGCACTTGATGGGATGAGCTAGAAATCTGTTGAATCTTAAAATGATTGCAGGGAATCTGGATTCTGCTGCTTTCCAGCAGAGCGACCTTCCTGAAGAACAAATAGATAACAGTTTCTATGTTCTCAAACGCCGCTAACCTTTCGGTTCGTGGTTTAATTATCTTCTTAGTGGGAGAAAAGCACGTGTAATTTCCACCGTCGGATAGTCAGGATAGCCATAAGGTTCACGTGAACTTGAACATCTGGTGCAATGATTATAAATTTTAGCTGATCTGTCTGCATTCTCGGACGTCGAGGATTAGACTGACCGACTGCTCTCTGAGATCAGCAGGATCATCTTTCACCTCCATCAGCGCTCCATCCGACAGCTGCGAGTTTGAGGATTCACAGTCTGAACCTGATTAATAACTGATGATCAACGACAGCTGAGACACTGAAGATATTGAATTGCTCTATTGATCGTCCTTGCAAAAACGCTGTTAGTTCAGATACATCCCTGACAGTTGGTCTGGTTTTATAGTTATTTTGTTAATTTCTTTTTTCACTCCTGAAGTCAAGTATGACTTCATCGTAAGTCAGGCGCCCGGTACCAGAAATCACTATTCAGCCGACTCTGCAGCTCTTCCACTTTAGTCTTCTTTATGTCATCGTTTTGAATGAAGCTGCTAGCTGTTGCCGCTTATAACTGAACACTTATAAAAGTTGTAATGAGAGGAGGAAATTAGTTAAATTGTTCTTTTATCATAGACAATAACGTTTTAGGTTGTTTATTTACCTGACATGTTTCGACGTGTACTTCCGTACTTCCGTACTAGAAGAAGAAATATATTTAGAAATGGAAAAGTCAACCGGAGCCAAAAGTATGAATAAAGCAATCCTAAATTCACCTGTCGACTGCTTGATTCATTCATCTCTGATTATTCCTGCAACATAAATGAATGCACCAGAGACTTTCCCCAGACATTTCAGCTTTTTTCCGTTGAACCGACGTAGTTGCTCTTTTCCAAAATGATTGCAGTTTCGTGGATGATGATGAAACATGACTCTCCACTCATCAAGGGTTTTTCGGATCCGTTTTCAAAGTTCCCCTCTTGTACGATCTCCGTCGGCGTAGTTGGCCTGTGATTAGCGATGTGATCCAGTGGCATGTTGTCAGGTGATCTAGTCCCCCCAACCCCCCACAGTCTAAGAACATGCTTGTCATGTTGCCTGGGGTTCATGCAGTATGAGCTTGAACGGTTACCTGCGCCGTCGTGTCATCGGTCTCTCTGCCTGCAGAGGGCAGCAGTGCCAGGTGACTAGAGGTTTTTGGGATATCTTTTTTTTTGCCACCCTTTTCCTTTTTCTTGAAAAAAAAAAGATGCTAAAAGGGTCTGCAAGGGCACTAATGTGGTGAGAAAAACACTCAGACTGCAACAGTAATGCAGCGAGCCTTCCCTATATGCAGGAACATGTATTGATTTGGTGTGTCTGTGCATTACCGTGGAGAGGCTGATGTAATGTCTGTGTGTCTGTGTGTGTTTGTGCAGAAAGGTTCTATTTCGGTTGCACTGTGTCGCCAAATACACGTGGGTGGCCTGTGCATTTGCAACAAACTGCAGCTCCGTGTCGTAGACTAAAGAGTTAGTGGTGATGTTGTACCAGTTGCCATCCGGGAGCTGGTGCTTTGGCAGAGAAAATGAACAGAACAGCTTCTAAGTTTTGAACTGGTTTGAACTCTGCTGATTGGATATGCGGTGGACAGGAGATGACATCATTCAGCTACCTAATGTACCGTTCGCACATGAGTAGTTTTACAGGATTAAAGACAATAAAAGTCAGCCGAACTTCCCACCACCAAGACATATATGCATTTTTGGCATATACATATACGGACACCCACACCCACTTCCATCCATCCATCCATCCATTCAATCAATTCTGCCAAGAGATGTCATTTCTACAGCGTGTCTTGCATCTTGGGGCCCACGTCTGGTCGGCCATGTTCAAAACAACCTCCCCGTGGAGGCGTCCAAGAAGCTTCCTAACCGATGCTCAGCTGGACCCAAACCAGTGTGACCACTCAGTAGTAATGAACCAGGAATCAAAATGGAGGGAATGCTACCCTGATACTATGAGGAAATACTCAAGAATGAAAGTAAAAAAGAAAAAAAACCACAACAAACTGTTTGTGTTATTCATCAAGGCTGAGGAGGAAAGGTTTGATCTTGCAGAGATCCTGAAGGTCAGAAAACGGCGTTCTGTCAGTTTCGCTGCAAATCTTAAAAATCCTCTGTAGGCGATGTTTCAGTTTTAGGAAAAGATTAAAAGAAAAAGTTGGAAGAGATTCAATGAAATAATAATGGAAACATTCTCATTAAAGTGCCATCGACATTCAGCTGCGAAGTTTACGATGAAAATGTGAACGCTGATGTGACTTTTTGTGCGCCACATCCAGCTGGGCCTCAAAACACGGTTTCCTATCAACCACAGTGCCGAGATATTTGCACAGCTGCCACATCTGGTCATCCAACACGACGGGAGATTAGACATTAGTTTTTTAAATCAACGCACACCCCTGTAGGTTTTTACGCATCGATATCTAAAAAGGATGATTTAAACCAGCCCATGAAATAACTCTGAACAAGACCGTGCTCAGAGTCATCACGACTAACAAAGCACGATACTAGACAGGTCACAACACATGAGATGACACAAAACAAGACACAACACAAGCCACAACACAATAAATGACACAAGCCACAACACAAGAGATGACACAAAACAAGACACGGCATAAGACACGACACAAAACGCGGCTCATGACACAGGACACGACACAAGACACAACACGAGAAATGACACAAGACAAAAGACGACACAAGAGATGAAACAAAAGAAGACACAACATAAGACATGACAACACGACACGACACAAAACACGACATGACACAAGACAAGAAATGGCACAAGACAGGACACAACACAAGAGATGACACAAGACGCGACACAAGACACGATACAGGAGTCATCAGTGAATTTGATAATGTGGCACCTGTCATGATGGCTACCATATAGATTGGTGAACAAAATAAAAGATGGGAGAAGACACAGCCCTGAGGAGATCAGGTGGAAGAGAAAAGGGCATCTGGTAAAATATCATTCAACCTCAGCCACTGTAACTTTATCGTTAAAAGGTCCAACAGCCAGCAGATCAGGCCGACCTCGATGCTGTCAGTGTTCTTCAGTCTGTCTGCTAAAACATGTGGCGGGCTACAATTAAACAGAGGAGTCAATAAAAAGAAGACGAGCAAGGCACTTCTCCTCGACATGTTTGAAAACCACGTTTAGAAATGTCCCAAGAGCATCGTCCACACCTCTACCAGACCTCGACGCTAACTGATGACGGTCCAACCTGTCCAGTGCACTAGAGAGATAGAAGGATGCAGCACCACAAACCAGAAAAGCCTAAAACAGAAATAAAAAAATCCAAATCCAAAAAATCCATAAAGTGTAGCTAAATGCAAAATAAAGACCAATGTCCTCGCTCAAAAGCTTTCAGGTCGATGATTCCACAGACGTGGAGGTCGGTCACTGATTTTATTCCTTAATAACATCATTGTTGAACATTTATGTTTAAGCCTCAACGATGGTTTTTCATTGACTGAGAGCATTTCATTTCCAACTATTTTTCTTTTCTCTTCCTATCGGGAGTTATAGAAGATAAATACCTGAACCCAAACCCAGACATAAAACAAGTTTGGTTCTGAAGTATTATTATTCCCAAGATGTTGCAACACTGAACAACAAAGCTCAAATTCACGCCCATGCAAGTGTGGAAAATATTTAGTCACCTCTCTAATGGCCCCGCTGCTGTTTGGATTCATTTACTCCACTCAGGATTATGAATTTCAGAAACTGCAGCTGTTTATTTTCAGTTAATGACAGAATGCTAAACAGTCACGCCTGTGAAGCATTATAATGTGCCACCCACCAGGACTCTATAAACCATTTACTGCTCTGTAAAACTCAAAAACATAAAAAAAGCCACGCAGAACATCAGTAACGGAACAAGACACATTTGCGTGCACCTTTTGTTCTGTGATTTGTTGTTCAACAAAAAAATTACAAACCAGGTGGCTTCAAATGGAGCAGGTGCATGATGGAACACAGGTGAAACGCTCTCGTCTGCTCTGAACATTATGTGCATCTGTTTTAGTCTTTTTCCGCGACTGTTAAAGAACAGTTTCAAACCCAGCCTTGCTTCACGCACGTTGAGATGCTTCTTTAGTGAGCATTAACCTGGGCCTGGCGGGTCTTGTACACACAGATTAACTGAGTTGCCCACCTCAAATCTTCACCCAGAGGGATTTAGCCGTTAGATGTGCCGAGGCCCAACACCGATTCTGGCCTTTTCTCAGCTGCATCTCGCTCGTCATTCACAAAGGGCGCGCTGCCGAGAATGGCAGCCATCAAATTAGACGTCAGGTAGCTTTGGAAAGCAAGCTCATGAGCGTAAGAGGAGATTTTAACTTGGTCATCAGATTACATGAGTTTTAGCGTCAGCAGATCTCCAGATGACCCAACTGGCTGTCTTGGAATCAGGAATCTTTACGGTGATCATGCTATGTCACTGATTGGCCACTGGGGGTCCCACACGCCCTGATATGACGTCAACCGAGTCACTCAATGACTCCATCTGGACTACAAACCACATTTAGTCTGTAGACATATACATGTAACACATCTATCCTCTTTTTATAACTCTTTTTGGTGACTTTTGAGACTTGAGAATCAGGTTTAAAATCCTTTAGTGTTCCTATATTTTTAAATTATTCATATTTTTGATGCAGATCTTGAGAAAACAATGCCTTTTTTAGGCTTTTTTTATGTATTGCAAATGGTTGGAGATGTAATTGGGAAAACATATATATATAAATATACACCAATGGGCCACTTTATCAGGTCCACCTTGCTAGTACCGGGATGGACCCTTTTTTGCCTTCAGAACTGCCTTAATCCTACGGATCATAGATTCAGCAAGGTTCAGGAAACATTTCTTAGAGAGTTTGGTCCATCTTGATATGACAGCATCACCAGTTTCTGCAGATTTGTTTTGCTGCACATCCATGATGAGAATCTCCTGTTCCTCCACATCCCAAAGCTCCTCTACTGGACTGAGATCTGGAGACTGTGAAGGACATCTGAGTCCAGTGAACTCATCGTCATGTTCTAGAAACCAGTCTGAGATGATTCAGGCTTTATGACATGGAGCGTTATCCTGCTGGAAGTATCCATCAGAAGATGGTCCTCTGTGGTCATAAAGGGATGGACATGGTCAGCAACAATACTCAATTAGACTGTGGAGTTTACACGATGCTCAGTTGGTACTAATGGACCCAAAGTGTGGCAGGAAAATATCCCCCCCACCATCACACCACCAGCAGCAGTCTGAACTGTTGATACCAGGCAGCTGGACCGCAAAGAGTTGGTGCTATTGTGAAGCATCTGCTAAGATGTAATTATATTTCTACATGAATTTAAATAATTATAAGGGTTTTACAAAAAAAAACAACAGTAGAAGAAGGAAAGCTGTTCAGCTGTGTAACTTTAACTGCATTATTTAATTCACTGCATCGCTGTTGAAGATATTCTCTGTGTTCTTTTATCTGGTGCCATTGACAGGACTAGAAACAAAGGTCAACTAAAGAGTTTAATATACAATCATGAATACAAAGATTCAGAATATTTTAATCGGCCGATGATGCATTGCCTTAACTCCACAGAGATGCCAGTGAATGCACCCCGGAATGTTAGATTATCTCAGTTCTTAAAAGATCCAGGGAGGCGGATCCTTGCGTTCTTCTGAGCTTTATTGCTCTTTGTCTTCGAGTCCAGATGGTAAACAGCTCTCCAGTCTTACAGTCCAGGATAATAAACGAACTGTTTATCTGGAAGTCCCAAACTTCCTTGGAAGACAGCAGGTCAGGAAGTCAGGAGATCCCAGTCGTTAGGTCATAAAGCAGCAAAACTGAGGACTCACCATCATAAAAAGAGGCTGCATCCTTACAGGACATAAAGTTTAGTTTAAACAGTTAAACAGTTCTCTAAATTAATCTTAATGCTAACAGCTGGCAGTTTGGTTGTGCTGCACAGAGGTGCATGAGTCCTTCCATCTAGACTTATAAATATTAGGAGTCTTAAAGGCTTTTCCAGCTTTCTCTCATTACAAGCCGCATAAATTTCAGTTCTGAGAACAGCCGTGGCTCAAAATGGAGGAAACAGCTGAAATACCTGCTATTTCAGCCATCATTATTTTTACATTTGTTTATAGCGTTCAACCTTAATGATCCACAGAACTGGAGATTAAAGGGGTTATAAAAAAAAAAAAAACATGTGCCATAAATTTGGCTAAATCTGTTACTGTAGAAGAAATTTCTCAGTGAAATAAGTTAGTTTGACCCGGGGGGGGCGGGGCTTTAAAGTCTGACCGTGAAAAACAGGACAAACAAACACAATCTTCTTTTCACTTCCAAGTGGAGAATAAAGAAACAGAAAGATGATTGGAATCTGAAACAGCACCTCGGTATGATGGCCAAACTCACTCGAGAACTCCTCTGAAGTGCCAAATTATTACCACGTATGATGCGAGATGAAAGTTAATCCACTGCAGAGTGAAAAAGCGCTCGCGGTCAACGCGGAGGCTCGCAATCAGCGGTGATAACGCACGCGTTCATTTGAAACCATGTAATCATACAGGACTCGCTGCAATCAGACGTGTGCAAAACACAAACACTTCTCTGTTTACGTGCCTCACAAAAAAATAAAAATAAAAGAATAAAAAAAAAAAACCACGGCAGCTCACAGATATTTATTTTGGCAGCAGGAGCGATGCCAAAGAGAAGAAAGTGATTGTGCAGCGTTCACCGAGCATGCAGGGAAATATTCGTGTCCCTGAAATGTCAAAGGGAAATGAAGATATCTGTGCTCGTTGTGGGGATGGCAGTCTGTGCACGGAGCAGCGTAGCATGCAAACGTTAAATATGCAAATATGGAAAATGAACTGCACTGTATATGATTACTGTTTATTGTGTCGTATTTCTGATTACAGCAGAGCGAGAATACATTTCTGTTTACAGTGCATGTAATAAAAAAAAAAAAAAAAAAGAAGCAGCACTGTTGCTATTAGTGCTAATATGACCACAGGGAGGGTACGGGGAGAACATATACATAGACAGGCCGAGGCGTGAATTAATATTTGATATTTTCTGTAACCTTTTTATCTTTCTATCTGCTGTACAAGTGTTGCATTACTAACAGAACAAAATCTCATTTTGTAAATCGATGAACAGGCCCAAGATAATGCGTCGGCGCCGTTCAGCATCTCCATCCCAGTCCCCGCGCCGGTGTCCATCTGTGCGCCCGAGCTTCATCGGATGCAAAGCAGCTGCTGCTCGTAACAAATGGAACATGACACTTCTTTTTTTTTTCCCCCTCCCATTGCAGTCTGGGTGATTTGGGGCCCTGGGCGAGCTTCGTTGAAGCGACGGCGTCTGACATTCTGAGTCAAGGAATGTTTGCTTTGACTCAGCGACATTTAAGACCAAAGGCTGCAACTTAGCATCTGCTGAATGAAATTTAAAAGATTCGTTTTGACGATTTTAACCTTTTTTCTCTTTGCATTTGTCATAATTTAGGACTTTCGGCTTGGTGCTGTAATGTTTATTGAATATTTTCAGGAATAGTTGCTCTGCAGTAATGTGAAGGTGGATCAAAGTATCATATAGATCAGTGATTCCCAAATTTGAGAATTCCCAGGCCCAATTTGAAATGTGATAAAATCTCTGTGGCCCGTCAAAACCTTTAATCACAACTGTGATCAACATACAGGACTAGAAGCTATGTTCTGGCGTTAATGTATCGGGGTCAACAAAAAAGGTGGCACTTGTCATATTTAGTTAAGATGACGGTAGAATAACACTTAACTGGTTTGTTTTGTTACTTCTTAATGTTTTTAAATAATGTTGTTAATATTTTACAGTAATTAAAAACATATTTAAAAAAGATTGAGGATTTAAAACATATTCGTTTTATTTTAATGACCGCACACGGCCCACCTGCAGTACCGAGACGGCCTACCAGGGGGCCACGGCCCACACTTTGGGAATCACTGATCTAGATAATTGCTAAAAGCCAAGCTTTCCCAGAAGAACGTGGACAATGTGATTCACTTTGCCACTCACTCTGAATGACACTTAATTTGATTCATGCCCAGAGAACGATGGCTGGAGTTTGATTTATTTAGGGGGATGAAATAAAATAAAAATGAGCTGACAAAGCGCCGTGTATCTGGAGGCACAGCGGACAGAGGTGGCTGTTGGAAATCTCCTGAGGCTGCCATGGATGCTCTGCTGAGCGTCTACAGGTAACACGTGCAAACTCACAGCTAACCGTTCGATATCAAGGGTCCCTATCGATCCCTGCGCTGCAGCATTAGCGGGTCTGGTTGGACCCTGTTGCTAACAAGCACTCTTATACAGGCTGCTTTTCCACCTGCAACTTTTTTGTCCGTGTTCTCTGAAATAGCCATAAAAAGCCACACATGCTGCATTCCCAGTGTTC
Organism: Hirundichthys speculiger; assembly: GCA_018398805.1. NCBI lineage: Eukaryota > Metazoa > Chordata > Actinopteri > Beloniformes > Exocoetidae > Hirundichthys > Hirundichthys speculiger. Next base: position 1,962,314 of record JAGFBZ010002051.1, read on the forward strand.
CTTCCTTCCCATTAGTAAAGTTACTTTGTAATGATGAAACCAGGAACTCTGTGCGCTCTGGTTTCTCTTCATAGAATCACAATAAATCCCTTCTGAAACTTAGGGGGAGGAAATGGAATCGCAACAGCAGCGATTGATGATGTGACACTTTACATTATGTATTTTTCCCCCCATTAGTCAAGAGGCAACGTTATACCAGCGTGCAGCCACTTACTGTGAGCTCAGCTCTGACTGAAGCTGCAGCTCCGGACATGATTAGCTCCGGCCACGGGACGCTCTGCTGGTTAAAACCTGTAACGCTAGCGGTTAACGCTAGAGCAGAACACCATGGGTTTTTCATGTACGCGTGTTCCACAACTCATAATCACAAAAACCCTGCGTGCAGTGAGTGTCCTGACCCTCAATGACGCTAATGCATTTGCATTTTCAAGCTAAGATAAGTGACAGAAACTGTTATTTCAGTTTCACAGCTACTCCACCCCGTGCCTGCAGTCATGACCAAGGCAACAGGCTCTCAGCGGCTTCTTAGGATGTAATATTTAGAGCGGGACGTAGAAACAGAAGCCGCTTCCTGTCGTGGAGCGGTTGCCAGATCCAGTCAGACTCGGGTTCTGGTGGGTTAGTGCAAAAACTATGAAGAACCCAACCCTTTATGGTTGATAAATATAGATTATATATGCACTGATGACATTGGCTTGTTAGCTTCAGTATCCGATCTCCCAGTGATGCTGAATCAGATGCATCAGCATCCTTGAACATTACCGATTAGAGACAATTAAAATGAAAATATCTAAAAACTAGGGCTGTAGCGAGACACGATATGATACGATACACGATCTCACGATACAATATATATCGCGATATTCATCTTACGATACAATTTGATACATTTACATCATTTTCTGAAAGATTTTAAATTAATTTTGGTGACATCTTGTGAGTGTTCCAATGACGTTGTTTGAAATAATTGAACTGAAAGCATCAAATACACATTATAATGCTGGGCAAAATGAATAAAAGATCTGTTGAGAAAAATAGTTTCATTTATTTAAACAGTGCAAATTGTTGCTTGTAAGCTTTTAAAGGTGGGACACAATGGAGAGTGAAAGTACAGCAAGTGGCCTTCTTAAGCAGCTTTTCTGGCTTGATACTGAACATACGAGGTAGCTACTAGCCATTCTAGCCACCAGGTTAAGTAAAAACGAACCATGGCAGCCAAAGTGCAGGAATAGCACCTGCGCGGGACATGGGGGTTTTGAAAGGAGCTTAGAATATCAATACCCGCAGCTGAAGAATCGATACTCTCTGGGGAAATAAAATTTAGATATATATCGCAGAATTGATAAAATTGCTCAGCTCTACTAAAAACGCACTACGTGTGTAGGTCAACAGCCCTTGAGCGTTTCCTCGAGGGTGCATTCATGCTTTTCATCCCAATCGCTCCTCTGAGTTAATTTCCATGTGCTTTATTAATAAATAATATCTGCGGTGAATATTTTCTGTCCAGTATTCTGTCATCGGTGAACAATAACGCTCCATTACGACCTGTCATCATATAATCAAAATGATGTTTTGCAGCAGCTGCCGTGGGTTTTGACCATGGAGCCTGACTATATCAGATCAGTAAAGCAGTGATTTATGCCTCTTCCTGCCAATATATTGAAGGGCTTCTTGGTCAAGATTCATGCAGATTATTCTCCTATTCCTAGTTTTCAGGCGGTATATCTCATATTGCATGGGAAATTGGAAAGACGTGTGATTCAAAGCTTTGCTGAATAATAAAACCGTTGAGAGACGGAGACATGTGCCTTCCAACTTTTCCAGGGCGCTCCTGACTGCCGGTGGTTAAATATACGGTTATGTGAGAAATAAAGCACTCTCTTTTTCATTTCTAATTTTTTTGCATATTAGAGCATCATGCAAATTTAATTTATCTCGAAATTAGGTGAGTACGACCTCAGATGAACAAATCCGACGGTGTGTGAAACGGTGTGCAAGTACGCCCCGATCAGATAAGTTGAAGTAAAACTAGAAGTAAGTCTTTGCAGTTCAGTTGACTGAGGTGCTCAGGGGTTTGTTCATGCTACAGGTTCTTTAAGGTCCCACCACAGGTCCGGACTGTTGAATGACCCGATATATATATATATATATATGTATACGGTATATACAGTCATGGAAAAAATTATTAGACCACCCTTGTTTTCTTCAGTTTCTTGTTCATTTTAATGCCTGGTACAACTAAAGATACATTTGTTTGGACAAACATAACGATAACCACAAAGATTGCTCATAAGAGTTTTATTTAAGAGCTGATATCTTACTATTTTCAATGGTTTTCTTGATTATAACCTAAATCACTTAAGTTTTTACATCAATAGCTATGGCGTTGTACTGCCAAAAACACTGCTTTTATGAATTCAATGTTTTCTTTTCTGTCTGTTTTAGTCACATGATGACATTTAGTGGTACCAGGTATTAAAATGAACAAGAAAGTGAAGAAAAATGGTGGTCCAATAATTTTTTCCATGACTGTATGTGTATATATATATATATATATATATATATATATATATATTATATATGTATATATGTGTGTGTGTGTGTGTATATATATATATATATATATATATATATATATATATATATATGTATATGTGTGTGTGTGTATATATATATGTATATATATATCTATAGATATTATATATATATGTGTGCGTGTATATATATATATATATATATATATATATATCTATATGTATATATGTATATATATATGTGTGTGTGTATATATATCTATCTATATATCTATATATATATGTGTATATATATCTATATATATATATATATATATATATGTATATATGTGTGTGTATGTATATATATATATATATATATATATATCTATATATTGTGTGTATATATATATACATTCATGGAAAAAATTATTAGACCACCATTTTTTCTGTATGTATATGTATATATATATATATGTATATGTGTATATATATCATCACCCCTCCACCACCATGCTTCACAGGCAGCATGTGGGCTGTTTGAATTTTCACTAAACAAACATGATCTGTTTTCTTTTGGAGAAGCTTCCTCCTTGAAAGTACTTCCAGTCAAACTGTAGTTGTGCCATGTTAAATGTATTGTCAATAACTTTTATTTAAATGCAGTTTCCCTGAGCATCCACTCTGACGTGCACTCTGGGGCAACTGGAAACCACCTTGAATGATTTAAGCTTGTGAATAATCCTTCTCAATTCAGAATGATGGACTTCAGATTTCGTCCAACTGTCCTTAGAGCCCTGCTCCGACTGATGGGCAGCAGCAAATGCTTCTCTAAGATCATTACTGATGTCTGTCCCCTTTGGCATAGCGTTAGCACACACTCGGGTCAGCAAACTGCCAAAACAGCTTTTGTAGAGGTCACACTTGCTGATGATCAGTTAATCAAGTCCACTGGATTAACGTGGTCTGACTGCTGCTTCATTCTAGCAGAGACGCTGACAGGATGCTTCATGTTTCACACTCGCTTTCTGCATTTTTCACTTGTTTTTGTTACGTAAACAATGACAGTTCAATATGTCAAGACTGTGTTTATCTCCATTTAAGGATAGGGGTGTGAAAAAAAAAAGATTTTGCAATATATCGCGATTTTCGGCCTCCCAATATGATATCGATTTTTTTTAGGAAAGTTCAAAATGCAAAAACACTAATAATAAACTATAAATAGGTTGTTTTGAAGCAAATAGTTTTGACTTAATTTGTCCTCTGAATGATCAATATCATCTGATGAACATATACAGCAACTTGATTTTTCATTTCTACTTTTAATTTTGATATTAACTAGGGTAGAATATAGCAATTTATTGTGATATCGTGATAATATCATGTCGTGACCCGAGTATCATGATACATATCGTATTGCGAGGTCCTTGCCAATACTCACCCCTACTTAAGGAACAGTCTTTTTTTTCTTTTTTTCCTTATCCTTATCCTGATGTAGACAAACTTAGTTTTTTTTTGTATGTGCTTTGTAATATGACTGGCATATTTAATTATCCTACCTCTTTCACCTGTTCAGCTCAGGTTCTGATGGACAGAAAGACACCACCGGTCCCACTGTATTCGTGCGTAAAGGCAGTCGAGCTGATTCCTAACAGGAAGGAGAATTATGCGATCGGTTTAAACGTTTAGAGGAAGTACATTAACAGCACCTTGGACTAGATTACATGTCACACACATCATCCCTGATGTTCCATTACCATAATCCCCGTTATAGTTAAGTTTATTTCTCCAGCATTGTCGTGCTGCGATTCAGGACGGCCAGCTGTAAATAAATCACTAAAAGCTTCAATGTTAGACTTTTGTTTGGAGTAATTGTATCATTAGTCCTGTAATCGTGCCTCTCACCAGGTGAAGAATTGGAGAATTGTCTCTCGCCTCCGTGCATCCTCTACAGAACTGATCTGCATATTTTTTCTGGGATCACAAGGATTTTTTCTTTTTCTGAAAGTGTAATGGCAACATTTATTCTCAAAAGCTCCTAAAAAACCTCTCAAACATTTAATGTTCATCCAGAAGGCATCTTCACTTCTAACTGGCTGACTGGGACTTTCAGTTTGAGCCGTTGAGACTTTCATGTCACCTGCAGATCTCTGACCGCCTCGTCCCTCCTGTGAGTCGTTTGGGTCTTTTGTCCACTACCTGCCAGGGATGTCGGATGTTTCGGAACCTTCACCACTGTGAAGCCTTGGATCGGCGGGGCCTCGGTTTATTTCACTCCTTAAACTTACTTGTGAGATCTGGACAGACGGCTATTGTTAGGATTGTTAGGTCGCTTGTTAGGATCAGTACCAGGTCACTTGTTAAGATCAGTACCAGGTCAATGGTTAGGATCCAGTACCAGGTCAATGGTTAGGATCCAGTAACAGGTCACTTGTTAGGTCAGTACCAGGTCACTTGTTAAGATCCAGTACCAGGTCAATAGTTAGGATCCAGTACCAGGTCAATGGTTAGGATCCAGTACCAGGTCACTTGTTAGGATCAGTACCAGGTCAATGATTAGGATCCAGTAACAGGTCACTTCTTAGGAACAGTACCAGGTCACTTGTGAGGATCCAGTACCAGGTCAATAGTTAGGATCCAGTACCAGGTCAATGGTTAATCAACTCATGGGGGTGTGCTGAAAGGTGCAACAGGCCTCTGATTGGTCAATTCTACATCCGCGTAGAAAAGAGCACGTCATCGAAAAATTGAGGAAGTACCCACATCTGTACGATTCTCGTTCACCACACCACAAAGACAGCACATATTCAAGTAATTCATGGAGGGAGATTATGATGAATGTGGGTCTGGATACGGCCGAGACGGTGAGGAAGTGGAAAAACGCAAGAGATAAGTTTAGTAAGTTTAGCTAGTTCGTGATTGTCCCTCTTGCGTTGTGGTGTGGAATAACATAGCGGAGACCGCGCTAGTATAAATCAAAAGTGACGGCGGCATCTCTGCGACAAGCTGACGGCGACACATTGCCGCAAGTGTATACACGGGGAAGTGTCCGCATGCGTCCACGACAACGCGCGCAACATCGCGGCAGCCAACCCTCCCGGACTTATCGGTTAACGGTTAATAATCGTTAAAGGCGTATCAGTATCGGTTTTAAAAAACAGTTATCATGCATCCCTAATCTGACCCAAGCTGGTCCATGCGGTGTTGCTAATTTAAAGTATGTTACAGAGTGGAAAAGGTCCAAAAAAGAAATTATAAAATGAGTAGCTGTAAAAGTTTCTTCTGTTTTTTGTTTTTCATGTTCAGATACCAAATTCATCTGGTGAGGTTTCACAATTAAGAGTTGCTTAAAAAGCTTTATGTTACATATCACAAACAGCCTCTTACCACCGTCATCTCAGAGCTTTATTCTTCTGAAGTTTTGAAGCAGCCACAGCACACCGCCGTTGATCATTAATTAGGGCTAAGCTCCTCCGCCATCCCGCGCCGTCTTCCAGCATGTCAGACATGTTTATTTTGCACAACAGGAAACAATTAAGCAAACGCGGAGGCCGCCTCATTTGAAGTCCTTCCCACCACTTCTATTGACTTAAAGCACAACTTAGCAGACACCTCTCAGCGCCCCGCTGCTGCCGTGTAACCTTCAGCAAATGCCTTGAAATGCATTTTGTTCTATGTAAGCGTATTATCATAACCAGATGCCCACGCCACCACCCACCTCTGCTCATCTTTGAGAAGCAAGGTTCAGTCGTGAATATCAAAGACGCCGGGGTTCATTTATTTAGGGCTGGGTTCGGGCCACAGAGGGATGCTGATCTGAATCTCATTTGTTAAGCTGTCTATCCTTATCTGTCAGCATCAGACAATGCAATTTCTCTCTTCCCACCTCGTCGTCCTCGTCTTCTAAATGGCAGGGATATTTAGAGGTGCTTGACAACTTAGGCATGCAAATTAGAAGTGGATGTTTCTTGCACGCTTTGTTCCTGTCACCGACACCCCAGCCCCATTTTTCATGACTATCTAGGAGGATGGTTTTTATAATCCTTCCAGTTTTCCTCTGAACTTCCACTTTGTAGTCTTTTCTGCAGGTGTTATGCTTTCCTTTTATCCAGGCGTTCGATTGTGCGCTATGTTTGTTCTTCACATTCAATGCAGGTCTTTCTTGAAAAAGACTGAGAAGTTCAGGGACCTCAAAGGGACGCGTATCAACATCCAGTTGCTTTGTAAGCCGCTGCCTCGCATCGAGCAGTGTGTTTGTAATGGCTGCCATGTTTATTAGGCAGGATGCTGCAGCAATATGATCCTTCATTAAATTACATTTAAACTAATCAAATGCAGTATTGGGCAGCAGAGACCAAATTGGCTCACAATCTCATCTACTTAACATCAATAACTGGGACTGGGTACTCGGGACTGGTCTCAGATTGCATAATGTCAGGCTGAAAATTGCCTGGTCTGGCATGTATGGATACTCTGTATTATAGTTTTATCAAGTCATTGAGGGAGACAAGCAAGTATATATCTCACTTAGCCTAACAGCATCCTGAAGATGACTTCATGCTTTCCGTCAGTGCTTATTATACCCATGTACATAATTATACGTGTCTATGGTGGATGTAAAGTTGTATGCACACTATATTTACTCACCCATCCAAATGATCAGAATCAGGTGTTCCTGTCACTTCCATGTCCACAGGTGTATAAATTAATCACCTAGACATGCAGACTGTTTCTATAAACATCTGTGAAAGAATGGGTCTCGCTCAGGAGCTCAGTGAATTCCAGCGTGGAACTTTGACAGGATGCCACCTGTGAAAAAAATCCAGTCGTGAAATTATCTCTCTTAAATATTCCACAGTCAACTGTCAGATGGATTATAAGGAAATGGAAGTGTTTGGGAACGACAGCAACTCAGCCATGAAGTGGTAGGACACGTAAACTGAGGGGGCGGGGTCAGAGGATGATGAAGAACATAGTGAGAAGAGGTCACCAACTTTCTGCAGTTGATCACTACAGACCTCCAAACTTCATGTGTCCTTCAGATCAGCTCAACAACAGAGCAGAAAGCTTCATGAATGGGTTTCCATGGTGGAGCAGCTGCATCCAAGCCAGACATCACCAAGAACAATGGAAAGAGTCAGATGCAGTGATGTAAAGCAGCCACCACTGGACTCTAGAGCAGTGGAGGAACGTTCTCTGGAGGGAAGAATCACACTTCTCCATCTGGTAATCTGATGGAAGAGTCTGGGTTTGGTGGTTTCCAGGAGAACAGTACTTGTCTGACTGCATTGATCCAAGTGTAAAGTTTGGTGGAGGGGGATTATGGTGTGGGGTTGTTTTTCAGGAGCTGGGCTTGGCCCCTTAGTTCCAGTGAAAGGAACTCTGAATGCTTCAGCAGACCAAGACATTTTGGACAATTCCATGTTCCCAACTTTGTGGGAACAGTTTGGAGCTGGCTGCTTCCTCTTCCAACATGACTGTGCACCAGTGCACAAAGCAAGGTCCATAAAGACATGGATGGTAGAGTCTGGTGTGGATGAACTTGACTGGCTTGACCTCAACCTGATAGAAGACCTTTGGAATGAATTAGAGCAGAGACTGAGAACCAGACCTTCTGGTCCAACATCAGTGTTTGACCTCACAAATGTTCTTCTGGAAGAATGGACAGAAATCCCCATGAACACACTCCTAAACCTTGTGGACAGCCTTCTCAGAAGAGTTGAAGTTGTTCTAGCTGCAAAGATGGAGCCACGTCATATTGATTAGGAATGGGATGAACTAAAGCTCATATGTGAGTCAAGGCAGGTGAGAGAATACTTTTAGCAATATAGTGTATTACTAAATGCTGCTGTCTACAGTTTCAGACATTGATATAAAAAGTTTCAGTTTATGCTTAAATTGTGGATCCAATCCTACTTGAACTCAGCGTCCAGAAGTCATGTCAAGAAAACATGTTTGACAAATCAGTAGGTTTCTATTGTAAAATGATAAATAAATCGCATGTATGTATTATGTATGTTTCAGTCTCGCTGACCTCTCAAGGTGCCCTACAGTTAGATGTCAAATTTGACCAGTTACAAACGCATCCATACAGCACTTTCTAGCAAATACACTCAACAGTGAACACAGAGGGACAGCGTGGGGAGCGATATCTAGGACAAGGACAGTTGAAGCGCGTGGGTTGAGGAAGCCAAAGGCCCATACCTCTGACCTTCCACATGGAAGACAACCGCTCGTGTCATTCCTAAACTGCTCACTCTGCAGGAATTAATATATGTGTTGTGCTCATTCACTGGTTGAACGCATTCAAAATTCCTTTAAGTTTGAACTGTATTATTTAAAATGAAGTTGGTTTTCCTCTGGCCGCACAAACTGCTTCGAGATTACAAGGTAGAAAGCAGTCGAGATTTTGGACAGTAGCTTGAGAATCGCTCCTCAAGAGGCCCTTTCACATGATGAAAGCGTTCCACATCTCTACTTTACTGTCCTCGCATCAAGGTCCCTTCTTCTGGCATCTCTAGCCATGTTTATTGGCTCCAGCACCACATATGAATTGTCTTTTTTGTAAAACTGAGCATTTGTAATTGTATAACTGTTATGACTAGCTTAGCTCAAGTTAGCTACAAGCTGGAAAATAACATAAAATGCCCAGGTTTAATTCATCTTTAATTAACTGTACCGATTGCGGTAGTGTCACAGAACATTTTCCAGTCGCAAATAGTGCTGGGCAATATGACAATATATATCGTGGGGACAATAGAAAAGTGTGTATCGTGCCATTTCTCTTCTATCGTTTCTATCGTTTCTAACCTAATTTTATCAATGATTACAGCAAATATGTAATTAAATAACCTGCAATGATAAATTTGATAGAATCATATCTACTTCTACAAAGTAGCCTTTTATGTTTGCACTTTTATTCATGGTTAATGCCTTAAACAGAGTTCTCTTCAACCCTGATGTTTACTTTAGACACTTTATATTGGTTTGCAAACTTTGCACTACAAGGTTACAGATTTCAGAAAGTTGAAAAAAAAATTTTGTTTATTTTTTATAGCTGAACTTCAGTGCAAAAATGTGTTTTTCCTCTCAGAAACTGTTGTGCACTTTAAAAAAAATGTGAAAGCTACTGTACCTCTGTACCTACCTGTTTTTGCTGCACTAAAATGTATGTTTGTGACAGTTCAGCTAAATGTCCTTTCAAAATAAAGTTGAAAAGTAAGCAATGAAATTTTTGTCAAACTTTTCAGAGAATAACTGAAAACATACTTTATTATGGTATATCGTGATATATATCGTTATCGTGATATAAAATAGTCCATATCGTGATATATGATTTTTTCCATATCGCCCAGCACTAGTCGCAAATATATTCCGCACAAATGATGTCCAAGTCGACAAAGTTCACAGCACGTTTGCACTGGACTGTTCTTTCTCCGTGTCGGATTATCACCGTTGTGTCTACTGCGCATGTGCTGCTCACTCAGTGTACGAACTCAAAACAATACTCATGTTTAACCACAAGTGGGCGCCAACCAACTGACGTATTAAAGACGACGCAACAAGCTCATTCAGCTTGACTATAACGACAGAGTAACTTCCGTTCTCTTTCTGCTAGCTTTTGATTCTTTTTCCTGTGCAGTTGTCGTAAAAATGGTCGCCACCATCGGGGAACCCCTTGGTGATGTATAAAATAAATAAATAATTACTTTTATCAGTCATAATTTGACAGACAGTCCTTACAAGTGCAGTACTGTTCTGGGACCAAGATAATTCAGGGATCTCCAAACTGCTTCCATGTTTTAAGGACGAGGTCAGACAGTCGAGACCCAAAGCTTCTTTGGCCGTCCTCCGTAGATGAAACGACCCATTGTTCTCTTCTCGTGATCTCTACGTGACTTCATCTGCCTTCTGATTGATGAGAATTAATCAGGGTTTCATAAGAATAGGAACAGTAAGGGAAGAAACATCTTTGTTTATACCCAATTCAGGATGCCAGTGCAATGGTACTGGAATATCACCTATTCCTGGGTTTTAACCACTAAACACGTGTTTGTTTTTGGACTTGATCTGTATTTCTGAGTCCTGTAGCTGCTTCAGAAGGATAGCTAACACTTTACATCTGAGTGTAGAATCATGAAAGCACTGTTTGCATAATTTACGGCCTATAGCGCTCATGAACACAAAGTGTAAGAGGACCTCTTTATGCAGCAGGCACTGTGACAGTCCTCTGTTTGGTTTTATTTTTTCAATCTGCATGATTTAAACATCCCCATCCGTCTTTATGACGCAGGCGTGGTCTGGCCTCACCCTAAAGGCAGATGGAGCTGTGTTTTTCAGTCTCCTGAAGTAAATTTCCCCTGGTGTTCCCCGACCCCGCCTTAGACCCGGTTATTAACCAGTCACTCTGTCACGTTCTGTGCCGTTTTCTTAGTTTTTTATTATTCCGATGACCGCTTGCATTCATGAAACTGAAACGTGTGTTTTCCACAGCAGGCAACACTATCTGTGCCGAACGTTCATGTTTGAATTCTGAAAGAGCAGATATGGTCATCTTCCTGAACAAAAACTGTTGATTTTGTTTTTTGTTGGGCAAAATGCATTTTGGAGACCAACTGCCAACTGTAAGTTGTTTAACATTTAGGCTGTAATTGAATTCTGTGTCTGCATATGTGCATGCAAACATGTGTAAAAATAAAAATGACTTGTTGTCTGTGTAAATGTGTTTTTTTTTATTTAGTTTTTTTAAATTAAAAAATTCTACTGTTAGATAAGTCGTGATCTGTTCACCTACACATCAAAGAATCAGCAATCAAGAATTGTTTTGAACAGGAATCGAAACAGAGAATCGGAATCGTTGAGATCCAAACGATGCCCAACCCTAGTCACGATGCGATATTATCATGAATATTGCGATATCAATATATATTGTGATATTCTACCCAGTTAATATCAAAATTAAAAGTAGAGATGAAAATTTTAAGTTGCTGCATATGTTCATCAGATGATATTGATCATTCAGAGAACAAATTAAGTCAAAACTATTTGCTTTGAAAACAACCTATTTATTGTTTATTATTGGTGTTTTTTGAAAAAAAAATCGATATTAGGAGCTGAAAAATCAATATTGGGTGGCAGAAAATCACGATATATTGCCAAATTGATTTTTTTTCACACCCCTACTGCTGATCAATGGAGCTCTTGAAGTGTAAAGATGTATAGTGTATCGTCATTAAACCATGGCGTTGTTTTTGTTGGTGCTTCGAGACAAGGGTCTTGGACTTGAACCGGCACAGTGAAAGCAAAATGATGGATTAATTTAAGATTAAGATTATAAACCTCTAGGTCAGTAGGCGGTGTCGTGGCCTCGACTGCATCAGGGCGTTTTATCAGGACCATCTGCCCTCCCAGAACTTACGCTCAAGCGATCCATGCGTGTATTTTAAGTGTCCTCCAGTTGCGACACTCTGACCATGGCTTTACTGTTGTCCTTGTCAAATCTGGCAGAGAAACTGCTGAGCTCCTCAGTCTGACTGGCATTGTTGCAGGTGCAATTAGGTTGTGAATTTCTGCTTGCCTAATCAATGTCTGTAATGGACTGGATGCATTGCTGCATCAGCCACGGGGATGAGCTGTTATTAAAGCCCCCCCCCCCACTCTGACATTCGTGCATGGTTTGAGCCTCAGCTGCTGCGTATGCACCGCCATATTTAAAGGCTTATACTGCTGAACAGGAGAAGGTTTTTAGTCTCCTGACATGTTTTGGTGACAAATTACTGGCTGCATTAATTAGAGGCAAGTTTGTCCTAAAACGTAGCTGAGAGTTCAAACGCGGACTCCAGCAGAGTCGGTGATTGATGAACTAATGCGCCCGTCTGGTGAGCACGTCGTGTCCACGTCGAACTGGCCCAGTTCCTTCATTATGCTAATAGAAAACCTAATCTGGTAAATGTTGCAGCATTTTCTTCTCAAAAGGTTGTTTGCTTCTGCAAGCCTGCTTGTGTGAGTCATTTCTAAAACTTGGGTTTGATCAAACAAATTTAGAAGCTTTTGTTTACTTGCTTAGTTTATTATTGGGGGGGGGTTTATCTGGAAACACTGAGAAGCTGCTGGGAGGAACAGCTGCAGCCGGCGTCTATCCTGCAGATAATCTTGCTCTGCTCCACTTTCTTTATTTAGTATGTTTTTGGTTTTTTTCTCACTAATATCTTACAATAATAGCGTACACATTTCAGATATAATTAAGTGATTCCCTAATCAATTATGCTTTCTGCTTTGAGTCCCCGTTTCTGTTTGTACATCGGGTTACGCAGCTCCCAGCTGTTCGTGCTCGTGCATGTTTGTTCATGTTGTGTGCTCGCTTCATGGGAACGTCTGTGTTGGGGACCAACACCTCTGGCAGACCGCCCGGCGTCGGTTTCGTTGTGATCGTTAAAGACGAACCGGCGCCACAGAGAGCTGCAACAGTGAATGTAACCCAGAGCCAAGTCGAAGACGTTATTACTGCAGTTTTTCCAAATCAAAATAGCACAGAGTCGGAAAGAATCAATTTTTTGTTTCATTCTCGAGGCAGAGATTTTTATCCTGAAACGAGGAAATGCAGCGATCTTAGTGGCACTTGATGACCGATGGCGACCAAAGGCTTCCTCGGTAGCTTGTTTCTTTTTATTCCCAGACGCTCAACCTAAGATGGTTGACTGTTTGTTTTCGATGATCTTTCCCGCTCATTGAATTATACGCCCCAATAGTTACTGAAAAAAGTAGAATTAGAGCTTTTCTGTGTTTATGGGTTCAATAAATGGGCACAATTCATTTAATCCTATGTTCATGACTCATAGTAAACATTTCTCAACATCCTAAAGAATAAAGTGTAATTTCAGTTCAATTTGGTTTTCTTGCAACACACTAATTCACACCAGAAGTCATCTCAAGACCCTTCATGAGTAAATTAAAAGCACTGAGCCCAATTAAAATCTGAAATATATTCCAGTTAAATCCAGTTTGTCAGCAGCTGTACCCATTCACTTGTGAAGTTGGTCTACAGCTGACGTTCACAGCTATATCCACCGGTACAGGATGTACCGACACATTTTCACCAGGCGGGGGCGGGCTTTATTTCCATGACTCGTACAGCAGCATCCAAGAGCCACAATTCAAAGCAACCAAGATGGCCAGAGAGTTGGCGATAACACCTCGGATCAACCAGTTCCTCCTGCAGAACGGACAACAGTCATTCACCAGTGTTCCTGCTCCACCGGCCGCCATTATGGATCTGTTTCATTGATCCTGGTCTGGTGGACTGGTGCGACTTGTAGGCCGATCCAGCGGCGTTCAGAGGCAGTTTCTCCTGCGTCCGTTGGTGCTGCCCCCTGGAAATCAAAGTCATGTCCAGAAGACACTAGGTGTGTGAAAAAAAAAACGATTTGGCAATATATCGTGATTTTCGGCGGCCCAATATAATATCGATTTTTCAGCTCCTAATATCGATTTTTTTTTATTGCTTTATAATGGTTACTTAAATGTGCAAAAACACTAATAATAAACAATAAATAGGTTATTTTGAAGCAAATAGTTTTGACTCAATTTGTCCTCTGAATGATCAATATCATCTGATGAACATATACAGCAACTTGATTTTCATCTCTACTTTTAATTTTGATATTAACTGGGTAGAATATCACAATATATTGTGATATCGTGATAATATCGTATCGTTACCCAAGTATCATGATACATATTGTATTGTGAGGTCCTTGCCAATACTCACCCCTAAAGGACACCAGCTCTTTGTGTCTAATAGGACACAAAGACAATAAGAACAATAAGAGATTGTTTGAGAAAGGTTTATTTCATTTTGTGTGTTCCTCTTGTTTTCCTTTCCCGGCACGCATCCTACACGCCTCACATGAAAAACATCCGAGTAACCGCTTCGAGGAAAACCTTGAAACTCGACTCAGTCGCCGGTGCTGATGTGCTTCTCCCTGTCTTTGTGTCATCCAGTGGTGAGTCAGAACCTGGTGACAGACAATGTGTCGGTGGTGGAGGGAGATACAGCCATCATCAGCTGTCGGGTGAAGGACAATGACGACTCTGTTATCCAGCTGCTCAACCCCAACAGACAGACTATTTACTTCAGAGACATGAGACGTGAGTATTACACACCATTATTGATGACTCAGCTGCCATGTTTATCACCATTTTCTAATTAGGCGCTGTTGTCATGTACTTCAGCGTGTTGTTTCTCAGTTAATGCTGTATTTATTTATTTATTTTGAGTATAGGAGAGAAACACGGCATTGTTGTTTGAGATGGTTTTTGTCTCAATAACTGAAATAAAATCCTGCCTTTTAAAGGGAGATGAAACACTTGTCTTTGCAAACAAGCTCTGAAGTTGGAAAAATTGAAGTGAGACGGGAGCACGTTGAGTCCAGTTAGAGACTCGTTATTTTCCAGCGGGTCAGCTCACAACAAAACTCATCTTGGGGCAAAGTAGCCTAGCCTAGCCTAGCCTAGCTAAGGAACCCAACAGGAGAACCTGCCAATGAATAGATATAATTAATAGATACCATATATCCAGTATGAGTCAGCCACGTTCATTTTTAAGGTTGGGTAAGAGGTCTTTTTCTCAAACTTTTTATTGTTATTTGGCTTTTTCCTGAAATTCTCTTTAGACACAAGCAAGCAGTTAACTGAAAAAGAAAAATAAAATCATATATATGTATAACAAATCTTTTGCAGATCAGCGGGGATCTAAGACAACATCAGTCAAAGGACTGTTGGCTTGTCTATAAGAGGTCTTCACGGGTCCACTTTCATGGAACCCGAACCCGAATAGACCCGTGAAAATTCGACCCGAAACCAACCCGAGCTATTATCATAAGTCCGGGAGTCCGAACCTGAATGGACCCGCAATATTTGAACCCGGAACTGACCCAACCCAAGTCTTTTAGTTTCCGACTATGAACCGAACCAAGTTACCCAAATAGAACCGAGACAATCCAGCCCATAGTTGCTCATGTTAAAGTTTTGTCTAGCGTTTAATAAAACTTGATTTTCTTACCTAAAGTTGTCTTCTTCTACCTGGTTCAGTTGCTCCATAGGCTACGTGATGTAAACAACAATAAATCCACGTTGTTATTTTCTTTGTGGATACAGATGCTATTGGTAGCAACTGCTAACGCTAATAGCCTACGCCGGTCAGGACGTGTCGTGAATATGTTCTCTTATCCAGCGTTATCATGTTGGTGATCCGTTGTGCTTTACAGCTGCCGGGCAAACCGCTAATAACACGCTACGGCAACACGACTGTTTCATGACAAACACGTCACGTTAATTAATAATAAATTAAACTGCCCCGAGTCCTGACATTAGCTGCCACCGCCAATATCTTTACCTCTCTCTCGAGTAAACGCGGACCCAGCCTGTCAGAGAGCACCGACCAGACCCGAGCCTATTCCGACCTGAACCCGGAGTCACGTCTTGCGAATGGACCCGAGACCCAATTCGGGTCGGGTGGGAACCTCGGGTTTTCGGGTTGTTCCGAAGACCTCTATTGTCTATCCCGCCCTTTTTCTTCAGTTAACAGACAATTCCTGTTCATGTTGTTTGAAGGTGTGGCCTCTGAGGGAGGTGTGGCCTCAGAAGAAGGTCTGAAGGAGAGGGGGGGGTCGTTTACTTTTTAATTGCGTATTTCCAAACTGCCTCTGGCTCTCACTGGCTTTTCCAGCATCTCCTACCCAACCTTTAAGCGTAAAAGGCGATCTGGTGCAGCTTCAGAGCTAATTACCTCAGAATAAAGCCTGCACACGAGAGCTTTTCCATTTTCTCCCATCGTAGTGGCAAAGCATCAATACAGCCACTGCACTGAGAAAGCAAAGCATTCTTCAGCTCCAATAAAAGTCAAGTGGATAGTTGCCTTTCGGACGGACGCTTCGCTATCTGGGTAACTTAACGCAGAATTAAACGTTTGACTATTTTTCCATTCGAAGAGGAGATAGTAGGCTGCAGCTTTAATGGACTCTGCTGCAGAGGGGTCTCTCTCTGCACTGCTGCATCTACAGGATTGATAACAAATGTGTTCCATCATCGCGAAGAGAGCGTTTTGATGTTTCACTTGACATGGAAATCAATGTTGGTGATGCATTCGTTTAATTAACTTGTCCCCGTGTATTTTGCATGCAGTCGTAAAAATTAGATAGACAGTTGATGTATTATTCCTCAGCTTGAGGCGGTATATTTTTAGAGTTGTTTGTCTATCGGCGTGAATGAGTAAAATATTACTTGGATAAAGTGCATGAGGCTTGTAAAGGATTAATGTTGGTGCTGAAGCCTGCGAGACGGGACTCCGTCCTCGGCAGAAGACTTTAATCACGGCGCACCTTCAGATTTGACCAAACAACAAATGAACTTTCGGAAGATTGAACGGATATAAACAAATAACCTAAAATGCTGAGACGAAGCAACGCGAGTGCAGCTGGTTGTCTTTTACATGATTTTAATTTTTAGCGAGCTGCATCAAGTTTGACCCAGAAGTTACCAGTCAGATAAAGTAAAGGCCGAAGCTCACGCAACCCGCCAAGAGTGTTTAGCTTCCAGCATGTCAGCTTTAATAAAAGCAGCTTGTATCCCTAAACATTTAATGACCTGCTACGGCTTATTCTTATCCTGCGCAGTTATCGTGTCACAGCTCTAATTAGCTGGGTGCAGCTGGACATGTTTTGTTCTTTATTCTTTACTGCCTCGCTCTGTTTTTTTGTTGTTTTTTTAATTATGTTTACCTCCTCAGAACACACTGTAGACCGCAGGAAATTCATTGTGTTTTAAGTCCAAAATATGCAAATGCTGTTGTGAAAAGAAGCGCTTTTTTTAGTGCATTGTTTATCTTGCTCTTAGCATTTTGCATAGTTCAGATACAGATGATTTGCATGAGCAGCGTCGCTGACGTGCACCTCACAGAGAGAAGTTGGTATGGAACAAATCTGCGAGGTTGATCTCGGTTTGACTGCGGCGCCTGCTCCCGGCGACGGCTGCTCGGTTCAACTTTGATTGCGATCACATGAAAGCGGCTAAAAGAAAAGCAGCTGACCATGTTCATGGAAACGTTGCGCTGTTAAAGCCACTCTGAATCAGAGGGGAACCCTCAGGGCCTTCTACGCCTTCAGAGAAGGCCTTAAAAAATCAAAAAATATGAGTATCAAATTATACATAGATTATATATATATATATATCATTTAATTTAATTTAATACAATATATTTAATAAATTTTCTCTCATTTATGTTCAAAAGTTAAGTTTACTGTCAAGTTCACATCAGCAATGAAAGGGTTACTGTCCTGAAACATGTTATCCAATCAGAATCGTCTGTCTTCATCAAAGTCCGGTTAGCTGGCTCATTAATTGGTTAGGACTTCATGAATCCCGGGGAAGGCCAAGCTATGTGTTTTGGTTTGGAGAGTGATGGGGAAATTGACCAATCACGATTTGTTTTTAAGGGGGCGGGACAAAAAAAAAAGATTGTAGGCCTTCATGAAGTCCAAACAGCGGGCAGATTGCAGTGTTGCCAACTTAGCGACTTTGTCGCTATATCTAGCGACTTTCCAGACCCCCCTAGCGACTTAATTTGTAAAAAGCGACTAGCGACAAATCTAGCGACTTTTTCTGGTGATTTAGCGACTCACTGGCACTCAAACCGCTAGGTTTGAAGCCATCACTTGGCCGCTGATGGCTGCTGTCTGCCTCGCGACCTGCGCTTCTCTCTCTTTCTCTCTCGCTGTCGGCCACAGTGCACAGCCACAAACACCCCGCCCCCCGCGCGAGACAACTCGAGACAACCCCCCCCCCCCCCCCCCCCCCCGTCTGACAGTCTGTCCGTCCGTCGCATCTAGGGACTTCTAGCGACTTCCGGGACAGCCTCTAGCGACTTTTCTCATTGGAGAGTTGGCAACAGTGGCAGATTGTTTTGGAGCTCAATTCAAAGGACAAACTTTATGACGCTGCCATCGCCCACTTCACAAAGAAAGACAGATGAATGGATTTCATTTTCATGTAAGGTAGGCCTATGTTACAAGCCACCTTGATTATTATTTTGAGTGATTAAATCGGGCCAAGTGGACATTCAGTTATTTGTATTTATTGCGGAGGTTGTCTGTAAAATTTCCAGTGGAATTTGTGCCTTTAATTCCTTTGCCTTTAATTCAATATGTAAACTTATCAAACTTACCAGCAGTGTGTGGTTGGACTTTTGTTTTTTAGAAGGGTCCCCCCCCCCCCCCCACACACACACACACACAGAAGGTGTAGTGGAATCTATGAAAATTGTGACTTTTGACATCAGTATTCATTGTGCCATGCCTTATTGCGCATGAAGAGGTATTTGCACTTCAATCGAACTTAATAAAATCTTTGTATTACCAGCTTTGTGTAACTTTTGCTATATTGTGCATTTGAAGTTGTTTAGTTTGAGGATGCTCATAAATTTATTTATCAATGTGTGTATGGCTTGTTGTGCACCGTGTTTTATAGCGCTGTCTATGCTGATGAAATGAGCATCGGTGTCGATGTCGGTGTCAGCAGTGTCATGGGGGTGATGTTCTGGGTGACCTCATTTTATATTTCCAGATTTTGGCTTATGTTTATTTAATGTTGCCTAAATAGTCTCCAGTTTTATGAAGTTACTGTTGAGAAAGTTTCTTGTTGCGGAGAATGTTATGTTATGGTCTATTTGTTTACATCCTTGTCATCGTTAATTCAAGGATTGCAGTTGTTAAACGCTTTGAATTCATCGTACTGTTTCTTTTTTCCGTGATGATTTCTCTTCTCGGCAGTGAGGGCCGAGGTGAAGGACCAGCTGTAGTGCTCACGGTTCGCCACTGCTCTGAATTAATTAACAACGATTATTTTCCTGAATTCTAACCCGGCGTTTTAGTCGGCCGCACCCGTGGACCCCAGCTTCTGTGCTTTCTACGCACGGCGGTCGATGCAAACACAACATGGCTTCCTGTCTGAGCTGGTTGATCAAAGTAGCAGGTGAAATGACAACATGAACATCATCTGGGTGTAATTCACCTGGTTTTAACTTGTCCGTACTTAGGGCTGTAGCGATACACTAATCCCACGATATGATACACAATACTCGGCTCACGATACAATATATATCAATATTCATCTTACAATACATTTACATCATTTTCCGAAAGATTTTAAAGGGACAAAGTGATTTTGGTGACATCTTGTGAGTGTTCCAATGACTTTGTTTGAATTTATTGAACTGAAAGCATCAATTACACATTAGATGGACGACAGGCAGCTTGCAAATGCTGGACAAAATGAATAAAAGATTTCTTGAGTAAAATAGTTTCATTTATTTAAACAGTGCAAATTGTTGCTTGCAAGCTTTTTAAGGTGTGACACGAGGGTTTTGGAAGAAGCTTAGAATATTGATACCCGCGGCTGAAAAGTCAATAAAATATCAATATATATCTCAGAATCGATAAAATCGCTCAGCTTTATCCGTACAGTTTTTGCCCATAAACGTCCACCTAATTGTTCTCGGCCTGCGTGGGCCTGAAACACTTTCTAACAGAGTGCTTCTCACCCTTTTTAAAACATAAAATAAACCGGGCTGCTGTTTGCATGCCCCACACTGACGCCCTCCTGTCGGCCAGTCCCGGGCCCAAATACCTTTTTCTGTTCAACGACCTCTGCGGCTGAGTCACAGCTGGTGGCCAATTCACAACCAGCCAGTTCTGTCGGCTGTTCCCTTTGCAGGTGGCCGCCCCAGCAGATGATCCTTTTCCATATAATGGTTTGGCAGAGGTTTAATGTTGGATGTCCTTCCTGACAGAGGCCTCCCCTTCTACCCTGGCGTGCAAACTCTGGCTTGTGGCAACTGCTCCAGGGCCGAAAGGGCTGTGAGATAATAGTGACGCCCCCAGCTGCTAGTGGGTGTGAAAAAAATCGATTTGGCAATATATCGCAATTTTTGGCAGCCCTGTATAATATCGATTTTTCAGCTCTTAATATCGATTTTTTAGGAAAAAATTTACAGTGGTTACAATGTTGTCAGTATGTTGTAATGGTTACTTAAATGTGCAAAAACACTAATAATAAACAATAGATTGTTTTGAGGCAAATAGTTTCGACTCAGTTTGTCCTCTGAATGATCAATATCATCTGATGATCATATACAGCAACTTGACCGAGAGGTTTATAATCTTAATCTTAAATAAATCCATCATTTTGCTTTCACTGTGCCAGTTCAAGTCCAAGACCCTTGTCTCAAAGCACCAACAAAAACAACGCCATGGTTTAATGACGATACACGTATCTTTACACTTGAAGAGTTCCATTGATCAGCAGTAGGGGTTTGAAAAAAAAAAATCGATTTGGCAATATATCACGATTTTCTGCCGCCCAATATAATATAGATTTTTCAGCTCCTAATATCGATTTTTTTCAAAAACCCCAATAATAAACGATAAATAGGTTTTTCGAAGCAAATAGTTTTGACTCAATTTGTCCTCTGAATGATCAATATCATCTGATGAACATATACAGCAACTTGATTTTTCATCTCTACTTTTAATTTTGATATTAACTGGGTAGAATATCGCAATATATCGTGATATCGCGATATCATATCATGACTACACGTATGATACATATCATTTTGCTAGGTCTTGGCCAATACTAGGAAGTCGGACATGAGAACGGCGTGAAGAATGTTGCGGATTTTCAAAATAAAACGCCACCAGCGGGCATCAACTTTTGCATCGATATGACAATAACCCGTGGAGGCTGTGGGTCAACAATCGAGTGTCCTGCCCGAGGACACATGACAGAGCTGCGGGATGATGCAGTGGTCTTCCTGCTGGAGGGCGGCCCATGATTAGATATTGATAGAACTTTAGATATTGATAGGAACAAATCAAATCTACTCTTCAGTTTAATCTCCCGCCTCGTTTGACTGAACAACCTGTGTCCTTTTCATCTGGTTGTTGGAGTTAGTGGACAGAACAACAGACCTTATTCCAGGGATACCTGCTCTGAGGCAGGAAAGACGAATACAGAGTTAATAGCAGTAATAATGCCATACGCGTACATTAGGAGTAAAAAGAAAAGAGCAAATTGTGCCCGTTGCGTCCCAGTCCTGGCCCGTGGCAGCGTGAATAAAGGGACGCGTCAGGGTCACCTGAAGCAGCCGAGACCAGCGGCTCCGGTTTTAACGACGCTCATCTCAAAAGGCAGAGAAAAGTCCTGGAGCCTCGTGGAAGCCTGGACTCTAAAGAACAAAGAGCTCTTTCAGGGATAATAAACATAAATAAGTAAAAGCAGGAGTCGGAGTTTGAGCAGGAAAAAGGAAAAGTTTCTTCAACTTTTATGAAACTGCTACGCCGCTCCTTATTTAATATTAATGCACTGCAGCTTGAAAATTATGTGGAAAAAATAGGATGGATTATCGCGTCCGGTGTGATCATTTATTTTTATATCCTCTGCACAAAAAGACCTTTGCGTCTGCGCACACGTTTGCATTGATTAGCACTTCCATTCGTGCAGATTTGTGCAGCGTCTTCGAAGGGACCAACCTGTACGTGAGAATCTGACCTAGGGATGCACGATAACTGTTTTTTAAAACCGATACCGATAACCGATAACTTTCAGGTCCTAAAGGCCGATACTGATAACCGATAACACACACATATACCTAAGATCATTACATCAATACTATGAACAAAATCAAAAATAGTTTGGACTCTTTAAATGAACAGATATTTATTTTTTTCCATTGAAAAACTACTGGCAAGCCTCTCAAACATCTTCATAAATCTATCAAACAAACCTATTTGATATCTCACATCAACTTAAATAAGGTTCATTACTGACTGATATAAAACATAAAGGCTCCTTGAACTGATGGAAATACATGCATCAGAATTACTAAACTGAAAAGGATTTAACATTTAAAGCAGTGGTGCGCAAACTGTGGAGCGCTCTCTGGTGGTACGCGGGGGAACATCATGACTTGTCAATGCATGACAATGCATTATAAATATAACATTTCAAATTAAATTCAGTTAACAATAAATAACCACAATAAGGAATAAACATCTCTCCTGTGTGTTTAAAGCTAATTGAAAAGGCATATATAGCTATATTTTGAAATTGGTCATCATGGTGGTACTCAGAGAGCTTAACAGTTTCTCAGGTGGTACGCAACATTAAAAGTTTGAGAACCACTGATTTAAAGGATTTTGACTTGTGGTTCCATTTAAATTAATACCTTTGATTAAAGTAAATGAAGTTCAGTAATTTTTTTTCTTTTTTAATCTCATGGAAGCTTTAGATGAGAGAGATGAGGGAGAGGGGAGACTGCTGCTGGCTTGCGCACGTTAGCATTAGCTCACGTTAGTGCGATTTCAAAACTCCATGGAAGTGATTGTTATGTTGTAGGTGGCTGATCAGGTTTTATGTATTAAAGTTTGTGCTTCCCTTTCATCACAAATAACCACCAAACTATCTTCTTCTGAAACTTTAATGAAGTTCCACGCTGCCATGTTTGTTCTGATCAGCACGCTGTTCTACATGCTGCATTCAAGGTGTGAACGTAAATTCCGATATTTCCTCGTTTGCTAGTCATTCTTTCAGCGTTTTCTATTTTTTTCTTTTTTATGTGTAACATGAGGGGAAATACTGCGAATATCGATTCAAGTCAGCAACTACTAAAATTATGACCGAGTTAACAAGTTGTTTTCTAGCACGAGGGGGTATTCTAGATTTTCCTGATTGAGAAATCGTTTTTCTGATTATGCTGACGTTACTTGAACATAACATTCACTGTCGGTCAGACTCAGAGGGAGCGAGGCACTGCCGTGTTGACAAAAATATATGTTTATCGGGGCTATTCGTCGTGATATTGGACTTATCGGAATGACTTCATAATTCAGCCAGATAGTTATCGGCTCGATAAATATCGCGCACCCCTTCTCTGACCAATCTCTCTGAACGATTATCCTGAAAGTTCTTGCATCACCGTATATTTCACGTGCACTTGAAGTGCATTTACCTCTTGATGTTCATGCTCTTCGCTGGAGTTGAGGCTTCCCGGACGAACATGCCAAACGCACACGCATGAACCAGGTGGCATCCTGTGAGGTGAAGCGCCAGAGCCTCCCTCTCATTTATTCATCACCTCTCAAATGCACCTAGCTTGCAGCATGCCCTGGCGCGTCTGCCAGGCTTGAACTTGGTATTTATCTGCTGTTGTGCCGAGCCGCAGCGAGCCGACTCCCACAACGCCGGCTGTCAAGGGCAGCGTGTTCTTCTTTGACGGCGGCTCCTTGATCTCCTGTGATCCCTTCCAGGCATCTTTGCTGCAGCTGCGCCGCTTCATTATGACATAACCTCCACCGAGCATCTTCCAAACAACATTGCCCTCTTCAAAAAAAATACCACATCTGCTGTGTCTGACTGAATTCGCAGCGGCAGATTGTGCGAGGTGGAAAGCGAGAGGGCGGAGTGCTTTGAAATTTCTTTCAGGTTCTTGCACGCGGCGGCACCGACTGCCGTTCGTCCTTCAGCTTCACGTCAACAGCGAGGCGGTCTTTCACGCTCTCTGTGAGGCGTTTTAGTCCTCTCCAGTTCAAGTTCAAATGAAACAGCGGCCCAGGAACGTTGCAGAGGCTCATGAGGGGTCGCGTGTGTTCACACAAACGCCTCATTTACCTTCAGACTTTTTTCTAAAGGAAGCACAGCAAACTCCACAATGTAGCTTTTTCATCAAGCCTCGTGCACATTTGCCGTGCTGAAACCACATCTCTGACTGAAGAAATAACTTGTTGCAGCATTGCTTTTATTGGTGTTTGTATGACGTTTTCAGGGGGAAATCAGTGCAGACGTGCTGCTAACGGGCAGGTGCCTTGTTATAAAACAAAAACAGGTCCTCAAGGTGCAAATGTTTTTTCCGCCCATTTCAATATTTCAATCTCCCCCGGGAGTCGGGTCGCTCCTCCAGATCTGGCCGACTGCAGCTTTCATCTTTCTTCATGCTTGTTTTAAACATTTGATGACATAATTGTTAGCGTGACAGCAGCTACAGCCCGTGTTGCCATGTTTGATTGCTTTCCTCAGATACATATCAGGCTCGTTTGTGGTGTATTTTAAATGGGGTTCGCTGGAAACCTGGAACGATTTTGACCGTGCGTGAACTTTGAAAGAGCGTCGTTCACAACTGCCCATATAAACTCGTTCACGCTCCACACTGGTGAAGGGGAAAGAGACCGCGCTCAGTTCGTGAAAAATATGAACTAGTTTGTGAACTTTCGTTCAATGAACGCGTTCAGGTACAACACTGGTGGCAACACAGCAAATAAAGGACATCTCGTATGAGCTGGAGCTGATAAAAGCCCAGCAAAGGTCATTTTCATTGACAGTGAAGCAAACGACAAATGCAACAGTGGCATGATGTACACGGGAGGAACCACCACCAGCCAGACCGATCGTGTTTATTGTAGTCTGCGTGGACCCGGCGCCCAGTTGGATTCCTGTGGAGGAGAAGGTTATGGCGGACGTACGTTGTCGGTTCAGCGTAGAAGTATAAAACCACGCTTCACTGATAATGCATCAAACTTTATTGAGGTCTTAAAAATGTACCTGCCTGTTCATTCTGGCCATCAATTTAGACACAGCTTATATGAATTACTCCAATGAATCACCGCTAATAGACTCCAATTCATCCAATTTGAATTGACAAGTTAAATGTGGTAACTTGCGTCGGCTACGTGTTAACTTATAGATGAAAATTCGATTCCTTACAACCAACTGAAGCAGATGATTTAAGCTGGTGAGCAGTTCGTTCTTTCTTTCTTAACCTCTAGATTTTATTGAATAAATGAAGCTTCTTTATCCTATTAATTCTTTATCGAGGTATTTTTTCAGGCAGCAGCAGCTTCTGCTCTCGCTGTGTGAGGGGAAGGCAGCTCGTGCTTCACATATACACCCACACGGCTGCGCGTATCAAAAGGCTAAGAAGAGCACTCGCACACAAACGCTGGCCTTGTTCTGGTGTGGAGGAGGGGAGGCGTCGTAGCTCTCCAGCAGCGGGTGAGCTGTCCGCTGAAGAGCAGCAAGGTCTGCGGTGGAAGGCTTCCTGCGAAAACAACTCGGCAAAGCAGCTTTGAGGGCAAAGCGTTCAACACAACTGGATATATGTGGCGCGGCGCGAGAATCTCAAACGCTGCCACATCCTGACATTTTATACTGTGTCAAGCTTTGGACATTAAATCTTCTGTTTATTTATTGACAAACAGGCGGGATTGAAACGATCCTCAACTCTGAACACATTAATGTGGGATTAAGAGCCCGTCCATGTAATCATTAACTATATGTCTTTAATTGAACATTTCTATTCTGCCTTTCACCAGCGTTTAAGAACTAGGTTTGCAGATCGCTAACAGTGTCACCAATAAGTCACCAGGAAGATTCTTACTGTGTTGGTTCCTTTACTGCAGCCACTCCCAAACTTTACAATATCAAGGCCCAATTTGAAATGTGAAAAATCTCTGCGGCCCATGTAAACCTTTAAACACCACTTCGATCAACATACAAGACTAAAAGCTCCAATTTTAATATAAGGGGTTAACACATAAGGTGACACTTGTTCATATTACGTTAATATTACAGTAGAATAACTCTTAATTGGGCCGTTTTATTATATCTAAATGTTTCTTAAATCAGTTAATATTTTTAAAGTAATAAAAACATATTTTTTTTAAATCGAGTATTTAAAACACATTTGTTTATTTTTATGACCTCTTACGGCCCACCTGCAGTAACGCGACGGCCCACAAGAGGGCAGTGGTCCACACTTTGGGAATCGCTGCTTTACTGGATTAACTGTAAAACTGTAACAGACAGGAATGCACATTACAATATGACATATACATCAACAGACAAAAAAAAAAATATATAGTTAACTCAACTAAGGCCTAGAAAACTGATAGAGAAGCTAGCGGTTAGCACGATGCTAATTTATATAGAAAATGGCATTTACATGCTAACATAATTAGCAAAACAGATGACTTGCTTGAAACTGTAAAATGAGGCGATGAGTAATAGTCAAACTTCTTGTGTTACAGGTTTGTTGAATGTCTGAGAAAACATCTGCCAAGTTGGTTGATTTTGGAAAGATAACGGCCCCAATCATACACCTTCCGCTACCGCTACCCGCAAATTGCGGGTTTAGGAACTCCGCTAACCGCTAATGCAATCTTCCGCTACCCTAAAGCCGCTACCCATCATGCTGACTCCCTTACTCACATTGTAGATGTGGCTATGGGCGTGTCTTTTGCGCTTTCCACAAAGTTGGTATCTTGTGATCCCGGGTTTAGGATAGCGGGTAGCGGGTGGTCAGACCATCCGCTACCCGCTATCCACTCTACCTCTACCTCTCGATTACACATCACTTGCACGTTTTTATTCTCTTGAGGTCAGAGGATGTCTGGTCAGCTGTTGTGGTGGATGTGGGAATAGTCACGGCCAGACACGTCAGTCTGTACAGCTGTGGCATGATCTCATTCAGATGTCGGTTTGCAGGCAGCGGGTTGCGGCTCCTAAAGGCAATGGCTACTGACGCACTGATTGGTTTAACAGGTGGAACGCCCTAACCACTCATATGCATAATGTAGCGGGTAGCACAGGTAAGATCGTGGGTTTAGGGAGGTGGAAGATTGCGTTCTTTGCGGGGGAACGGCCCTTTTGCTACCCGCTATCCCTTAATAGCGGCTTTAGGAGGTTTGGCGGAAGATCAGGCCCAACGTTGTTCTTGTTCATTGTGATCTAAGTTAGTTATTTTAAATCATGTTCGCAAATAAGAAATTTTTACTGTCACTTCTGGATAAGAAGGTCATGCATGTGTGTGGAAAAAATGAATATTAAGCAATAAATATGAACAGAAATATGGCAGAGATGCCCTGTTCCTGAGACGATTCTGACTCTCCATCTATCTAGATTCAGGCAGCGGCTGCTGCCATGGAGCCTGGACTTTACCTAGAGTGGGGAGGAGGGTGATAAGAGTGTAATTACCCCAGGCCCAACCCGTCTCGCCCACTCTGACACCCAATAATAAAACTTTGATGTGCTCCTCTCAAAAAGTAGCAGCAGCCGCTAATCACAATTGATTGCAGCCACTTAGGCGAGGCGCGCTCATCATCTCCCGCTCTCTCTGGATGGGACTCGTCTCCAGCGAAAGGCTGGAAAAGAAAAACTATTCAAATGAAATTCAGCCGAAGAATGAAGATTAATCAGAATTGGAAGAAGGGGAAAAAAAAAAAGCAAGAATAAAAACGGCGGTGTCAACAGAAGCAAAAAGGAGAAGAAGAATCCATTAGTAGACAAACTCAGCCCAATCCTCTTAAGTTTTTATTTTAAAGTTTTTCGCTCCAGGTGTCATCTCCTCAGAGTTTAGCTCTAATTTCAGCTCCGTGTCGGTGCAGAGGTGATGGCGGAGAGACGGGATGTGTGTTTAACACATCCAGGCTTATTTCTTCTAAATTCAAAATACAATATCTGTCTTTCAAAACTCAGGATAACCTTTTACAATAAATGTCCAACTGGATATAAATGAACTGCTTTTTTTATTATATACAATGCATCTGCAGTGCATCATTTTTCTTCCTTCCAGCCACCTGACTCACCTGACTGTGTTCATACATGGTACAGCTGCTTCGTGAACTCTGGTGCATTTGCGGTGATTTAATTCTGACAAACTAAACAGCTCTCATTTAAAATCAGATTTCACAATCATCCGTCCAGAAAGTGTTTTGTGCTGTTGATTGCAGTCTGTCCCGGTGATGTCTGGCGGAGCAACAGCTGGGCAGCGATGTCTCAAATGAACTCCTCTGCTGTTCGGGTTTCTTCCAAATGTTAACGTGAGCTACTTGATTCATGCTTCGGTGCAGCAGCTCTGCGCATAGATGACGTCAGAGAAGGTGATAGCGACCAGTCCCACGGTACGGTCCATGCCAACTCGACACGTAATTACTTTTCTGGGGAGGGGCGTGGTCAGGCTGCAGCAGGGGCATCTGACGGACTTCACCTGGAGTGGGTGGGACATAAACACATCAATCACTCATCACTTTGGGTTCCTTGAGTGGTCTCCACTGGCTGACCTCTATGGGACGTCGGTGCTCTTGAGTCTCCTCCACCGGCAGACAGCTTGAGTTCATACTCTCAAAGGATGGATCCCTCTCTTGCCAAATAAACAATGCACGTGCTCGCACGTGTCACCCGCTGATTAAAACAGCTGATTGATCTCACGTTGTCATTAACTCATTATTCTAGAAGGACGTACACTTTTACAGCTCAGATCGTCAGATTATCCTCCCCAGTAAAGACATTCACAATCTTGGGCGATATATCTGTGTTATTAGTTTAATTGGGTTTTTCTTAATCTACTTGTAGGCCGTCTAAAACTCTGAAGGGTTTGCTTAAATAGACGCATTGCTCAGTCTCTGCGCTCCCCCGTAATGCAGATGTTTATGCTCGTGCTCAGGTCCACTGACTGATGCTGCATGAATATCTACCAGCCTCAGCCTGGTTCCCATTCACAGCCATTTCTACCAATATAGAACGAACCGAACCAATCGCAACAGGTTTTTTGGCTCTAGTGGCCTTTATTGACAGTGAAGACGGACATTAAAGGGGGCAGAGAGAGAACGGGGCAAAGAGATGCAGCAAATGCAGCAAAGGGTTGGAGTCGAACCGCCGCATCGAGGACTGTACCCTCTGTATATGAGCCTCCTGCCCTCACCACTGCGCCCAAGAGTGAGGACTCATACAGGACCGTCTGAGAGCCACTATTCTAATCAACCAAGATGTCTGCAGAATTGATAGAAACACCTTGGATCAATCGTTTTTTTCATTCATTCATTCATTCATTCATTCATTCACCAGTGTCTCTACTCCACTAAATGTCACTTCGGATTAGGGGTGTGAAAAAAAATAGATTTGGCAATATATCGCGATTTTCAGCTGCCCAATATAAAATCAATTTTTAGCTCCTAATATCGATTTTTTTTTAGGAAAAAATTTACAGTGGTTACAATGCTCTCAGTATGTTGTAATGGTTACTTAAATGTGCAAAAACACTAATTGTTAAATGAGAATTTGGATATCTTCTCACGCGTAAGAATTATAATTGTGTAATGGTGAATCAGTCAATTCGGTTGTTAAACAAGGCACTGACAAACGACGGAGGTGCAAAACGAGTTTATTCTCTAAGTCTGCAGATTCAGAGAGAGGTCATTACAGAATGCTGGATCGTTCAGAATGACGAAGACAGAAAGGCGGACCGTTCATCTAAACGACAAGTGGAAAATAAAGAAATCTTGAGATCTGTCTAGATGTAAACTTAGCTACTTGATGGAGCCAGTACCAAAGCAACCGGTGGCCTCAAATGAGGCAGGATTTGAGGCTAGAAGTCATGGCCTTAGGTCATGACACAGCAGTTTTAGCAAGTTTAGGCCTCAGAATGAATTTTTAACATTACACTAATAATAAACAATAAATATGTTGTTTTTTAAGAAAATATTTTTGACTCAATATCAATTTTTCAGCTCCTAATATCGATTTTTTATTGCTTTATAATGGTTACTTAAATGTGCAAAAACACTAATAATAAACAATAAATAGGTTGTTTTGAAGCAATTAGTTTTGACTCAATTTGTCCTCTGAATGATCAATATCATCTGATGAACATATACAGCAACTTGATTTTTCATCTCTACTTTTAGTTTTGATATTAACTGGGTAGAATATCACAATATATCGTGATATCGCGATATTGTGATATCGTGATAATACCGTATCGTGACCCAAGTATCATGATACATATACTACATACTAACACTTCCTGCTCTCTGTGGAGGCAGTCGCATTTCTGTGAGCTCCTATCTATCTGTCCCTGCTGCTTCTCTTTTGTCTTGTCTGAGCTTTTTTGGAGCCTCACTCGGCATAATATTCAAACTTTTAATCATGGATCTGATCAGCTGGTTTCTCAATGCAATTAATCAATTTTTCTCGAAGAGAAAACAGGACACAGGAGAGTCCTCCGGTCCCGATGGAACACTGGCTGGATACATCAAGGATTCTTATGGATGGAATCTGGGATGTCTGCCCCCCCTGTTCATTGTGGACACCAAAGTGTACCTATTGGGATTTATGATCACAGGATTTCTGCTGTTTGGAGTTGGCGGATACCTGCTGTATCGGAAAATTTACACGGCAGCTGCTATCCTGGACACCAACCTGCTTGCTGTGTGTGTTGGAGTGAGCCGCGCTGTGAAGACTCAGACTGCTGCTCTTGGTGAGCTGAACCGGAAACTGGAAGTGATTCTAGTGACGGTTTTGAACTCTCTGGCGAAATGGATTAGATCCTGGAGAAGTTCAAGCGCCGCTCAGGGAGAATTGAGCTGTAATTCGGACAATTGGAGTTATTCCCGCCGAGATGAATCAGCAAAAACTGAAGGCAGACAAAATTCAGTCAGTCTGACCGAAACATTCTTCTCTTATCTGAATCTGGCTCCCCTGAAACGAAGCTCGCCTCCAAGGCCGGCCTTCGACCTAATCTATCCTGAATATTATGACTTTTTGACCCTCCTTCCCGACCCCTCCCCTTTCCAAACAACACCTGTGGCTCCAGACCAGGGGTCACTGGCTTATGCACACACATACACATGTACACACACACACTCCCTCCCCCTGCCCAACTGCCTCCGCTGGCTCCTGGATGTTTTCACCCCCCCACGCTTGACGGAATGGGCATTTCGTGCAGCGAGCGCACGGACTGTTTAGCTGGACACCCCCCGTCCCCCCACCTCTTTCCTGACCCATATGATGTCTTCATAATAAGTTTGTTATGCTTGTGCTGAGGTTTTTTTTGTGATCATATTTTCTTCTGCTAAAAGTGCCCTGGCCGGAGGGTGGTGTACTTGGGCATCTGTGTGCCTGACTATACTGCCCTCTGACACGGTAGAAGCGCTCTTATAGCGCTGCCCCAAGCACCGTTCACTCTTGTCCATATGTTGTTGTTGTCGTTTCTGTATGTTTCTCTTGGACGGTGTACTGGGAAGACAAATTTCACTGTGTTGGGACGCTGGCTCAGTGACGACAATAAATTTGATTCTGATTCTGATATCGTATTGTGAGGTCCTTGCCAATACTCACCCCTACTTTGGATGTCTTCTCGGTTGGGATCGGTCAGCTGGTAACCTGTCCAATGGCATCCAGAGGACGAAATCAAACCCAAAAGGACCCAGACGAATTCTGACTAAGAATCAGCCGAGTCATGTAAGCTTTGACTTGACTTGACTAATTCTCAGCATCAAAGAGGGGAATTGAGACAGCTGGCCAGGCTGACTGAAGCACTTTCACAGTACCATACACATCAATACACCGACAACATGTACTGAAGAATAGAGTTCATACTGTAAAAGGCGTGCCCGGTCACTGGAAGTCAACTGATTCTAAAAACCTCCTCGCCTGCGGTCTCTACTTCCTTATCGCCACCTTTAAATTGGCTTTTCCGTCACCATATGAGGCATAAATCAATGCATCAGATAATTTGCAACCTTTCAGAGTTCGGAAAGACATCTCTTATCCAGAGTCCTGACTATCGGTTACCTTTGTCAGGCATCTGCAGTGTCTGTCCCATTCTGTCACACCTGATAGCAGGAGAGGAACAGAAGAACGTTACCACGGAGCTAAAGGTCACTCGTCCCCCTTTATTTTTCCCAGCGTACACAAAACAAAGGAAAGGATGTGTTCTCGTGCACTGGGATGTAACGATAAAATAAAAAAATGTTTTCTTTGCTGTGACTGGCTCTTTCCTGAATTGTGCCCTTCTTAAATCCTGCTGGTTGTTATCTCAGCCTGTCCTCGCGTCTCTTTGAGCCTGCGGCGGCGGCGTCGCAAACCTTGAACGTGTTAAAGTGCGTCCTTGCCACCGGGCCTCGGTGCTCCTCTGCAGCACGGACCTGTTCGTTCAGCTCAGGCGTCAGCCAGAATGTCAAATTTAGAAGTGACACTTAATGAGATTAATGACATCACTGAGAAATACCTTTATGTAATTAATAACTAGTGACTGGCGTGGTCCAGACATCACGTATTTTATTTTAATAAATGTCATTACAAATCCAACAATAATAATTAAAACATGTCTGATGTGAGCCCTGTATCTGCAGAGACGTCCTCCATAAGCTCCTAATGTTCTGTCCAAAATAATACCAGTGATTCTGTTTTTTTTGTTGGTGTTTTTTTAAGTGAGTAAAGCTCAAAAGTTTTTATTTCCAAACTCATGCATCGGGGACAATGTACACTCTGTCCCAAGTCAAAACATGAAGAAAATGTTTCAGATTTGTTATCACGTCTCAGAAGAAAAGGAAAACCTGGAGTTCAGTTCATTCTGAATCTCAACAGGTGTCAGACAGGTGCTCTGCTAAAATCATGTCAGAATAGACAACACAAAACTGCCAGTTGAATAGATGGAAGACCAGAAAAACTGGCAACGACTTAGCCAGTGATCAGCAGATGACCGGCAGTCCATAATCAGAAAAATGATTTCTTTATAAGGAAAATCAAGAATACCCCCTTATGCCAGAAAACAGCTCGTTAACTCGTCATAATTTTGGTAGTTGCTGACTTGAATTGATATTTGCAGTATTCTCCTTCATGTTACACATGAAAAATAGAAAAAATAGAAAAGGCAGAATGAACAACTAGCAAATGAGGGAACGGAGGAATTTACTTTACACCTTGAATGCAGCATGCAGCACAGCGTGCTGATGAAAACAAACAAAATGGCGGCGATTGTATGGAACTTTGTTAAAGTTTCAGAAGAAGATTTAATGGTTTATTGGTTTAATGGTTATTTGTGACAAATGCTCCAAGCGAATTCCACGAGGAGGGAAGCACAAGCTTTAATACATTGAACCTGATCAGCCATCTGAAACAAAACTATCGCTTCCATGGAGTTTTGAAGTCGCGCTAACGTGAGCTAACACTAACATGAGCAAGCCAGCAGCTGTCTCCAGTCTCCCTCATTTCTCTCATCAAAACGAAAAAGAAAAAAAACACTACTGAATGTCATTTACTTTAATTGAATGTATCCATTTGAATGGAACCACAGGCCAAAATCCTTTAACTGTATTTTTTCTGTTACTATGGAGTGCACTTTTTCAGTTTATTTACACAGACAAGTCTAACTTGTGTCAGTACATTATGCACTGTGCATTATTTTTTATTGTCATTGAGGAATGCTCTTCTTCTTCTTCTTCAAGCCAGCAGCAGTCTCCTCTCCTCTCCCTCATTCCTCTCATCTAAAGCTTCCATGAGATTAAAAAAATAAAAACTACTGAACCTTATTTACTTTAATTAAAGGTATTAATTTAAATGGAATCACAAGTCAAATCCTTTAAATGTTAATCTTTTTCAGTTAGTAACTCTGATGTATGTATTTCCATCAGTTCAAGGAGCCTTTATTTTTTATATCAGTCAGTAATGAACCTTATTTAAGTTGATGTGAGATATCAAATAGGTTTGTTTGATAGCTTTACGAAAATGTTTGAGAGGCTTTCCAGTAGTTTTTCATTGGAAAAAATATCTGTTCATTTAAAGAGTCAAAACTATTTTAACCTTTTTTTATAGTATTGATGTAATGATCTTAGGTATATGTGTGTGTTATCAGTTATCGATATCGGCCTTTAGGAGCTGAAGGTTATCGGTTATCGGTATCGGTTTTTAAAAACACTTACCGTGCATCCCTAAGTACAGTGTTGCCAATGGATTCATGTGTCTAAAACAAGGTGTCGTTCTCTCCTTTGTGGCACACACCAGTCATGACTAGTAGAAGTATAAGCAGTTAAAATAAAAGGGTGTCGGGAATAAATCAGATATGAATCAGGAACATCTGAGCATCAGATGAGCATCTCGATGAGAATCGCAGCTCCAGTCCGGTGAAGGACCGGCGGCCCGGGAGGAGGCTTGGTTCCCCGGCAGTTCTGGACAGGATACGGTGTTGAACGGAAAATGAAAAATGCAGTCTGGTGACAGAAACTGGCATCCCGTGGTGAGAAGATCGGTGCACCTGTAGGTCAAGTCAACAAATCCTCCAAATTAAAGATTTGTTTGTTCTTTCATGAAAGATTCTCTTCTCAAACCTTGTTTGGTGATCGTGATGTCATCATCGAGGTGACACGCACTAAGACAGAGTTGAGAATGGATGGGTGGATACCCATTGTTGGTTGACCCCTCCCTGCTCTAAACCATAACTGCTCTCCAAACATTATTACTGCGGCTGCCGAGGACTCTGTTTGTCTTGATTCAGTTTCTGTCTTTATCTGAGCTTAAAGCCCGACCGAACCGTTCCTGAGTCAACTTATTATGAGCACAGAGCCCAACAAACACGCCCCCCCCCTCCCCCGAGCATCGGCGGTTAGCCAGTTACACTCAGAAACGGCCGCCGTCCTCGACCCGTGCATCGCCCAGAATCACGATGTTGAGGCGAGCTGGAAGGAGCGGGTTGCCAGACTGCTGCTGTAAAGTCATAAAAACCCCCCGTTGGTTCAGTCGATGCTGCCGCGTCGTCCATCAGCCGTCCTGTAAACTCTGCCAGGCTACTCTGCCACCTGAAAGGTGAACTGACGTGGATGCAGGACCGCCAGGAACATGTCCTCAGCTGTGTTTGACACTTTTCTGAAACTTCTGTTTCCTTCCTATAAAAGACTTGACTTTGCTTTTTAAATATCCTTTCGGCCTAATAAGAATAGCAACAGTGTTGTTGCCCTCCAGAGCAGCTCTCCCTCTGGAAACAGGCTGGAGGCTCTTTATTTCAGTGCACCCGCGTCCTTATTTATGGGTAAGTTTGAATCTGGCGATGTTTGTTTTAATTAAATAGTTGGGATTAGAAGCCCACGTCTCATTTAAATGAGGGAAAACAAGGCTTCTGAACATGCTCAGCTAATTAAGGGGGTATAATTCATCTGCTACAATAAGGCCTTCAGTAAACCAGTCGCTGCACGAATAAAACCAAGCACTCTTTTTGTTTTTTTGGTTGTTTTTTGGAAGTGCAAAGAACCTGTATTTGTGAGAAATAACCAGTTACAGAAATAACCGCTACAGTTTCAGGTGGTTTGAACTTTGGAGCTTCTTGACACTGAAATCAAATGCACAGAGAAAAATAAAACACAGGCTTTCTTCAGAAGGTTTTACTTTCACGTCCAAAAAAAGCAGAAGATATATGAACATATGGCAGGATTTAATTTTTAGGACTTCTCTACATTCCTGCTGATGATATAACATGCAGTAAAACACTTCTGTTCTTGATTAATGATGTGCAAAATCAGTTTTTCAGATTGATATTCCTTCTCCTGGGCGTCAGTCTTGATCTTCCCTGAGATTTAACCACTCACATGTCTGCAGTGTTCAGTTATAAAACCACCAAACACACTGTCTAGAAACATTTGTCCGCTAATCGCCTTTTCTTTTAACATTTTCTTTTTTTTTTCTCAGAAATGATCTCATATTAACCCTTAACCCTCATTTTAAAGACTCAAATGCATCCTATGTTTTAAAACAGCTGATCATCACCTATAAATGATGCAAAATAATGAAAATAGTCTTAAAGTTTTTGGACTTTGGACCATAACTAACTACATCATAACTAGGTAGGTAACTGTAGCGATACACTAATCTCACGATATGATACAATATATATCGATATTCATCTTACAATACATTTACATCATTTTCCTAAAGATTTTAAAGGGACAAAGTGATTTTGGTGACATCTTGTGAGTGTTCCAATGACTTGGTTTGAACTGAAAGCATCAATTACACATTATATGGCTGACAGGCAGCTTGCAAATGCTGGACAAAATGAATAAAAGATTTGTTGAGAAAAATAGTTTCATTTATTTAAACAGTGCAAATTGTTGCTTGCAAGCTTTTAAAGGTGGGACACGGGGGTTTTGAAAGGAGCTTAGAATATCGATACCCACGGCTGAAAAATAGATACTCTCTGGGGAAACAAAATATCGATATATATCGCAGAATATATATAGATTATTATTATTTTTTTTTTTTAAATATATAGATAAAATCGCTCAGCTCTAATCATGACTACATCATCTTGACTGGTCAGATGAACGCGGCTGCACACGGTCATGAGGACAGCTTCCAGCTTCGTGCCATGATGTCACTCAGTCAGCCAATGGGAGGCCGATATGGTGTTAGGATATACAGTCTGTGCACGCTGCGTTAATTTCAGGAAAAGAAGCAAGTATTTTATTGCGAGGACCCAACAAAGGTTTTCTGCGTTGCTTTTACAGCCGTCTGTGTCGTTGCCTCCGGTTGACGACTTTCATACTCTAGATCCGATTATGGCTCGAGTGCGTACTGCTGGATTTGTGGACCTGGCATCGTTGAGAACATAAGTCATCTCTCAAAGTTTTGTCGTGGCTTAGTTTGGAGCAGGGGTTTGAAAAAAAAATCAATTTGGCAATATTTTTTTCAAAAACACTAATAATAAATAGGGCTGGGCAATGATAAAAAGTTTGAATCCCGATTAATAGCATGATTTCCCTGATTAATCATGATTAATTGCATTGTATACGAAAAATCAATTAATGAATTCAAAAGTAGTGTAAAGGTCACTTTTATTTAAATGTTCTGCTGCCATATGAACTAAAGTGTCATAACATTTGTTGTTCAAACACTTTTAACATCAGCACTTGTCAGTAACACATATTTAGTGTAAATCTCATCTTAAAAAATGTAAAATAAAATAAAGCTTATTGCCACTGTCAGGGCATTAATGCCATCCTGTATTTTTATGAAAAAAAAAAAAAAAAATCAAGCAACAAAATTTTAACAATCTAGAGGCCACAATCAGAACATTAAAACAGGTCATTTCTGAGGTAACAGCAGAAACTTTTAACGGGGAGTTCAACTTGTCAGTTGTTACAAATAACCTTGTTTCTGTTGAATCGTCCCCTGGGAGAACTTTAAAATGAAAATGTCTATGTTAAAGTTCTCTAACTTTATCAATCTGTTATCTGTGTATCATTTGTTTTTGTTTCCATTTTCGATTGTCAATCAAAAATTAAAAAAAATTTAAATGGAACTTTTTTTCCATTTTTTAATCTAACACAAAAAAAATATGTCTGTTTTTTCATATTTTAATTTTAGCAAACAGACCACAGGATTGAATTTTTTTTTAACGTTTTATTGTCTGGTTTACGTGACCCAGAAATAGCTTTATTTTATAATCAAGGAATAGACTTTCTGTTGCCATTACACATCTGTGCCACTAGATGGAGCCGCACTGAAGTAACCAGCTAGAGAACAGCAGGACAGTGAACACATGGAGCAGATGTGTTGATAAATGAAGGAATGACACGATCGTCTTGAACAAAGAGGTTTAAAAGTTTTCTTTTTTTCAAACAGAATTGTTAATATTGCTACCTGAGTTGCTACCCGAACTGTAAAGTAAACTGATTTTTACCGTTCTCAATGTCTGTTTTAGTTTTGCCTGCCAATTATTTTCCGTTCCGCAGCAGCCAGTAAGAGACTTTTCAAAACAAAAGCATGTGAGCAACATGCGTTAAAGTGCGATAAAATAAATGTTGGCGTTAATAAATTAATGCGTTAACACGATAATAACTCGTTAACTTGCCCAGCCCTAATTATAAACAAATAGGTTGTTTTGAAGCCAATAGTTTTGGCTTAATTTGTCCTCTGAATGATCAATATCATCTGATGAACATTTTGATATTAACTGGGTAGAATATCGCAATATACGGTGATATCGCAATATCGTGAAAATATTGTATCGTGACCCAAGTATCATGATACATATCGTATTGCGAGGTCCTTGCCAATACTCACCCCTAGTTTGGAGCTCTGTGTTCTGGTTCTGACTGGCAACAAGATTTGTGCACATTCACGAGGCACTCACGGAAATCCTGCATATCTGTGATGCATCAGAAGACGCTTAAAACAACATAATTTAATTTTTCAAGAACTTCATGACGTTTATGTTTGCCATTCTAAGCTGATCACAGACTGTTTGGAGGTGTGATGGGTGCAGATCTAATGGGAAACCCTGGATCAGACAGTAACGGGTCATGGCTTCACTGTGGCTCTCTTCACTGATGTCTACAGATCTTGTTTGCAGATCTGTAGACATCTGCAAGAATACACAATTCTGTATTCATGCAGCGCAAAAGTTGTACCAGTTTGCACTGCGAGCACATTAACTTTGCAAGAGCCAGAGTTAAACAAAGTTGTTACCAGATGCAAGACCAGTTCTGTCTGTTCAAATATGGACCATTTTATGGATTGGGTGGACAAGAAAAGCAAAAGTTTTCACACTTCTATTACTCCCACCTCTGCGATCAATCGAACACCTAAAAACTCATCTCTGTTGATATATAAAATTTACCCCTCAAAAATGAGCCCACTCTGCCTCATAATCACTTGCATCTAACTTGACACTCTGCCTCATGTAATATGCACAGATCCCTGTACATGCAAATGTACCCCAGTGTACGTCCATCACCTCTGCTTGTCTGGCTGCTGCTGCTCACTCAAATTCTGCTCAAACGCTGTAAAACTATTCTGCACCGCATAATGGCAACTTGTATTATCAATAATTCAAACTGAAGACTGATGCCTAAAAGGCCAAACAAAGGGTCGCCTACAGATAATGGTGTCAGAGTGGTGATGGACGTATTATTCTTAGAAATGTCAGCGAATCACTTGTAAATAACAGAGCCTGGGTAAACACCGTTAACAACTGCTGGCTCCCTCATCTGAACTTTACAGTTCTGGCTTCATTTGTATGAAAGCCTGACTACAGTTTGGTGTTTGAGAGTGTATTTTGAGATTCCTGCTCAAAGATGACATGCAGAGCCCACCCTAATACCTCGAAACATGACGTGTAAGGCGGCGGCACTCACGATCATCGGGGCACTGCAGATCCCTGCCTATATCTACGTCTTGTTTGCTCCACAGCATCGCAGCAGTGCATCATGGTTGTTTCAAGGTAGAAAATGATGTGAAACGAATGATCCATACTGCTTGTTTTGGCTGTTTTCTTTATCACAAGTGATCGTGTCTGCAAAAAGCCCCAAATGCAACACGTCTCGATTGGTGCTGCCACCTAGTGGATAAAAAAATAGCAGCACTCTTGTGGTCCTCAGGAAGGTTTTACTAAAATGAGCATATCCCAGCGACTGCTCGGTGTTTTTAATATATCTGGTATCAAATTAAATATTAAACAGCACATTACCAGGCTGGAGTAAATAAAGTTGGTACACAGCATAGGTTTAACATTTTAGACAATAAACGTGTGTTTAGGGTTTGGAAAACTTTGTGGTTTGGGATTTTTAATGTTGCTGCAAGCAATTATTTGTCAAAATGACTCACTACCCATATACTACATCACCACAAACGGCAATTATTGTATCCATTTTATCTGTAGAAAACTGTGTCCAATTAGGAAATCTTTATCCAATCAGGGTTCACATTAGCATTGAAAGGACAGCGCAGTTAAAACTGTCAGTTCCGTTTCAGCTTCTCTCTACAGCAGCCAAACTTCAGAATACCAAGGCCCAATTTGAAATGTGGAAAAATATACACGGTCCACCCAAACCTTTAATCACAACTGTGATCACCAGACAGGACTAGAAGCTAATGTCAGGCTAATGTCATTAATGTCAGGGGTCAACAAATAGGTGACACTTGTCATATTAAGTTAAAATGACAGTAGAATAACTTAACTGGTTTGTTTTTTTTATTACTTCTTAATTTTTTTTTTAAAATAATGTAATGAATATTTTACAGTAATTCAAAAAAATATTTTAAAAAGATCGAGAATTTAAAACACATTTGTTTAATTTTAATGACCTCTCATGGCCCACCTGTAGTACCTCCACAGCCCACCAGGGGGCCGAGGCCCAAACTTTGGGAATCACTGCTCTACACTATATTAAAAATATGAGGAAAAACTTGCTGCCAAATGGTCTTTATTATAAGACAAAAACAGGTCCTTAAGGTGCAAATGTTTTTTCCCCCATTTCAATATTTCAATCTTCCTTAGAGAGTCGGGGCGCTCCTTTGGCTCTGAGCGACTGCAGCTTTCATCTTCCTCCATACTTGTTTTAAACATTTGATGACGCAATTGTTGGCGTGACAGAAGCGACAGCCATGTTGCCATGTTTGATTGATTTCCTCAGATACATATCAGGCTCGTTTGTGGTGTATTTTAAATGGGGTTTGCTGGAAACCTGGAACGGTTTTGTCATGCTTCGGGGCTACCGTCGCATCCAAAACCAGCCCGATTGAACCCGGGCCCAGCTTTACTGGGCGACGAGAGGGCAGTGGTGATGGGTTTGAATGGAACCACTGGTCCATGTGCTTTCCCCATTACCCTAAAAGGCCAGTCCGTGGTTTCCATGTGTGCGCCGACATTGAGGGAATGATTTCCAGGTGTGTTCTGGGTCAGTCTGGTAAAAGGCTCGTCATTGCTCTGGAACAGCTTTCATCCCTCCCACAGAAGGGTTTCCTGCTCTGCTCGTCAGCTCATGTCGATGTTGAACTCATTAATCTCTGACGAAGAAGAGAAAAACTGCTCGTTCATATCTCTGAGGCAGAACTTCCAGTAATCTTGCAAGGTCAAAACCTTCTGTTTACGCCTCATGTTTGGGAGAAAAATGACCGGCTGACCGCAGTGTGGGTTCCCGCCCTGCTCAGCTCTCCCCTCTCCTTGGTTGAGTAAGTTTATAAAAAGATAAAGCTGCTAAATACATGTGATGCTGCTTGCGTTTTTTTCGCGCTGACCTTGGTCTCACAGATTTCATTAACACCACCGCTTACTGCACATCAGGAAGGGAAATAGTAACTGTCACACAGCAGCACAAGAAGTGATGAGATTTTAATCTGCTTAGAAAAAAGTAAACCATTTTCTTTTCCTTTTAATGTCTGAAGAAATGTAACCATGCTATTCATAGTCTGAAACGGCCTTTAACATTTAACACAGTCACACAACGGCTTCATCTTCTGTCTGTTAATTTTCTTTGAAATCTCCGTAAAATCGTATCGTGACCCGGTGATACCTCCAGCTGTTTGTCTCTTTTGAGGTGCTCCGTGTCAGAGGGCCCCATATTTAATTTAAGCTTTTCAGAAAAAAAAAAAGAAGAGAAGCAGAGGATGAGCACTCAGATCTGAGAGGGTTCAGAGTGCAGAGAGCCCGAGGTTGCTGTCAATCAGAGCAGAATTTATCAGCATGTTGGAGATGGGTAGGCTTTCATCTTAACCACATGTTGTCGTTCTACATTACAGCTGATGGAATCTGCTTAGGTAGGTGGGCAAACAAGGTCAGGAGAGATGAAAGTGACTACAGATGAGAGCGGCAGACGGGATTGGTGAATGTGCGTCCTCGACTCTCGCATAAACCGACTAAAGGACAGCCGACGATGCAAAAAGCGCCACATGCCTGCAGTCCAGATCTGATGCTAGAAATGCGTCATGACGTGACCCGCAAAACTGCAGCTGGTACAACTGTTAAATGTTGCTGGCATTGAATTCCATAATAGATAGGGGTGAACGATAACTATTGGGTCGATAACAGGAAATTATGACGTCATCCCCATAACGTCGATATCACGACGAATAGCCCCGATAATATTTTTGTCAACGTGGCAGTGCCTCGCTCCCTCAAGAATACCCCCTCATGCCTGAAAACTCGGTCATAATTTTGGTAGTTGCTGACTTGAATTGATATTCGCAGTATTTTCCCACATGTTACACATAAAAAAAGAAAAAAGTAGGAAAGGCTGAAAGAACAACTAGCAAACGAGGGAACGTGGGAATTTACGTTACACCTTGAATGCAGCCTGCAGCACAGCGCTGATCACAACAAACATGGCGGCGTGGAACTTCGTTAAAGTTTCAGAAGAAGATAGTTTGGTGGTTATTTGTGACGAATCCTCCGAATTCTACGAGGAGGGAAGCACAAGCTTTAATACATAAAACCTGATCAGCCACCTACAACATAACAATCGCTTCCATGGAGTTTTGAAAATCGCGCTAACATGAGCTAACGGAAGCTAATGCTAACGTGTGCAAGCCAGCAGCAGTCTCCTCTCCTCTCCCTCATTCCTCTCATCTAAAGCTTCCATGAGATTAAAAAAATAAAAACTACTGAACCTTATTTACTTTAATTAAAGGTATTAATTTAAATGGAATCACAAGTCAAATCCTTTAAATGTTAATCTTTTTCAGTTAGTAATTCTGATGCATGTATTTCCATCAGTTCAAGGAGCCTTTATTTTTTATATGAGTCAGTAATGCACCTTATTTAAGTTGATGTGAGATATCAAATAGGTTTGTTTGATAGATTTATGAAAATGTTTGAGAGGCTTGTTAATATTCTTTCTTTGGAAAAAAAATGAATATCTGCTCATTTAAAAAGTCAAAACTATTTTTGGTTTTATTCATAGTATTGATGTAATGATTTTAGGTATATGTGTGTGTTATCGGTATCGGCCTTTAGGAGCTGAAAGTTATCGGAAATCGGTATCGGTTTCAGAAATCAGTTATCGTGCATCCCTAATAAGGGATTTTATATTCAAAATAAGAGCAAACCTGATATCTGCTCATCTCCGTTTAAAACTCTTTGGAGGATGCAGTTATGGCGGATGAGTTTGGAACTTGCTTGTCGATTTATAAACAAAATAAAATACACAAAACTGTGTTAAACCAAATGTTATTTAAGACTCCAGGAACCAATTTCAAAGTTAAAGAAAAGAAAACAGACAGTAGACCCTCTTCTTTTTGTATGTCTTATAAATTCAAAATTAAAATGAATACAAGTTCTGAACACATTTTTTCAATAGATTTTCATTTTTAAAGGCCGTCTATTATGCTTTTCCTGATTTCAGACAGTTGAAAAGGATATTTTTCATGCCGTCTTTTTCTTTCGATGTGTGGTCAAGGAAACGGCACAAAGATCCGCAGTAAATGTCGAGAACAAAAGCTCTGTGATGTCATCTTTGAGGCCTTTTGTTTATATTTTTGTTTTTTAAGTCGTCCTCTTTGTCAAATTAATTAATTGCAGTACTTCATCTGGATAAATAGACTTCAGAACAGCATAATATGAGGCCTCAAACAGCTTATTTGCAACACAATGAGCAGCTCTGCAAGGATGAATTAGAAAGAGATTTTTCTATTTATTTTAGAAAAGTTCAGCTCATTTTATCATGTTTTTTTCATACGAGGGAAACATCTGCAGGTATTTCATATGAATGTAATAAACAGAGATTGTGTTTAATGACAAATAAATCTGACTTTCTCCATCTTAGGAATTTACAGCTTCATTTTTGTTCCTCCAGCACCGCTGCTGAACTGCGTCGATGCT
Organism: Hirundichthys speculiger; assembly: GCA_018398805.1. Classification (NCBI taxonomy): domain Eukaryota; kingdom Metazoa; phylum Chordata; class Actinopteri; order Beloniformes; family Exocoetidae; genus Hirundichthys; species Hirundichthys speculiger. The sequence goes on from JAGFBZ010002051.1 coordinate 2,006,294, forward strand.
AATAATATAAATGTATACGTGTATTTTGTCAGCGCTGATGCATTGATTGAACTGAGCTGTTAGAAGTCGGCCCTCTGGGGCTTATTGATGTTCTGTTTCACACTTTGAAATATACATCAAAAATTAATGGGACGACAAAGGTTTGCTGCAGATTTCATTTGCCCCCTTGTTTTTTTTTTTTTTTCTTTTTTTAATAATGTCACGTCTCCTAGATCATCCATGTCGGAATAATGTGCTGCATCTTGGTGAATATGCATGAAAAGCTGTTTTATCGGCCCGCTGAACTTTTTAACTTCTCTCTGCAGCAGCTCCAGTCTCCACCCTGCTGAATTTTTATCATCTACTGTTTTTTGCTATAATAACCCTGCATGCAGATGTCCTTAATGTGTAAAAATGCCCCGTATATATATTTAGTTTGTGATTTGTTTCTCTTTCAGCCCTGAAAGACGCCCGCTTTCAGCTGGTGAACTTCTCAGACAACGAGCTGCGGGTGTCGCTGTCTAATGTCTCGCTGTCAGATGAGGGTCGATATGTTTGCCAGCTCTACACGGACCCCCCGCAGGAAGCCTACGCTGACATCACAGTGCTAAGTACGCCATCAAAGCGCACACACATTCAGCCGGTGTACGAACACCTGCACTCTTACGGATACGAGAGGAGGGAAGCCTTATTGTCACATTTTGACTGCGGAAGAAAGAAAAAAATCAAGAGTTGTGTGAAAAAGAAAGCAGACCATCAGTCAGTTCAGAGGGTTCTCATATCCTGGATAATTAATTTTCTATTTTAAGCCTTTAACAAGACTCAAAAATGTTGTTCGGATCGGGCTCCTGCAGAAAAACCAGGCCACTTTTAACTTTTGTTTCCAAAAGTGAATAAAAAGACCGTTTGTCAACAGCCAGACTACAGGAAGTGGCCTCAAGAAGAGGAGCTTTCATGGTTTCTTGCCTACTTTGTAATTAAAAACCAAGTATTGATCCAGTTTGATGGTCCCCAGTGACAGTTTTACCTAATGATTGACCTGGGGTGGTTTTAAGTCTGAAATGCTCCTTTGAACGGTTCCAGGCCTCCTCTTAGTGGTGAGATGCCTCAGGGTTCAATACTGGCCCCCGTTTTCTTTTCTTTAATACGTGTTTTTAGCTGAGGTTTTCCTGAAGCAGAAAGATGTTTTGCAGCACATTTGCTGTTCCTGTTCTGGCCAGAAACCTGCACCAGCAGGTCTACAGTCGCATGACTGATTTCTGGAATAAAAACATTTTACAAGACTTGAGAAGACCACAGTAGGTAATGGCCTTTATGTGAGTCCGAAATTTTTATTTGGTACAAGTGAGGTCTTTTCTGATCCACCAAAGTGAAGATTTCAAAACTTGTGAAATATTTCACAAGTGAGATGCATTTTGAAAGTCCACAGTCAAAGTGCTCAGGCTCCTCCTTCTTACCTCCATCAAAAACCACAGCTCCAGAAAACCATTTGTCCCGTCCTGGTAAATGTGTGTCCTCGTACCTGAGTGTCCACACCTTTATCGGTTTGGAGCCTGATGAGGTCATAACGCTGAATAAGAAGCTAAAAGTCAGTGTGTCAACAGATGATTAAATCATTTCTGTGAGTGACTCAGATGGTCAGCTGTCATCAACAGCAAGGTTATTAAAATTCAAAATCTGTCCATTTTAATGTGTGTTGAATAACTTCTCCTAATTAAACTTTTCTAATCATTTATACTGTAATAATATTTCTGCAGCACTAAATAACATTATACTATTATGTAATTTTAATTAATACATATAAATATAAAATGATGTTCACACATGTTTTTCAAATGATTATAAGTCTTCTTTGCCTTGGGGTATTTTTTCCTAATTAATCCAAATTCATTCCATGCTAAATACATTTGATAAGCGTTCATACAGGTATAAATTAACATGTGCACATGCACATTTTTTAAAATATATTTGATACATTTGCATGTGATTAAGCGAGTAAACTATATTTATATGGCACTTTTCACATATCAAATACAAAGTGCAGCAATATAGACAAAGCAATAACATAATTAAGACAGAGTAGCATACAAGAAACATAAAATAAATGAACAGCTAAAAACCAGTCAGACCAGCCAAGTCAAAGCCTGACTGAATGTCCAGGCTTAAAACTTATTTATTTAGACTGGCTTTTAATACACAGTCATGATGTGAGATATTTTTTAATTTAATTTTAATTGTATGGTTATGTTGAATTTAAATTGTTATGTTTTAATGTGGATTTTAATGGAAAGCACTTTGGTCACCTTGTGTGTTGTAAAGGGCTCTACAAATAAAAGTTAATTTATTGATTGACTGAATAAAAGTGTGTTCAGGGAAATAACATAACATCGTTCAAATAACATAGATTTAAAGAATATCTTTGGAAGGACCATCTCACCTCAGTGCTGCTACCTGCATCTGTTTATATAGTCATTACATTGTCATTTGTGTGCTCTCCTCTCTCTGTCCTGTCTCTCCTCTCTTTTTCTGTCTTTACCCGGCTGGTCTTCAGCAGGAAGGTCCCTCCATATGATCCAGGTCCTGATCAAGGTTTCTTCCTCTTAAAGTGGAGTTTTTCCTTGACACTGTTTGGCTTTTTTTAAAATCTCCCTCTGTGGGAGTTTTTTTACTTGTCATTATCCTTGATTTGGCTTTAATATTATAATTGTAGTTAATGATATTTGCTCGGGGGTCTCTGTAAAGCGCCTGGAGACAATTGACATTATAACAGACGCTATACAAATAAAATTGAACTGAACTGAATCACTGTCATAAGTTTGGTGCTATTCTAGCTTTAAAGTTCTACCAACCTTCCAAGGTCTGTTGCCGTCTGGACACGTTGAACCTGTGGGTGTGTATGTAATATATTTTTACAGTTTCTGTTTGTGTGTCCTGCCTCAGTCCCTCCAGGTAACCCCATCATCGAAGCCCGGGATGAGGTCCTGAGCGAGGGCAACGAGACTGAGATGACCTGCTCTGCCATGAGCAGTAAGCCGGCCGCCGTCATCAGATGGATGAAGGGAGATAAAGAGCTTCCAGGTGGGCAGCGTAAACACACACACACACACACACACTGCCAGAAACACACAGTTTTTCCTCACAGGTGCCGTGTCGTCTTTTCTGGCTGAAGATGGCTCACGAGACTGAGTCGTTACTGCGTTCGCCGCACACGTGTGTTGCATGTTGCACTCAGATGATGGTCAGTCTCTAAAAAGTATCTTTGAAACATCGTAAAAAGTAAAACACATAAAAGTACGTAAACATGCGCGAGAACAAAAGTGGAAAACCTGCCGTGTGGTCAGATATTCGGATATTGATCCGTCCCGTTCAATTCAGCTTGAATTTGCTTCTAAAGGAGCAGTTCACAACAAAAGAGAAAGTAAAAAAAAAAAAAGAAAAAAAATTCTTATTCAATTAAAGAGGTTCAGTGCAGAAACTTAAAATCCTGTTTTAGTTCATTTCTGCACAGTTCAGTTCAATATAAGATATTTTTCTCTCAGCATCTGAATCAAATGACTGAGGAAGAATGAAGAAGTTTAAAAGCCTCTGAGCTGCACCTGAAGCGTCTCCCCCGTGATTATATATCATTATAATCCTTATTTTCACTGTTTCTACCCACCGCCAGTGTGCTTGATGGCTCGATGTTAATTCTCATGGATTTTTTTTTTCTTTTTTAATGGAAAATGCCTTGTTGTGGCAAAGTTAGTCTCCTCTGCAGCTGATGAAACTGTGCTGTTACCGCTGGCGGGAAACTGTTGCCGCAGCCGTTTCATCGAAGCATGAACAGAAAACGGAGCAGTGGCTGGATGGCTGGGTGCTATCGCTCTGACGGTTCGACGAAGCCGCTCGTTTCAAGTATCTAATGTCTCTTTGGTGCAGATGAAATCAGGTCAGAGATAAGAAAGTCTTGGTCGGACATCTCCGTGAGGTCTCTGCCGGAGATTGTGCACTGAATTCCCGAATAAACGACTTTGCTTGTCATTGATCAAAGTCAAGCCATAAAATTCAGGTCTCTGTTTGAAACTTAAAGGAATCCCATGAGGGAAAGACATAAGCAGTGGTTTTAGCGAAGTAATTGCTGCGGCCCGTCAACCTGGAACGGGCTGGAAAACCATTTTAGAAACAATTTGGAGTTCAGCATTCGACAGTGAGAAAGATTATTCACCAGAGAAACAGTCGAGACGGTTCCCCGTCTTCCCGGCGGTGAACCTCCCGGCTGGTCAGTGCGACGATCAAAGAAATACTCAGAAGCCCCCCCTAGAGCAGGGGTGTCGGACTCATTTTCACTGAGGGCCACATCAGCATCATGGTGGCCCTCGAAGGGCCAGATTGACGGCATGAATGTAACAATATTAGGGCTGGGCAAGTTAACGCGTTATCGTGTTACCGCGTTAATGCATTAACGCATTAATTCATTAACGTGGACATTTATTTTATCGCGCGTTAACGCATGTCGCTCACATGCTTTTGTTTTGAAAAGTCTGTTACTGGCTGCTGCGGAACCGGAAGAGAATTGGCAGGCAAAACTAAAACAGACATGGAGAACGGTAAAAATCTGCGTACAGTTCGGGTAGTAACTCAGGTAGCAATATTAACAATTCAGTCTGAAAAAAAAAAAACTTTCAAACCCCTTTGTTCAAGACGATCGCATCATTCCTCCATGTTCCATCAGATCTGCTCCATGTGTTCACTGTCCTGCTGTTCTCTAGCTGGTTACTGCAGTGCGGCTCCATCTAGTGGCACAGATGTGTAATGACGACAGAAAGTCTGTTCCTTCATTATAAAACAAAGCCATTTCTGGGTCACGTAAACCAGACAGTAAAATATTCAAAACAAATTTAGAAATGCATGATGGGAGATGTAGTTTATTGTCAATATGCGCTTAAAAGAGGTGTAAGCTTATTTTAAGTCTTAAAATATTGGTTTAAAATTTGAACTAATAATGCTCAAGCTCTCGAGGGCCACATAAAATGACGTAACGTAGCGGGCCTTGTGTTTGACACATGTGCCCTAGAGCGACATCCCAGACCCAGCCGGCCTCACTGAGCGCGTTAAATGTTCATCCTTTCCTGAAACGTTCAGGGCGCCTTCGTCGAGCTGCTCTGAAATCATCAAGCCCTTTCCCCAAAAAAAACATGTCACGTGGATGGTATATAACATTCAGCATTAATGATCTTTTCACATATTACTCATGCCATATGCACCGACGAACCCCCTCTCCGCCGCAGATGCGAGCTCTCGAGCTGCACGCTGACAGCGGGCCAGATGGCCGTCCTACTCTTTCGCCCGCAGGAAGCTGCAGCCGTGATTTTCAAAAGCAATCTCAAATTTACGGTTTAAGCCATTTTCACACATTTCAAACAGCACATTTTTGTGTTTTATTTTGCACTGTGCATTAATGACACATCGTAAACGCAACGTGGGCTTCAATCGTTTGTTTCAGGACGCTTTGATAAGAATTCTCATCTATGCTGCGTATTTGAAGCCCTGTTGTTATATATTTTAGCCACCACTGTTTTTTGGGGGGGGTTTATTTCTGCTCCGGGCTCTGCTTCGACTTTGAGGTGATTCCATTAGAGCGTTGTGGACACACCGAAGTGGCCAGAGCTGCTTGGCGCCCTGACAGCTCACATGCCTCCATCAAAGCTAGCTGCGCTTTAGAAGTCCGTGCAGAGCTCAGGGGTGAACGGGGGCCTCCTGCCCGACAGATCCGCCCCGGAGCCGCAGCGCTGAGCTTTGTAAAGGCTTTCAAACAAAGGTCCCCATCAGAAGCTGTGTCGAAGGCCGGGAGCAGCTTCACCCCCGCGGCCGCAGCAGCTTGAACCCACACCGGCCGGTTCGAATTACAACGCTACGCGCTCAGGTCACAGATTCACGGGCAGCAGGTTTTCAAGTCCGCTGGTCGCTCAGAGAGCTGAGCTCCATCTTCCTCTGTTCAGCAACTCCTTCGTTTCAGCCCCTGTAGCTGCAACTCGGCTCAAAGAGAAGAGCCAGAGATCAAAAGAGCAGCCAGCACACACGGATGAGACGTTCAGTCACTTTTAACTTTCCCTCTGAGTCATCACGTAGATGCAGATGCATCAGGAATCACAGCGAGGCGTCCGTCTGTCGTCAGGTACCGCTGAGCTTTCAAACCGCGTAATTCTGCGGCGCAGATCTGGAGCTGAAAGAAAAAGATTAAATGATAGCTGGTTAACGTGAGACGCTGAAAAGGGACTTCAGCTGCTATAAGATACAGGATTGATGCTGAAATAACCACATTAGATACATCTTTCCAGACAATATGACTTTTATTTTATCTTTTTTTTTTTCGTTTTTAAGGGGTTAGATGATTTCCATCAAAAACAACTCCCTGTGGAGGGCATTTGATGTTCGAGCTCTGCTGACACATTTTAGAATAAGAGAAGCAGAAGCAGCTCTTGTAAGAAAATAACAACGGAGTGCAAAGGGAGCCGCGGCGTCCAGAGGGCAGATTTACGCCCGTCGGGGGGGCAGCGCTTCTGCAGCTTTGACGTCACGAGGAGCCGCAAACCTGGATGGCTCCTCCTGAGGCTTTCTGATCCACAGAGAGGAAAATCACAGACGGGGATGGTCTTTTCCTTCAGCTGCACACTCACTGTAGACAGTAGGGATGGGAACTGATAAGATTTTTCCGATTCCGATTCCATTATCGATACTTTTTAATGATTCGATTCTTTATCAATTCTCTTATTGATTCTAATTTGGGGAAAAAGGAGAACAAACTGTTTTTATTAGAATCAAATTTTTTTTTACTTAGAAGTCACGACCTTACAAACTCAACAGCAAGGTCAAAAGAGGCCCAAAGCCTGGATAACATGTTAACTGTTATAATACACAAATACACAAGAATGTGTAACATTTTACTAACAGATTTTTTTCTAATAGAAGTGAAAAGAATCTCCCTTTTAAAAGGATATATGAGCTCACTAAGCACTCAAAAAAAATAATAAAGAAAGATAAATACTATCAAATACAACGGAACAGTGCATAGTACAAATCTGCAAATACTATGAAGAATTAACGATTCTTTTGCAGAAAAATAAGCATGTCTTCCAGCCTCTGAGCCAGACTCTCTCTCTCATCATGATCATCTTCTAAATGTAATGCAGAAGGCATTCGTTTAATAGCATAGCGTTAATGTTGTAGCGTGTTTTACAAAGAAGCACATAGGCAGCGGGATAGCTACTTACCAGAGTTACCAGAGGTGATCTTAGCTTGGCTACTGATGCTGCTGGTGCGTTGAGATCCATCAGTCCGAAGTGCGTCGAAAACAGGACACTCGTTTAACATTATCGCATGTTGTGTGCGCAAATGTTTCTGCATGTTAGCAGTGTTCCCTCCCAACGCTGTTATCTCCACTTTACAATGACTGCTAGTTGCCTTGTTGCCATCTTTCTTTGGTGAAGTGAAGCCAAACTTTGGAGCGTTTGAACCTGGTGGGCGCCATTGTTGTTTACAACTCCAATGCACGTGCTAAACCGACTTAATCACGTAAGTGCTTTCTGGAATTGACTGTGCATAACTTGCGTAAATTACGTGAGATTCGCGTTGGTTGGAATCGATAAGAGAATCGCTAGATAAACTGACGAACGATTCCATGGAATTGAAACACACAGAACCGGTTCTCTACAGCAGCCTTTCTCAACCTTTTTTCAGTCGCTGCATCGCTCCGACTGTAAATGCATACGTCCTGTTTATTTTGTTTAAATGACCTGAACAGGATAACTGCACCAGAGTAGGCCTCAGCAGGAAAGCTTCTTTTCATCTGTGATGTGCTTGCTTCCATCCATCATCCTTGTATTGCCTCTTTTTAGCCTTATCGCTAGCAACTACCTTTGGTACCTATGGTGCAGATTCAGAGCTGGTGGATGAAGGCTTGATGAAGAAGTCGGCTCCTCTGTGATGTTCCGTTCCTGTGGGGCTTTCCTTTTTAGAAAACGATCTATGATGCTGCTAAAAAGTTCTCTTTGCTATCTGTGAAATAAAATTCCAGCGGTTAAATGATATTACGACGTAAGCTAACTGGGCAGTCACGCTGACCTTACGCTGACCCCGTACTGACGTTGTTAACATTGGGAAATGGGCATGTGAGACATATTTTTATTATTCATTTCATGTCCAACTATGTATCTTATTTATTTATTTATTCATTCATTCATAGGCAAAAAGTATGTATTTATGTGTGCATTCACATATTTATACAGTGGTACCTCTACTTACGAAATTAATTGTTTCTGGAAGTAGTTTCATAACCTGAAAATTTCTTAAGTAGAGATGCGTTTTCCATGTAAATGCCCTAATCCGTTCCAAGACAAGACCGTTTCAAACATTTTTTTTTTTTTTAATTATAAATAATACATGAAATGACATAAAAACCTGTAAGAAATACATGTTAGAACTAGAAAAGCACTCGGAGGATGCAGACCTCCACGGAGCGCAACAATTATCGAAAATTTGAAAGTGATCCAGAATCCAGGATTTCTTCCAGATTACACCCAAAATGAAATCAGTTCTTCCTTTTCACATTTCCGACAACTCCTGAAAATTTCATCAAAATCCATCCATAACTTTTTGAGTTATCTTGAACACAGACAGACAGATAAACGTTGGCAAAAACATAACCTCCTTGGTGGAGGTAAAAATTGTTCGTTTACCTGGGTTGCTGGGTTACGCTCATACAGACAAGGGGCCCTCCTAGCCAATGGGATGCCAGGAAGATGCTAAGCGATAGCCAATGGCAGAGCAGCTCAGATGCACCGCTTTCAAACCGAGATACAGAGCCGACAGCTATGTTTACGTTCAGTAAACTCTGGGAGCTGCGAGTAGCAGCGCTACTGTATTTTTGCCTTTCGTATCCTGAAATTTCTTTCGTAACGAGGCAATATTTTCCCTTTGAGGCATTTCGTAACCTGAAAATTTCGTATGTAGAAACGTTCGTAAGTAGAGGTACCGCTGTATATGAAATGTCAGAATAGGTAATTTCTTTGATGACACCCCTGAAGCAGCGAGACGACACCCCAGTGTGCCGCGACACCCCGATTGAGAAAGGCTGCTCTACAGGAACCGGTTCTCGATTCCCAACCTTGAACACAGGTTATCACAGGCTAGACAGGTTATCACGTTCAGGAATAGCCACTAAAGAAAAGTGTGTTTCTATAATATACCCCCCTTTCAGTGCATACAAGGCCTGTAGTTTCTGCTTTAAACAGAATAAGTGAAACCAATGATCATTTTAGCTGGTAGTCACTGTGAAACACTTGCACACTGTTTGAGGTTTACAGACATCTAATTTAGTCACTCCACACAAAATCAATTTTTACTCAGTTTTTTTTATATTTTTTTATTTTACACAAGGTGCCATTTCATGATTTGCTTTCTTTGTTCTCCTTTACTGAGAGTTCACAGTCTCTTTGCAGGGAAGAATGACAGAAAATGTGTGCAATGCAAAAACGCCCTTCAACTGGACACCCGTGGCGTTTTCTCGTATTCATCATGAATGGATTGGCATTTTACTGAAAGAAGGGCCGGCGTGCCTCAAAGTTCTCTGAGCGATGGATGCTTTTCTTTGCTTGATGGCTCACTTGTCACGCCGCTCTTAGAGCGTGCCATTTGCTTTTATCCACTTTTGCTGCCGTTAAAAATATGCAGCCAAGTTAAACGGCTGATTTAACTCATGATTACTGAAGCCGCTCTATGTAGCAATGCCACCTCTGACCTCAGGGGGGCAGTACATCACAGGAAGGTTTACGTGTCAGCCCCGCCCCTATTCATGAGCACAATCATGTCAGCAGCTGTTTTGCCGACCCTGCAGATCTGTGCGCCCCACTGTGGTCAGATGTGATATTGCTACGTGGCCTTGAATGCAACAAAATCAGCATTGCTGTTATTTTGATTAAGTTGGTTTTGCTGTATTTACTCCAGTTGGTTGGTAGTCTAATACTGAACATGTCCTGTACAATGAAGTGCATGAAAATGGGAAAAAATAAAAATGGGCCATAAAGAACGACTCAAGGTGCCAGCGCTCTGGCACGAGGGCAGAATTACTTAAATTGCTTTCAGCTTTTGCTCCTAGCAGACTTATTTCTAATTAAAAATCCCCAGAATTCAAGTTAATTACCTTAAGGGATAATAAAACTCTCTTAAATATCAGTTAAAGGTTACAATTGTCATGCTTTGCAGTATAAATCCAAGCACACAGACCCATTATCTCACCGTTATCTGCGTCGCTACAACTGCTCTCGTCCTGAGCGTTCGCTGATTTATTTACGCTGCTACTGCTGCTTTCTGAGCTAACAATACAGTGAAAGTCATATAAAAGAGGATCCTGGCAGTGCAGGTCACCCCTTTCTGTCCTTTTAAGACTAACAAAAATAAAACACTTGGCAGGGCCCTTTATTGACTGACAGGGAGCAGAGCAGCCATTAGCCTCGAGTGCTAAGAAACAACCACAGGGTGATTTCCATTAAACCACTCCGTCCCAGCAGGAAGTCTGGACAAAGGACCGAGAGGACTGTGCATTTTACATCATACGGCACCGCGCTCTTCTGTTTCATAAGATCTCTCAGCAGCGCATTTGAATAAAGTGGAATGTGGAGGCAGATATACGCTCAGATCTTCTTAGCCCTTAAAATGCCATTTCAGTGCTCATTTCACCATCCGCTGCCTCCAGTCACTCTCATCCCAGCTGGCACAAATCCAAAGTAAGTCTCCTTGAATGTTTTCTGTGCTTAACCCCGCATGGCGGTTTGAAGCAGAGAGCCATCACTAATTTACCACTCATTCAAATTTCTCAAGCTCTGTTTGTCACGTATCTGAGGGAATCGGGTTCGATTCAAATCAAGGGCGCCTGTTTCCTTTGCTGCCGTCGCTGGACTGGGAGGCGGGGTCCGCCCTGGACGGGCCGCAAGTGGGACGACTGTTCAGACTCGCACTTTCGACCGAGTTAGAATCAGTAATCAGCTAAGGATGCACAAGTATCGACACCAGTATGATCAATAACTGGTGCGTTTATTGTGTTTTTAATACACACGGGGCTTTGCTGATCAATTAAACTGAATCCAGATCAAAGCTTCTAGACTCTGCTGTGGTGCGGCTGTAAAGACAAAAATGCAACCTGCTCTCAGTGGTATTTATGGCCTGGTCACTTCAGCAGCTGGATCAGCACCACCACTTCAATGCACTTACAGCCCCTCAGGTATAAAAACACCTTTTTTCCATGCAAATGTTTGTCATTCAGTGGAAGCGAGATCAATTTAGCTGTGCAAATATGCATTATTGACCAAAATAAAACTGCGGTTTTGGCCGTGCCGGCCTATTACCTCCTCTCACGCATGATCCCGCTGTGGCAGATTCTATGCCGCTCTGCAGACGACCTGTGGCCTACATGCACTTAAGAGCTGCGAGCGCAAATGCATTTTTGTAACTCTGTGTCAGCTGTTTTCAAGTTTCAAGTGACACCAGGCTCGCCACCTCGCCGGTTTTCGGCGGTTTGGAGTCAGTCCTTGTTGCTTCTCTGCCACTTTGTCCCAGCAAGCAGTTAATATCTTGCCAGGTCATAGATTTAGACGGTGTTTTATGCTCTGCTTTAGCCAGCAGGTGCAGTTGCAGATACAGATGCAGGTGAAGGTGCAGCTGCTGATGCAGGTTCAGGTGCAGATACAGATGCAGGTGCAGATACAGGTGCAGGTGCAGCTGCTGATGCTGATGCAGGTCCAGGTGCTGATGCAGGTGCTAGGTACAGATGCACGTGCAGCTGCTGATGCAGGTACAGATGCAGGTGTAGCTGCTGATGCAGGTCCAGGTGCAGATGCAGGTGCAGATACAGGTGCAGGTCCAGGTGCAGCTGCTGATGCAGGTGCAGGTACAGATGCAGGTGCAGATACAGATGCAGGTGCAGCTGCTGATGCAGGTCCAGGTGCTGATGCAGGTGCAGATACAGATGCAGGTGCAGATGCAGGTGCAGCTGCTGATGCAGGTCCAGGTGCAGATGCAGCTGCTGATGCAGGTGCAGGTACAGATGCAGGTGCAGGTACAGATGCAGGTGCAGCTGCTGATGCAGGTGCAGATACAGATGCAGGTGCAGCTGCTGATGCTGATGCAGGTCCAGGTGCAGGTGCAGCTGCTGATGCTGATGCAGGTGCAGATGCAGGTGCAGCTGCTGATGCAGGTGCAGGTACAGATGCAGGTGCAGCTGCTGATGCAGGTGCAGATACAGATGCAGGTGCAGCTGCTGATGCAGATGCAGGTGCAGATACAGATGCAGGTGCAGATGCAGGTGCAGATGCAGGTGCAGCTGCTGATGCAGGTACAGGTGCTGATGCAGGTCCAGGTGCAGATGCAGGTGCTGATGCAGGTGCAGATACAGATGCAGATGCAGGTCCAGGTGCAGCTGCTGATGCAGGTCCAGGTGCTGATGCAGGTCCAGGTGCAGGTGCAGATGCAGGTTCTGATACAGATGTAGGTGCAGGTGCAGATGCAGGTGCTGATGCAGGTGCAGATGCAGGTGCAGTAACGGGGTGATGCCTCCCTGGAACGTCGGGGGATGTAAAACCACGGTTGGGGCAGGTAGCTGTAGCACAACTCTGCGATGTGCCAGCACAGATGCAGGATGTGATGGGAAACACCTGTGTGGAGTGTTTGTACCTGTGCCTGAGCATCGCTACCGCTCTCTCCACTTTGTGGACTTTTTCAGAAGACAGTGTGTGCATCTGTTTTTTTTTTTCTTCACACATCGTTTGTTTCACTCAAGAACAACTCTGCTTGAACCGGTTAATATTTGATGGCGCACAGTTTGAGCACTCAGACGGCCATGTTCTGAGATCACTTTGTCGTCCCTGCCCTTCCTGAGATTCGGCCACCAGTCAGGTTTGGTGCCACGCCGTGCAGAGTAGGGTTTCTTTTATTTAATGCTACATCGCACAAATGGATGATGAGTCAGCGGCTGCTTGTGATGATGAATTAAACGGAGTAAGAGGAAGAGACATGGCGAGCAGTGGACTCCACGAGCTTCCCTCTGTATTTTCCATCATCTGCCTTGCGTGTGATCGGCCTGCAGGGGAAACTTAATAGCACATATCTGAATGAGCTCGGTGTCCTTCAAATGAAACGCTCTTGTTTCTTTTCAGCTATTTTGTAGGTAATGACAGATGGTAGAAAAGTAGGAATAGGAAGGATATAAGATGGTGGCTCATCAATCATTTCAATAACATCACCAATGATGCTAATTATACTTTATTCTTAGGAAACCTTTGTGCCCGCCTTTGTACACGTTTCAAATGCAGGGACTCAGCTTATGTCAGCAACTATTTTTATCTCATGATGAATTTTTAAGACCTCCACTTTAGCTGAACTCTTCACCCGGGATGGGGTGAAGAGTTCAGGCGTCTGGGAAGGGCTAGAAGAAGAGGCTCTCAGTGTCTCTACAGGGCGGAAAACAGAGAATAAGCTGAAATCAAACCTCTGAAATACATGTAAACCTCTTGAAAAATCAACTGAAATCAAATTTAGATAAAATTTTCAAGACTGACGCGCCCGGACGATGCTGTTGAAGTCGAGCGTGGCGTTTTAGACTGGGAGGACGTCTCAGGGCAGACCCAGGTTCTGCTCCGGATCTATAACTTACTAAGGAACGCCAGCGCCTCCCCGGCTGAACGAGAGCAGAGATGCACCGTCCCAATATTGATATCGGAAAGAGATCTGGGACGGGCTCCAGAGGACCCCAGTGATCCCGAATGGGAAGAAGCGGACATAGATAATGGATGGACTGATGGATGGGTCCATTATTGTCTAAAAAGCTAGATCGGGTTTCGGATAATGGGGCATATCCGCGAAGCCGGTCCCTTAGCTTTGCTACGTGTGTGTTTCTGTGTGTGCGAGACGCCGGGTTGCAGCTGCAGCGCTTTTACCTCCATCACTGTGAGCGTTTGGTGTTCGGTCCACTAAAGCCAGAGAAGATTAGGACCGCCGGCGTGTTATGACGACAGCGAACGTCGAATTTTAGCAGCAAACCAGATGAGTCCAGGGAGTTTTCTTGCCACTATAATAGAATAACAGTTCCCTGCATTTACGTCTACGTGCACCGTATCTCGTTTTGCAACGTTCAGGAGGTTTACGTCCAGCCTGATGCCCTCGGTGTCTCGCTGGTGTCTGTAAAGCATCAGCTGGGTGTTGGGGAATGAAAAAGCAGGATCAGTGCATCCCGGAGCCAGAGGAAGCAGCTGGGGATGTCTGCGCTGACTGTTGCCCTCACGACCCGGTTTTCTTCTCCGCAGTAGAATATGGATGGCCTAATGCAGCTTTAATGAGTCAGAAATCAGAGGAGGTGACCTCGTTTTGATTTGGCCTGACCCCTTCTGCTTCCTCATACAGGTGCCTATATGCATCCGAAGCCCCGCGGTACTTATTTATGACGGCCCAGTCATTTACACCAGCCACGTCGTGCAGAGTTGCTTCCCCAGCATCGGGAATGATGCTGTCGCCATAGCGATGGAGTCGCCTCAGTGGCTGAGCTGCATCACAGGGACTGATGCAGTAAATTATGGACTAATGGGTCCAAAACCTCATGTTGCCACACGGTTTCTCCTGCTGCTGCATTGCTTTTCTAAATTGAACACGTGGACTCCTGCAGATGACGGTAAGGAAGTAGGACAGAGGGATGGAGATAATCAGTCTCGCTCTGTGACTCTGCATCCCTGTGATTCATGTATTTTTATGGTTGAGACGAGCCTGTCCTTTCACTGGGGAGCATCTCGTCCATATGACATCACAGAACAGCTACGAGGAGGAAAAGGAGGAGGGCGGTTTTCAAACATCTGACCGGGTGGCGCTGGAGCAAAGTGTGGCCATATAATAACTATAATAACTCAGGCTTCATAAAGCCTAATGAGTGATTCCCAGCCGAACAGAAGCCACGGACAGAAGCAGTTTTTAGCTGATTCACCTCATCTGACCATTATCAAGGACACCCTCCTCCCTTCCGTCATAAATATATATAAATCTAACAGCGGTTGTCTTTGTCTGGCTTTAATGTTTTAAACCGTTCTCTTCTGGCAGCCTTGAGAACAAAGCTTTTATCCTTTTATAGAGTAAAACGTTCTGGTCCAGGTATTCAACAAAACAGTCTTAGGAAATGATCTCAGAGGAGTCAGCGATGCAAAATAAATAAAGAAGAAGAAGAACTGTGAGAAATCCATGAGCATCTTCATGTAAATTATTATAGAATATGCACTCAATTTCCAGCGTTTAACTTCAGAACTCCCAGTTGGGTTGAACGGTGGTGCGATGGTCGACGTGGCTGCCCCTCAATGATCCATACTAGAGATCCATACTAGAGATCCATACCAAAGATCCATACTAAAGATCCATACTAAAACTCACAGTGCACACATGAGGTGAAAATGCTTTGCATCAAGAACAATCAGACTTATCAAAAAAAAAAGAGGCAGGGTTTGCTTTATGCATCAGAATCCAGCCGCAAATGCGTCCACGTGGATTAGCTTCACGCACGGCCACATTCAACCATGAAAGGTCGGCGCCATGCAGCGCGTGAAGGCTGTTTCATAGAAATGAGCTTCCCGATCGCTGCTCTTTGCGGTGGATCATGGAAACAGAAAAGGCATTTCCACATATGCAGGAACCGGAGCGGTCTTAGCGACGGCACGTCAGCTGAGGTGTCACTGCCGCCTGTTCACCGCAGCTCAGTGAAACGTACAAAACTACGCGAAAACCCAAGCTGATCTTCACAATCCAACGCCTCCAACGCTGATGACACGCGCAGCTGAATTTGAACGACGGGCGGATGGGGAAGGGTTTTTACAGGACGCACGTGCGCCGCTGTGTTAAGTCATTCTGTTCTTGTTCCCCCACAGGGAAGCCCAAAGTGGAACTGAGCTATGACAAGATGTACACGGTGACCAGCCGGCTGTCGTTCACCGTTAGCAAGGAGGATGACGGGGTGCCCGTGTTCTGCATCGTGGACCACCCCGCGGTCAAGGACCTGCGGGCGCAGAAATACCTGGAGGTGCAGTGTAAGTACTTCTGTCACGTACATGTAAGGCGGGGTACACCCTGAACAGGTGGACAGCCCTTCGTAACAAACTTCATTAGCATTTGCCGTATACGCAACACTAGACCTTGTGTTAAATAGTCCATCATCTATACAGGAATGTCAATTTTCCGAGTTTTTTTCCATCCTTTTTTTCCATCTGGATTAATATTTTTTGGGGGGGGGTTAGTACCCTCCACAAACCTCCGACTCGGCCGAGCGAGGGATGATCCGATGATCGGACCCAGCAGAGACTGTGGAGTCGGCGTGACGTGAATTCTCGATTGCGATTGGTTGATTGAGAACCAGGGCATGCGCACTGAGCCTTTGGTCCGGCTGGCGTCACTATCTGTCTTGTTGACATAGCGTCGGGGAATCAAACGAAATCCGGGTAATCAGCTGCCATCACAGCCAACTCAGTGGTCAAAGTAAGCCCGAAGCACATATTTTCTGATATTGCTTCTCCCTTTCTTGTTTGGATGGATGAAAACACTAGAATTTCGATGGCGATTCACCATGCCCCATGGTTGTCAAATGCTGAAAAAATGAGTAATTATGTTGCCAGACCTATCAAATGGCTGATTTCAGGTCAATTTCCATCAAATTGTTGTGATGAAAGAACAACCAGCAGTAATAATGAATCTATGACTTATATCAGTGGTTCTCAAACTTTTAATCCTGCGTATCACCTGAGAAACTGTTCAGCTCTCTGAGTACCACCATGATGACCAATTTTAAAATATATACCTTCTCAATTAGCTTGAAATTCACAGGAGAGTTGTTTATTTATTTTATTATTCAAAATGTTTATTCAACCCCCCAAGAAAATTTTGTAACATAGCATACCAACTTAGCATACCAAAACTTAGCATACCACTTCAGAGTATTTCCCAATTTCCTGTTGATGTCCCTGTCTATGAGGTTATGAGTTTTCTCACTGTAAAGTCAAAGGCAGTGGAGTGATGGCTGCTGGAAATCACTCTCAAAGGCTTGAAACAAAATAAAATGGACTTCTCTT
Organism: Hirundichthys speculiger; assembly: GCA_018398805.1. Lineage (NCBI taxonomy): Eukaryota > Metazoa > Chordata > Actinopteri > Beloniformes > Exocoetidae > Hirundichthys > Hirundichthys speculiger. Next base: position 2,023,393 of record JAGFBZ010002051.1, read on the forward strand.
TCTTTGTTCTTGAAGACGTTTCACCTTTCAGTTGACAAGAGCGAAGAAGTCCAGCTGCTTTGATTCAAGCCCTTGAGCGTTCTTGGATGCCTGAGCGTCTACGCCGGCGTGTTGGAAAACCACGTTGTCTGGAAAACACTCGAACGCTCAAAGCGGTTGTCTTCACGTCATCTGGGTTCGCCGGCCGCGCTGTTGGCCATCCTCTCCTTTGGACTTACCACTTTTGTCTTGGTTTTTAAAGTTTCACCTTTCATCCAAAGATCTTTCCCATTTCTAAAGGATTGGTGGAAAGTTTCGGGGCAGTAGGAGGAGCCCTGCTCCTCCAACATACAATGGTATCGTTCCCCTTTTCTTTTGGGCATCAAGGAGCATCAACCACGATTCCTTCATCCCATGAGAGATGTGCACCTGCAAAAGGTGGCTAAATCCAAAAAATTGGGAATGGGATTGAGTCTATTCCTGTCGGGTCTATTGATACGTTCATATTGCATATGTTCAGACAGGAAGTCAATTTGTTCACATGCCATAAAACTGATGGAAAGCAGTCCTTGTCTGTCAGGGGTGAATGTGTTCAATTAATGCGTTTGGACTTGCTTGAGCACCTTTAAAATGTTTCACCAGCCATCAAATGAGATTTATGCAGCTGGTGTGACCTCTCAGGAGTTTAAACTCTTGCCGGCACCTTAAGAGCAGCTGAGTCACTCGGTTGCAGTGAACCGGCGGTTCCGTCATGTGCATTACTGCGACAGGAGCCGGCGGGTCCAGTTGGAGCAGTCTTCCTTTACGCTTCCCCTCGACTTTGTTGGCAGATGTCTTCGGGTCAAGAAGAAGATGGACAGGAGAATTTTTAAGAACTTCAAAACAGGGAATGATGGACTTCATAAGGCTTTGGCTTTGAAGTGGATCTGAGATTAAAACTGCTTCTAGGTGCTTCAGAAGAAGCCAAATGGACTTTTTTGTCTTGACCCTTGAAGAAGTTTCAGTAATTTCACTGATTTTGGTGACATCTTGTGAGTGTTCCAATGACTTTGTTTGAATTAATTGAACTGAAAGCATCAATTACACATTATATGGCTGACAGGCAGCTTGCAAATGCTGGACAAAATGAATAAAAGATTTGTTGAGAAAAATAGTTTCATTTATTCAAACAGTGCAAACTGTTGCTTGCGAGCTTTTAAAGGTGGGACACGGGGGTTTAGAAAAAAGCTCAGAATATCGATACCCACGGCTGAAAAATCAATACTCTCCGGGGACATGATATATCGATATACAGTCATGGAAAAAATTATTAGACCACCATTTTTTCTTTACTTTCTTGTTCATTTTAATACCTGGTACCACTAAACGTCATCATGTGACTAAAACAGACAGAAAAGAAAACACTGAATGCATAAAAGCAGTGTTTTTGGCAGTACAACGCCAACTGTTGATGTAAAAACTTAAGTGATTTAGGTTATAATCAAGAAAACCATGGAAAATGGTAAGATATCAGCTCTTAAATAAAACTCTTATGAGCAATCTTTGTGGTTATCATTATATTTGTCCAAACAAATGTACCTTTAGTTGTACCAGGCATTAAAATGAACAAGAAACTGAAGAAAACAAGGGTGGTCTAATAATTCTTTCCATGACTGTATATCGCAGAATCGATAAAAAATCGCTCAGCTCTAGTGAGAACATGCAAACTCCACACAGAAAGGCTCCTAACGGGGTTCAAACCAAATACCTTCAGGTGCTGCCCGACTACATTACTGCACCTGAAAGAAAAACTCACGTATACTACAGGAGACAATAAAGGAAGCATGAAAGGTCCTTCCTTTTGCATTTTCAGCATTAAACCAGGTCTCATAATGGCTGCATATAGAGAACGCTTCAATATAAAAGGTTAAAAAGAAATAAAAAAAATTCTCACTCATTGAAACCTTGGGTTCCTTTTCCCACAACTGGAGCGCATGTTAGATCAAAGATGAGCGCTGAGGGAGGAGCATCTCTGAAAGGCGGATCAGGAATTGAGTATTAACCAGCAGGAGGCAAAGTTATGGTAAACAAAGCTCGGCTTTGTCAGAGCGACTGAGCTTAATTGTGTCTTTAATCGCTGATAAGATAATGATGCTACAAGGAAAAAGTAATGTGGACAATCATGTGCACGGCCTTGTTTGCGCGCGCCGAGAACATGCACATACAAATGGATCAACTTAAGGTCGGCGTTGAGGCCGCCCTGCTGTGCTGCACCAGCCGAGCTGCACTCGTAGCTTACACGGCCGGCCGGTACCTCAGTGAAACGCTGCGCAGGCTTCATCCTACCGCCGTGGTTTGGAATCGTTTCTGGGGAGGGTCCTCAGATGCCTGTTAGCAGTAAGTGCCGTCGTAAACCACCACATCTGTGATGGCATTGCTGGATGATTGCTTCCTTCGCTTGTCTTGTGAACCATCAGATGACCGTAAATCATCTCTGGTGAAATCAACGTGGATATACAACAGGATTCCTGGGTGTTTTTTTGGTCAATTGCCTCAACTTGGGAACTTTTAAATCCACGAAGAGAATAGCGATCCATTTTCACCAATTTATTAATCAGATTAGCTTCTTTTTCCTTGAGTTAAAATGTGGTGGATGGCTTTAAATGTGAAAAGAAGCATCTCCGTAACCAGGTAATTATGGTGTAAAAGGGTCAGATTAGACTGCAGCAGAGGCTTCTCTTTCCCCCCTAATTAAATGACAGATATTTCCCACATTTCCTCTCCAGTGAAATTTTGACGCTCATCTTTGCAATTACACCACGTGCACAGTTATTAGTCAAGTGAGCATTTCAGCCAAGTCGTCATTGCCATGAATATTTTCCAACTCTGAGCTCAGTAAACTTGACTGCTGGTCTGTTTTAAGCAGGTGATGTGTATTTGTGTCATGAGGGAGGGAGTGGCCTAAGGAGGTCGACGGGCTGTGCATAATTATTAGGCAGCTTCTTTCCTTCAGGCAAAATGAGCCAAAAAAAAAGAGATTTAACTGACTTGTAACAAGCCTTTCGGAGGGATGCAGCACTCTTGAAATGGATGAGATATCGGGGCGTGAACCACAGAACCATCAAACGTCTTTGTTGCAAATAGTCAACAGGGTCGGAGGACAATGTGTCCAAGAAAAAAAAAGACTCAAATTAACTGCCGAAGGCCTGAGAGGAACCAGGCGTGACGCTGCTAGGTGTCCATTATCCACCAGTGCTGTCGTATTCCAGAACTGAAACCTACCTGGAGCGTCCAGAGGTCCGAGATGTTCAGAGCTCAGAGATGTGGTCGACGTGAGGAGGACTGAAACCCGACCAGCCCACAGTTCTTCTTTAATACTGACAGTCAAAGTCAAAAATTGTCTATTTTTTTTTCCAAATGGAGAAAAGGAAACTAACATCTCACATTTAGTTCCTACAAACCCTTTTGTATTGAAAATCTGGTGCAAACAGGAAGCAGCTGTGACATTTTCAAAATAAAATCCAGAACGGTGAAAGAGCAGCGCAGACGGCCAGAACACCCGGACGTGGGCGCTCGTTCAACGACGGGGTCAGTGTCCACAAATCAGAGGCTTTTTATCATCCCGTCTGTCTCCATTAATGGTCACAACCGCTTCCTGAAATGTGTTCAAGAATAAAACACAACACGCAGTAAGTGACAAAAAAAGAGAAATCTTCCACCAACATGAAGTTACGTGTCCTGCTACTTTAATTTGCAGGTATTTACTGAAATGAAGGAGGAGATTCTTATACGATGTGTTGGACCTGTAAAAACAGAACTCAGAACTTCCAGACTAAAAGTAACCGCTCATGTTGATTTACAGATCAACCCAGACTTATATTGGTGTTAATGTTCTAGACAGACACTGTCTGGCTAGAGAGTCAATTTAAAATGGTTTATTTCTGGACTGGCAGGCTGGTGTCTGGTCAGACTCAGACGTGACTTTGAGACATTTGTTTCTGTTTCAGTGTCTGTCATGATGATACAATCCTCACAAAGCTAGCATCAACTCACTTCCTATGACTCCGTTGTGATGCAACCACCTTCATCGCTCTGCTCTGCAACAAAGTAGCACAAAGAAATGAGATTAATCTCAGCTGCCGACTCTCAGCGTCACTTCATCCACGATCTGTTAAGGGAGTCGAATGACAATGAACTCAGGATCCGTCACGAAGACAGGTGAACTCCGCCCCCTTATTCTGTCACCAGTTCAGCAGGTAGAAGCTCAAGAGATTTGTTCCAATGTTGTTATTTTCCTTTGGAAGCTGTTGTGAGCCAGCAGCAAACGATCAGCAGATCACAAACGGCAGCAACATTCGCAGCCGTCACCCAACGATCAGATTGATTAAGATGGTTGCTTAACTCCAAGTTGCTGTGCGGCGATCCCCTTAAATGGCGCAGAGTGTTGCTGATTGATATTTCTGAGGGAGCTGTTCGGACGTGCTCTGTGCAAACTGAAAACTTTAGCGCACCTGTGATATATTTTGAAGAGCAAGGCCAGAAAAAAAAAAAAAAAAACCTCTAAAGACTCTGACAGACTGTCGGTGCCTGTTTGCCTCCCGTTCCCGTCTGCTCGGAGCATGACAGCAGGAAACCCTGCATGAGGCGGCGTGATGCGCTGAGCCGCTGGTCTCTGCGAGCTCCCTGTTATCAGAGGCCAGCAAAATGTCACGCTGCCTCTGTAGATCCACTGATCTCTTCCTCTCATGCTCGCGGGGAAAGGTCAGACAGCTAAAAGGACATTTTATTTTTAAATTGAATGTTAGGACATGCCAGAGGCCAGAGACGTAGGGTTTCAAAAGGCATAAACAGAATTAACGTTTTCATCTTGCGTTAACACAAAGATCCAAAACTGCACATTACAAAGGCTTAATATTCCAATTAGTTGGTTCAACAGCTGCGTGATTCATTCCTTCCAGAGGTCAGCGTGACGAGTACGGGATTGCTATTACCAAAGCTTCCTGAGTGGAAAATCCACACTCCAGGATTCACATTCCTCATGTGTTAAGAAACGGATTAATTAACAGTAATCCAGTTGAACACAATTGCTTGACTAGAAAGAGGCATGAAAACTCAACGGCGCTGCAACCCTCTGACGTGTTAACGTTTGTCTCGCGCACCGTCAGATCCACGAGTGTTTGGAAGATGAGCCTTTATGTGCTGGAACATTAGATTTGAGCTTTAATTTAAGTTGTACAGCCATTTTAATAAATCAGCTCAGGAGTGTTTGACCAACTGACTGGAAAGAAGTTTGGTGACCAGGTTTGGTTACTTCAGGATCAACAACGCAGATAAAAGTTCAGGAGCTGAGTTGGTGTTTGGTTCCCTAAGTCCAGGTCCAAGGAGATCTCAATGAGAGTGAAGGAGGTCGTCATTAGAGCTAAGCGATTTTATCGATTCTGCGATATATATCGATATTTTATTTCCCCAGAGAGTATCGATTTTTCAGCTGCGGGTATCGATATTCTAAGCTTCTTTCAAAACCCCCGTGTCCACCTTTAAAAGCTTGCAAGCAACAATTTGCACTGTTTAAATAAATGAAACTATTTTCTCAACACATCTTTTATTCATTTTGTCCAGCATTTGCAAGCTGCCTGTCAGCCATATAATGTGTAATTGATGCTTTCAGTTCAATCAATTCAAACAAAGTCATTGGAACACTCACAAGATATCACCAAAATCACTTTGTCCCTTTAAAATCTTTAGGAAAAAGGTGTAAATGTATCGTAAGATGAATATCGATATATATTGTATCGTGAGCTGAATATCGTGTATCGTATCACGAAGATTAGTGTATCGCTACAGTCCTAGTCGTCATTAGGGTGAAAAAAAAACATAAATGTACAGAAGAAAGACGGCAAAAGCTCAACTGGAATCATGTCCTTTGGAGCGATGAAACCAGGATAAACACGTATAGGAATAACAGGAAGAGTCAGAGTCAGAGCACGTCATGTGTCGAACATGGCGGCGGCAGTGTCATGGTACGGGCTCACTGTCCTTTACTGATGATGTCACTTCTGACGGACGTCTGATGGTGAGCTCTGAGGTGTGCTGCAAAGCTGATGGAGGGAGCGTCACAGTGCGTCCCTCAGCTGCTGTATGGACCGTGAACTGGAGGCTTCTGTATGGCAAGCCGTTTTAACATAAAATAGTTATAGATATCCATAACTCAATTCTTCCTATCCAAAAATAACATTACATATATCCACAAAGTAATTTCTCCTATCCACAATTGTAATTTCAAATATTCCCAACATCATTCTTACTAGGACAAATGATGTCACTTTTCCCATTCATGTGTATGAGGTTTGATATTACAGATAGTCATAATCCATTAATTATTATCCATAACTCACAATGCAGATATCTGCAACTGATTTACGACTATCCTTATTTCCATTCAAAAGACATCTACAACATAATTTTGACTAGTCGCAATTCCAATTCCAGATATCTCCAAACACTGTTAATTCAAGGATATCTGCTTTTGTATATCAAAATATATCTTAAATTGAATTTTACCTAGCCAGAATAACATTGTTGATATCTTGAATTGGAATTCTAGTCAAAATTAAGTTGTTGATATCTCTAACTGGAATTATGGATAGTCATAATTCATATGTATATATCTATCATCGGATTGTAGATATCTCGAAAGGAACTTTTATTAGAGATATCTTTAAACCTGATTCTTCCTAGTCAGAATGTAATTGCAGATATCTTGTATTAAAGTTTCGACTAGGCGAAACAATGACATTGCGGATATCTGTGAAAAGTGAGCGGGAAAAGAAAAGTGAAAAAGTGAGGCGGGGCTTGGTACCGAATCAAAGCCATTAAAACCATCGACCACTACTGTAACTCTGTTTCTCCAGCTAGCCAGCTGAAATACTAGTAGGACTTTTTACTGTTTCTCACGATGTCCGAGCAACAGGGGGCTGAAGTTGGCGTGTTTGTCCGGGTTTTTAACACCGCAGCCCGAGCACGACAGGAGCTAACGGCCAGAAATGGAGAGGAATTACTCTTTGGTTAACTGAAACTTTGGTTCACTGAGCCAATAGCCAATAGATAGCTCGCCAATAAGCAACGAATTGGATGCCTCTTACTCAACAATTCTGACTAGTCACAATTACGTTTGAGATATCTTTAACTTTCATTCTGACTGGTCAAAACTGAATTAAATATATCTGTAATTGTCATTAAGGATGTGTGACGAGTCGAGTGGTGCGTTAAGTGACGTCATTTCGGATATCTGTAATTCAGTTTTGACTAGAACAAAAATTAATTACAGATATCTCTAAATGTACTTTTGACTAGGCAGAATTAATATTACAGATATCTTTAATTAATATTCCTACTAGTCATAATATAATTACGACTAGTCAAAATTAAATTATTATCTATAATGCTAATTCCGGATAGTAAAAGCCTAACTTTTTTATGTTAAAAGGGCTTGCCATGTTTTTGAGGACCAAGGTCAAGTCACCAGTCCGACCCTGATTGCGGTTCAGTAGAGCTGTAGCTCCTTAGTAAAATCGGCCCGGCTTGATCGCTTTACTTCAAAACTGCAGTTGTATGTAAATGCAAAACTCTGGCTGTACCTTCACTCCTCCACTGAGTACAGTCTTCACTTCCCAGATATCCCACAAACCTCTTCAGGAATCCAGGCTCTTCACGTTTACATCCGTCCCTTTCTCATAAATATGAGGCTTGTAAAGTAAAGCCCGTGTTTGCTTTTGTTTATTGATTTTTATTTTCTTTCTTTTCACGTTTCAGTTTCTGTCAGTCACTGTCACAGCAGTTTGTCTGCAGAATGAAGTGCATTGTGTGGTTAAAAACTCCCTCCCCCCCTAAAAAAACAAAATAAAGCCATTGTTGGGGGACAGCGTAATTAAATAAACCTCTAATGTTTATGTGCATAAGCAAAGCAGGCTGTTTGTTTCCCTGCCTGGCTGTTTTTCCCCTTAAGGTCAGCTGGCTGCAGAGAGATGGATCGCTCCGCCTCGAGCTCTTATGAGGTGAAGCGCACAATAAAGCAAATAATTCAGTTAGCATAATGATAACGGCCTTCCCACGTACGGTGCACACTATTTCATTTCCACCGGAGTGGCGGTGTCCGTCTTTTTTTTTTTTTCCCCCTCTGAGTTAAGGAAGGTTCACCATCACTACTCGAGGCTATCAAAACAACTGAGAGGCGTCCTTCATGTTTATAGCTCTGAAATAACAAGGTCGGATGACATTGCGAGAGCAGAAAAAAGTCACAGGAAGCCGCGTAGCGTCTGGAATGGAAATAAAGCCAAAGGGCTGCTGTCTAAATCCATGCATGCCCACTGAGTGGAAGACCTGGCTGTTTGCCCGTCTGCTGTCCATCACCGACGCTGAAAGCCAGCCTCTGACAGGGTGTGATTCAGACAGATGGACGAGCGGACACGTGTTGTTTATCGCCGAGAAGGTCGGACGGCGGCGTGGAGCTTTACTGCCGGCGCTGGAATCATAACTCAGGCTCCGAACGCCGGTCTGCGGGCTGATTAAAAAAATGCGAGCATCAACCGGTGCACTCGGACCGTAAAACCAGGGAGAGAACAACTGCAATTTACATCACAATTGGAAAACTATAATTACAGCACTCTGCAGTAATTCTGCTGAGAGACGACTCAACTCCGGAGACGTTTCTCTTCGCCTTCTAATGTGCACATCTTTGAAAAAAAAAAAAAATTACTCTCTTTTTAAGTAAGTAGGTTTGTCTTAAAATGCGCCTCTTTGCTTGTGCACATCACAGATATAAAGCACGGGTCGTTATTTTTCCGTTTGTGATCTCTGATTATTAAAAATGAATATAAAAAGCCAGGATCTCCTCGTTCCTCATGTTCTTCTTTTGCCAGACTCGGTCGTATGGATTCATGAGATGATTCAAACAGTATCAGATATTATTGAACCGAAGCAACAAGCGGTCGGGCAAGAACCAGCGGCCGCCGTTTGTTTTGTTCGTGGCGAGACTTGAGTTCAATCCCCGGCCCCGGTGATACCTTCAATAAAACATTAGGTTTCTGGTCTGGAATAAAAGATTGTCTCTTTCCAAGATGGAAAAGAAGAGGTATTGATAACACTGTCGGTGGGAAGAAAACAACATAAAATTCATAGTTGCAGCTAGGGGTGTGAAACAAAAACGATTTGGCAATATGTCGCAATTTTCGGCCGCCCAATATAATATTGATTTTTCAGCTCCTTGTTAGGATTAAAATTATCTGAAGACTGTTTATTGTTAAAACTAAACTTTATGACATGTTGGAATGCAGTCTTCTTTTATGTCCATGAGTTCCTCAGCTTAGGTTTTATGACTTAAATTACTGTAAACATCCCCCTGACCCCCCCCCCCAGCAGTTTGCGACCAAAGTCTGTGACAGCATAGAATAGATAAATATTTGAGGGACATCTCATTTCCTGGACAAACACAACTACATCAAATAATAGGGCGCAAGCAAATAATTTTGACTCAATTTGTCCTCTGAATGATCAATATCATCTGATAAACATATACAGCAACTTTATTTTTCATCTCTACTTTTAATTTTGATATTAACTGGGTAGAATATCACAATATCGATATCGTGATATCATGATATCGTGATACCATATCGTGACCCAAGTATCATGATACATATTGTATTGCGAGGTCCTTCCCAATACTCACCCCTACTGGTGACCTGTTTGAACGTTCCCCAGAAGGACCCGTGGAGCCGCCGCCACCTGAAGCCCGAGCTTGTGCACCGTTGCTCATGTGAAACTCCAGCAGCCGGTGACGCCAGAGAAGATGTTGAAATGAAGCAGCGATGCAGTCTTGAGGGTCGGGGAGCGTGGAGGAGAAGAGTGTCATTTATTGTTAACATTAAATCAAATGCCACCCTGACCGAGCTCGCCAAACGTGTTGCTTTGTTCTTTTGACAATAAAGTTGCCTTTCAGCTGCGTAAAGTAGCCCTCCTCTGTCTTTCAAACGCAGCTGAAGCCAGTCACGGATGTTGTTGCTATTGATGCATCTATTGTTTGAATTTAATCCCTAAACCTTTCAGGGACCTGAAGCACCCCCCCCCCCCGTCCATGTGTTTTTAAAAGCAGCAGTTGATTTACACATTTTAAACACAGTTAAATGCTTCCGGTCTGCTGACGTTCCCCTGTTCTCCTTTTAAACATCATCTGTTACGCTTCCAGTCGTTTCCTTTTCCCCATGCTCTTCTCTGCGTGTGAGCTTGCCCAGGACTGTGTTTTGCATCACTTTCTTTTAATGTATGATAGAGACGTTAACCTTTAGGAAAATTATACTTATTTCTGCTGCTGCACGGTCCCTGTTTATCTGGGTACCAGCGACGTGTCCTTGATCCTGTCCTCTCTCATCATCATAAACTGTGTGCAAAACCTTCCTGCGCTTAAAAAGTGATTATGAAAACCCTCCTTCTCAGCACCACTAGTGTTAATAATATTGACTTGGCTCCTGATCCAATATCATGAAAGAAGAAGCTATTCCCCCATTCTATATTTTGGGACAGAGTTGTCTTATGATGGGAAAGTTCATTAAGATGTGTGGAGCACAACTGATTCTGACAACTGTCTTTCCTGACAATTATCTGTTCAAGGGAATTCGTGATTTTATGTCCTTTTAAACTTCATCTCTTTTGTCAGCATGTGAAATTTGTGCCGAAGTGATCGTCCCTTTTTTAAAACTCCTTTCTTTGTGTGTTAGTGCGCCTGCGTGCATTTATAACCAGTAATCAGATGCCCTACTGGTGTAATATCCCGACCACTGGGAGAGTCAAGACTAGAAAAGTCCAGCATCCTGAGGCTGAACACTAAGTGGAGGGAGGGAGGCTGAGCTCGAGTGAGCGTCAGAGCTACTATCCAGGAGAAAACATCAAGAAGATGATCCCCACTGATGACCTGAATGACTCAGGCAACTGAAACCCAGCCTGGAGGAGGAACCAGCAGGGTCATCATGGATGGACAAGCCCCCGCATGGCACCGCCAAACTGAAGAGGTAGATGACACCGGAAAAACATACCAGTGACTGGAAAAGGGACAGTACAGAGGCACCGACCATGACCGCAGAAGAACAGGGCCTAAACACCAGATCTATAGAGGCTGAGGTCCACCACACCAGACAGGACCTGAGATACAGGCTGTAGAAAGATGGCCCTGAGGCAGTTGAAAGTTATTCTCCGTGTTCTTTTATCTGGTGCCATTGACAAGACTAGACCAATAAAGTTCAATTAAAGAGTTTAATATACAATCATGAATACAACGATTCAATATGCCATGCAGAATATTTTAATCGGCCGATGATGCATTGCCTTAACACCACAGAGAGATGCCAGGGAAATGCATCCAGAATATCAGATTGTGTCCGTTCTTATAGTCACAGAAAAGGCGGATCCTCGCGTTCTTCTGAGTTTTATGGCTCTTTGTCAGAATCAGAATCAGAATCAGATTTATTATTGTCACTGAGCCAGCGTCCCAACACATTGAAATTTGTCTTCCCAGTACACCGTCCAAGAGAAACATACAGAAACAACAACAACAACATATGGACAGGAGTCAACGGTGCTTGGGTCAGCGCTATAAGAGCGCTTCTACCGTGTCAGAGAGTAGTACACTTAAGCACATGCCCAAGTACACCACCCTCCGGCCAGGGCACTTTTAGCAGAAGAAAATATGATCACATAGGGGATGGGGGGGGAGAGGATAAAAAAGAGGTGTCTCACACTACATGTCCTTGATCAGAGGCACATGTTGTGGGATTCACAAAAAAAAAAAAAAACCTCAGCACAAGCATAACAAACTTATTACGAAGACATCATATGGGTCAGGAAAGAGGGGGGGAGGGGGAGTGTCCAGCTAAACAGTCTGTGCGCTCGCTGAGTGCCCAGTCCGTCAAGCGTGGGTGGGTAAAAACATCCAGGAGCCAGCGGAGGCAGTTGGGCAGGGGGGGGGAAGTGTGTGTGTGTGTGTACATGTGTATGTGTGTGCGTAAGCCAGTGAGCCCTGGAGCCACAGGTGTTGTTTGGAAAGGGGAGGGGTTGGGAAGGAGCGTCAGAAAGTCATAATATTCAGGAGAGATTAGGTCGAAGGCCGGCCTTGAGGCGAGCTTCGTCAGGGGAGCCAGATTCAGATAAGAGAAGAATGTTTTCGGTCAGGCTGACATGAATTCTGTCTGCCTTCAAAGTTCTTGCTGGTCCATCTCGGCGGAATTTAATTCCAATTGTCCGAATTACAGGTCAATTCTCCCCTGAGCGGCGCTTGAACTTCTCCAGGATCGAATCCATTTCGCCAGAGTTCAAAACAGTCACTAGAATCACTTCCAGTTTCCGGTTCAGCTCACCAAGAGTATCAGTCTGAGTGTTCACAGCGCGGCTCACTCCAACACACACAGCAGACAGGTTGACGGTGTCCAGGATGGCAGCTGCCGTGTAAATTTTCCGATACAGCAGGTATCCGCCAACTCCAAACAGCAGAAATCCTGTGATCATAAATCCCAATAGATACACTTTGGTGTCCACAATGAACAAGGGGGGCAGACATCCCAGATTCCATCCAAAATCCTTGATGTATCCAGCCAGTATTCCATCGGGACCGGAGGACTCTCCTGTGTCCTGTTTTCTCTTCGAGAAAAATTGATTAATTGCATTGAGAAACCAGCTGATCAGATCCATAATTAGAGATTTGAATATTATGCCGAGTGAGGCTCCAAAAAAAGCTCAGACAAGACAAAAGAGAAGCAGCAGGGACAGATAGATGGGAGCTCACAGAAATGCGACTGCCTCCACCGAGAGCAGGAAGTAAGTCTTCGAGTCCAGATGGTAAACAGCTCTTCAGTCCACAGTCCAGGAATGGGATGTCCCTAAAATGTGTTTATCTATGCTGTCACAGACTTCCTTAGAAAACAGCAGGTCAGGAAGTCAGAAGGTCCCAGTCGTTAGGTCATGAAACAACAAAACTGAGGACTCGCCATCATAAAAAGAGACTGCATCCTTCATGCCATAAAGTTTAGTTTAACAGTTAACTATTCTGAGTCCTCAAATTCCTTACACAGTGCAGCACATCAGAGCAAGGTGGAAGATCCTGGTGGCGCCACGACCAGGTAGCAGATATAATACAGGAACATCTGGACCAGTATGGACTGGAGGTCCCAGGGTCAAGATGGGAGACGCCTCCAAAGCAGGTCAAGAGAATGAGCAGGTCAAGATCCTGCTGGACTTCCAGATCCAGACTGAGAAACCAATGATGGGATGGCTAATCAGCCTGAGGTAGTGGTGGTCAGTAAAAACATATACACTACCTTTGGTAGTTGCAGTTTCCTGTGGGACCTGTATCAGTCTCTCAAACTCTACACAGCAGAGGTCATGCAGTGTCCCAGTCCTGCGGCCAGAAATCATCATTCCTCCGCCACCGTGCTTGACACTGGCACAGAAACGGGTGTTTTGTTTTTGCCAGACATGGAAACAGGCATCAAGTCCAGGCGACTCTAAACAAACGTGTCGAGTCTCGTAACAAATAAAACCCGTTCAGTCTGCGGCCTGTCTGGTTTGACGCGTACCTCCTGGGTTTCCTTCCTCTTCCTCTTCTGGCAACCATGATTTTACTCACTGTGGAACTGTTGTTTGTAAATTTGGGTACATCTTATTTACAAGTATATGATCTAATTGTGCACTGGTGAGGCAGTCAATCGGCTGTTATGAACAGTCATCTTAAGCATCAGTGAAAAACAAGAGGACCTTGAGACGCTGTCTAGACGCCTACGTGTCAAAACTTAGCTGTTTGATGGAGCCAGAACGATAACAAACTATGGCCTTCGAGAGACAGCAATCGAGATCAGAAGTCATGGACTCATGACACAGCAAAATTCAGTTTTAATATTACAGGAACGTTGAACTCCAAACTCTTCCCAGACTGACGCGCAAGGAAGAGTTACTACTCGAAGGTTGCCCTTCTTAAAGTGTCAATGGGTTGATTAAATGGAGCTGACGAGTCGTTGTCGAGCGCACCAGCGGTGTCATGAAGGTGTGACGTTTGTGCTCAAGAACGTCTGCACAACATGGCCGTCCAGCGTCCGAGGCCCCGTCACACCTCAGGCCTGGCAGAGCTCAAGTTCACGGGTTCACTTTAGTTGGTATAAAGAGGATGACGACGCGCCTTTACGCCTCCTTGAACAGTGGTCGCCGGGGAGGATTTATGCAAACTAACCAGCTTGCGGTCAACGCAGTTTTAAACAGAGCTGTGTTTTGCGTGGGGGGGTTCACGGGTGTGCAGCAGGCTCTTAGTCAGGAGGTGATTGATGTGCAGATCTGCTCACAGATTTACCAAGATTTCATGAATCAGAGCTCATTGTTTGTTTTTGCCCCAAACCGGCAAACTGCCAAAGCATCTGGTTTATGACCGTCTGAGCACCTGCCGATGATCAATTCATCAATGGGAGCTGATTATCAGCATCTGGCTGCAGTTTGCCCCCTCGTACCCTACAGACCCCCTAAGGGTTGTTTGTTTTGTTTTGTTTTTCTTTTTGGTTTCATTTTTGCTAAATTAATCAGGACAAAAAGTTGTCGTTCATCGGTGGTTGCACCCACGACAGTCAGAAGATATTTATCCTTTTTGCAAAAAGGAAAAGACGGGGTTTAAAGAGGGGAGCTTTTCACTTACATTTTCATGTTCAGATGTTCATGTTCAGATGTTACTGCACATTTCCAGCCTTGGGTGCTCAGCTCGTTGCGTCTACTGCTCCTTAAAAGCCTGAACGGCCGTCAGCTGCCTGCACGACGCTCCGAACGTCCGCACGTCCGTCAAAGGCGTTGAGAAGACGACGAGCACGGATGATGTCTGGTATTATGCAAGGATTTTAATTTGTTTCCCCCCCCTTGTTTCTGTCACCCTTCCAGACAAACCGGAGGTAAAGATCGTGGTGGAATTTCCTCAGGGTTTGACGAGGGAAGGAGAGAACCTGGAGCTGACGTGCCAGGTCAAAGGCAAACCCCAGTAAGACGCACACACACACACAGAAACACACACACACCTGGCATCTGTAAGCAGGTGAGCAAGCGTACCTGCTTACAGATGCAAAGCTATTTCATGTTCATCATCAAACTGTCACTGCTTGGTTTTATGGCAGCGGCGGTTGAATCTGAGGCTTTAACTTTTCATCGTCAAACACAGATGATCATTGGAAACTTTTGCTTCAGCAAACGGGGTGGGTCAGCATTTAAAAAAATATTTATTCCCAGTAAAACCTTTTTTCTTGTTGTTGTTTAAGCATCACAGACAGAAGTCCTCTTCCCCCACCTCTCTGCACCCATGACAGGAGATGGTTTGGACAGCAGGCGTCACTCTTCAGTCCTCTCACGCTCACATCGTCAGTTTAGCTGCGTAGAAAGAAATATCTGTGTTGGACCTTTGCAAAACCAGCTGTCAACCCTAACCCAAACCCTTAACCCTACTACTCAGAAGAGGGGTTTGCTGTCGTTCTCGTGAACATGTCGCGCCGTCGTCTCAGGCTGCACGGCTCATGTTTTTGCCTTTCAATAAATGAAAAAGCTTTCAAGTAGAAATGTATTCCCCCTCTCTGGTTGATATCGGCGCTCCTACGACGTGAACGCAAGACGGCAAACGCAGAACAGAAAGAGAGGATTCCTTCATCTCGGTAACCCCAAAGGCAGCTCCGGTTACGTAAAAAAGCAAATAGAAATGTAAAATATTCTGACAGTGCTGCCTCTGACAGTATGTACTGTGTCATGTGGATCGTCTGCTCTGTTCTCTCTGCTCCCAATTTGATACCGGTCACGTTTCAGAGATGTTTTCAACCTCCGTGACGTTGTTGAGCGACTGTAGTCTTGCTTTGTGTCCTTGCACAGAATGAAACCTTTCGAAAAAAAAGCAGGTCAGAAAGTGAAGCTCAGCCAGTGTCAGGTGACCTCAGGTGACCTCAGGTGACCTCGGGGCCAGTGCCCGTCAGCTGATCAGCTTTTAAATGTCCCGTTAGCAGATCTCATGCAGAGGAGTCGCTCTAAGCTCGACTGCTGTGCTGCACGTCTGTCTGTTTATCTCTGGGTGCATCTGTTTCCAGTTCCCTTGACATTGTGCAAATTGGAATTTGCGAACAGAAAATAGGCCGACTGGAAAAAGTTCAGTTTTGCAAAAACAAACAGACAAACAAACGAGAAAAAATACATCACAGGCAAATCTTTATGTCAAGATGTGGTGTTTTTTCTGGAGAGGAATGCTTTGGAAGACTGCAGTTGAACAACAGGTCACACCAGGAAGCTTTTCTGTACGATGGGGCTGCACAGAGAAGAGCCGTAGCGTCGCAGGAGTCAGGAAGGTCGCGCCAGAACTTTTGAATCCACCGTTCCTCTGTGAAATGATGAACAGTGATTCCCATAAGTCCCTCAGACACAGCTGGCTCCTCATATAAGACGTGGTGACAATCCACTGCTGATGTGTTTTTTTTGCTTTTAATTTAAAATAATGACGACTCGAGTGGTTCTAGAGATCCTCATCTTTCCTTTGTTCTGTGAAGGACGGGAAACGTGACGGGAAAAACACGACTCTGTTGCACAACAACCATGGAAACACAGCCATTAAGCTGAGTTTTGCTCCGGAGCTATAATGGGAACACAGTTCTGCTCTGGCTGCTGTCAGTGCTTCAGATAATCTGTGCATGCAGGTAGACGGTAATGGAGGTTCCCCAGCTGTGATTATGCTGTTAGGGGAGCAGGAAGAAGGGGTTGGTTTTCAGTTTAGCTGCAAGGTAAGGTAAGTTGCATCTGTGGTCCACAGAGCTGAGAAGTAGGCAGTTGGTGGTTGATCTGATCAGATGATCTTAAACCAATTAGGCAGGGGAGTTCAGTTCATGAGATCACTGACTTTGTGGCCATGTCATAACATCTGAGGTATCAATCCTGTTTAAACTAAAAAAAGCAGTCAGAGAGCGCAGACCTCCGCCAAGTGCAACAATTCCCCCATATTTCCCCCTATATTTACTGATTGCGATAAAATCCGCGTTGTGGATCAGATCCGGATCAGCCTTTGAAATTTGATAGAGGTTCCCATTGTCAATCGCAGAATCAAATTTCATGAATTTTGGGCAATAATTAACAGAGATATTGAGAAACAAAATTTTCGGCCCCGTTGACCACAATGTTATTGAAAATTTGAAAGTGATCCAGAATCCAGGATTTCTTCCGGATCACACACAAAATGAAATCAGTTCTTCCTTTTCACATTTCTGACAACTCCTGAAAATTTCATCAAAATCCATCCATAACTTTTTGAGTTATCTTGTACACAGACAGATAAACGCCGGCGAAAACATAACCTCCTTTGGTGGAGGATAATAATAATCACTTAACTGAATGGCTGACCATTTCTTTTTCAGTTCTGTCCTGCAATTATAAAATGAATTGGAGATTAAGTGATATTTCAAAAAGATGTTTAGTTTCTGATGCTTCAGAGAAGTTTGTTAGAGTGGTGCAGGACATGAATGAGAGCTGAAAGTCAGTGGTGAGGTGTGCTGTAGGTGTGACGGAGGAGTTCAGGGTGGAGGTGGGAGTGCATCAGGGATCAGCTCTGAGACCCTTCTCTTTGCTATAGTGAGGGACAGACTGACCGATGAGGTTAGACGGGAGTCTCCGTGGATGATGATGTTTGCAGATGACATTGTGATCTGTAGTGAGAACAGGGAGGAGGTGGAGGAACATCTAGAGAGGTGGAGGTAGGACACGTAGACAGTCGGAGCCGCGATAACGTTTTTGGGCGACTGGACGACCCACTCTACCAACTGAGCTACAGCCACCCTTCAGCAACAATGAAAGGAAATGTGTAGAAGAGGGTGGTTGTGCTGTTGGTTTAGAGACTGAGGCACTAAGGAGGCAGCGTTGGAGGTAGCAGAGGTTTTATTGTTGAGTTTCTCTTTGAGAGATAGAGATACCAGATACCAGGGTGGATAGGATCAGGAATGAGAACATCTGAA
Source organism: Hirundichthys speculiger (assembly GCA_018398805.1). Lineage (NCBI taxonomy): Eukaryota > Metazoa > Chordata > Actinopteri > Beloniformes > Exocoetidae > Hirundichthys > Hirundichthys speculiger. The sequence goes on from JAGFBZ010002051.1 coordinate 2,041,392, forward strand.
GTAGGGATCGACCAATATGGATTTTTTAGAGCCGACGCCGATACCGATTTTTTTCCATCACCTTTAACCGATGACCGATTACGGACTGCCGATTTTCTTGGGCCGATATTTGTGGCCGATACTGCTTTTTGATCCCTCAATTTACATTTAAAAAAAATGACACAGTGTTAACTAATATTACAAATCTCAAGTTTAAACAAACATTTATTGAAAAGTAACAATTTAACAACTTTAACAGAGTTGCCCGTGGATGCCTGTTGGTAAATCATGCCACGGAAAAACACTTCAGCAAACCTACGTGCGAATTGCTCGATGCCGATTCAAGTAAAAACGCTAATATCTGCGCGATATATCGGTGCGATGTATCGGGTGCCTGATATATTGGCCCGATATATCAGCCAGCCAATGTATCGGTCTATCCTTAATCAGGACAGCACATGTTAGATGTTCTGGAGATGAAATTCTCCAGAACATCTATCTGTAGAAGGATGATAACGTTGGAACTGGAACAGCAGGTCTAGCAGAAGACCAGAGAGGAGATTTATGGATGTAGAGAAAGAGGACATGGAGTCAGCTGGTGTGAGAGAAGAGGATGCAGAGGAGAGGGTTGGATGGAGGCGGATGATTCGCTGTGGAGACCCCTGGAGGGAAAAGCTGAAAGGAAAAGAAGTTTAATTTCTGATGCTTTAACAGAGAGGAGAGAGCAGAAAGGGTTATTTATAAGAAGGTTTCCAGTGATGAAGGTTTCCATGGTGACGGTATTCGACCGAGAGCATGCTGATAAACTTGAGGTACTTGAGGTTCTGGATGTGTGTTAATTCAGTCAGTTTTTAGATTCCAGTAAATAATTGATTGTAGCACATGGAGTTCAACCTAAATCCATCTCCCAGTGATTTTCTTTCTCCAGCATGCTCTTGTTAGCAGTTAAATCTTTTGAAGAGCCCGGCGCCGTCTTCCTCAGACCTCTTATTTCACACACATCATCTTCGTGAACAGGTGTCGGCTCAGATGAATCACAGGCCCTTTTGTCATACGAGATGTAATGACGTGCAAATGAAATCAGGAGAGTCAACAGGGTCGAGTGACGCATCAAAAACATCGGCGTCACCGGCGCTGATCGTCGTAATTGTTTGTTGGCGGAGCAGCTCAGATGTAAACAGTACAAAGCGATCGTACGACGAAGCTGGAGTTACGAAAACCGCATTACATGTGACCAACTCCGAGGTGTTTATCTTCTTTTTATATGTGAATAAATTCAGCGCTGAGGCAGCAAATGACAGCCTGAAAGAGAAAGAACTGTGACATTAAAGAGAAGTTGTTCCGCTTGAACGGACTTGAAAAGTGGCTCTGAAAGGTGTGCTGTAAAGGACAAATTATAAGCTTTATAATTGTACATTTGACGTGTTTCCCCGAGTAGAAGTGGCATTTATGTGTAATTTCAGAAGAGTGTCAGGCCATAGAGTTACAGAAGAAAGACTTATGACTTTCAGTATGCGTTGTGAATTTATTTAAAATCTATTTATACTGCTCTCTTCGGAAGAAGAGAACATTTTATACTTTTTCTGACTTCAGGAGTTTCAGAATTGTCTTAAACTGCCACAAACTGTTTTTAGGCTGAACCTTAAAATAAGACAGTTGCAGGTAAGATGGTCTGAGAGGCTCGAGTTACAGTGACGTTTAAAGAGTTTCTGCTCAGGGTTTAAGCTTTGTTATGTCTTAAACATCTCACCAGACAGTCGTAAGGACTCTCAGAAGGGTTAAAAGTTTTTTCGTGTTCTTTTATCTGGTGTCAAGAAGAGACCAAAAACAAAGATTAATACAAGATGTAATATGCCATGCAGAATATTATCGGCCGATGGTACACTCTCTTAACATCAGAGACACAAAGAAAGTGCACAACTTTTATAGCCACAAAAAGGGGGGTGTTGCTTCCCTTCCTCTTCCAGATGTCCAGATGTCCAGATAGAATTCTGCTTTTACATCACACGTCCAAACACATACTGTTGATCGTCTCAGTCCAGGAGCAGAGATGTCGATCAAATATATTTGTCTGAGATGCCTCCCACATCTCAGGAGCCAGAATGGTCAGAAGGATCCAGCTGTAACAACCTGCACCCAAAAACGCAAGGATCCAAATATGAAATCTGAGAGCCAGGTTGTCCATCCTGGAGACAAACCAGCTAAATGTTCACTAAATCTTTAAGCTATTTCTCAAATCCTAACAAGGGTCATGAGGACTGGAGGTACTCACCGAAGAAACCAGTGCTGTACTGGTACTTCCCAACAGAAGTCGTCTCGGAGCGCTTTATAGACAGAGTAAAGACTTCCGATACAAATCTGATTAAATAGAGTCCAGTTATTTTCCAGTTGTTGTGATTTTTAAATTTTTTAACTCAAACATAGACCAGCTCAGTCCGGTTAATTATCTACAGATGGTTCTCCTCGTGCTGACAAACGAAAAGCTGAAGGAGACGTTGTGAAAGTGGCTCTGTGAGCTTCGCTGGACCGTTCCTGCGGTGAAAACAGAAAACAGCGGCTATCAGCTGAGAAAGGCGTGGAAAGCTTCCTGCCGTCCTCACACTCATATGTGATACGTTGCTTCAGGCGACAAAAAGGGTTCCTCAGAAGATGTATTGAAAATATAAAGAGTACCAGCGTGGTGGTACTCAGGGGAGAGTGGAGGGGCTTAGTTTTCTGAGGAGACCCTGCAGTAACTGGCTGAGTGATTGAGCTGAAACCAGAAACTGCCATCGTTGCTTGTTGTGCTGCGACAAATCAGAAAAGAAACAGATATGTGCAGTCCGAAACTAAACGGCTCCAGGTGAACTTCGCCTCAGGACACTCGTGGCTTCCGACGTCTGCGCCCCTCTGAGCTGCTCTCGGTCGTTGTTATGCACAGATCCAGCGGTCGACCCGACTCTCCTCTTGAGCTGCAGCCAGGAAGATGCTGGTCTTGTCGGTTTTACTCAGCCGTGCTTAATCTCGAGCGAAGTGTGTACATGCTAGGGGCGCAACGATATGGTCCGTACCGCAGTTCTTGTGTCACGGTTTCGGTATGGATTCAGTACAGTTTCAGACCACCCGCTACCCTAAACCCGTGATCGCAAGATACTGAGTTTGTGGAAAGCGCAACTCGCATGTCGGCGCGTAAAAGAACGCGTCCAAAGTGCATAAATGTGCGTCCACCTGGTCACATGTGGACGTGGACAAACGGCTCTACCTCTCGATTACGCATCACCGTATTACTTGCATACGTTTTTATTCTCTTGAGGTCAGAGGATGTCTGGTCAGCAGTTGTGGTGGATGTGGGAATAGTCACGGCCAGACACGTCAGTCTGTACAGCTGTGGCGTGATCTCATCCAGATGTTTGCTGTGGAGGAAACCAAGGAGATCTTTGTCTCTGGTGTCAAGCTGGAAAAGGTTGGATGCAGGAATTTATTTCAGATATGTCAGAAACTGTTGGTGGTCGAGGAGGGACAGGAACATTAATTGTTCGTGATCTTTAAATGCGGATCCAACGATTCGTTCTGCAGTATTTTAAAAAGCACATCAGCTGCGCAAAGACGCACAACTGGTAACAACTGGATCTTACGCAGGTAAGATCACGGGTTTAGGGAGGTGGAGGATTGGGTTCTGTTAACTGTTTTTTCACTCCCTTACGCTGGTGTATTCAACAGCAAAACCAAAATGCTTCCAGACCGATGATTAAAAAGTTTTTCCCAATTTCTCAGCTACCGCTGGCCATGCCTGCTTGATTTTTGTTTTTCTGCGTCTATGAGCTGCAGCCAACCGGCCAAAGTGTGATCGGCTGGTCACTGTGAGTGAGCGGAGGCGAGTGGACGTTGACATGCAGTGGCGGGTTGTTGCCTAAAAGTCCAATGCGAAGTTATTGCAACATAAATACCGCGGGACATAAAAGCGTCCCGTGCAGGACGTACCTGAACCATACCGTATTTTACCGAAGTACCGTTGCATCCCTAGTACATACGTGCATTTTTCTCGCTGGGGGCTGACCAGCATCCTTCAGTGAAGCTCAAATTTGGCCTCAAACTCCAACCGAATTCAAAATCTAATCTCGACTGTAAGTCAGAACCAAAGTGTCCTTCGCACTTTGCCGGAGTGATTTTCACTCCGAGCGTCCTAAACTTTGTATGCACACAGAGCAGAACCGTGCGTATGTTTCAGCATCCCCCCCCCCCCCCCACACACACACACACACACACACATATACTTTCCCACACCTTTCACACTTGGCATGGAGACAACCCCCCCCCCCCCCGTCCCATATTCATTTTACAAAGATGAAAACACAATCAATACAGTGAGCTGGGAATTGGAAGTCATTTTCATTAGAGCTGCTGAGAGTCGTGCAGTCATTACCAGCAGATAGCGGAGAGGGCCCCGGCTGCAGGCGGCCATTTGTATTCCAGACACCTGCCCTTCCTCTCTCCTTGCAGGGCAATCTCACCTCTTCGGTCTATCTCCGTCTATCTCCCTTCTCTGGATTCATTTTTCCCTTCTCAGAAAATCCAATCCACCTATAGAATGTTTTTTTTTTTCTAGGTTGTGTCTCTAAGTCCATCTCGGGGGGGAAAAAACATTTATATATCTATTATTTGTTTACTTTTCACTTCTTCTGCAGATCTTCCAGCAGACGTGCAGCACCGCTGCCGTTAAACACACCTGGAGTCTGCTCGTCCTGCTCTGGAGCTCCGCTTTCTTTCTCTTCTTTTTTTTTTTTTTTTAAATCCCTCTGGTCTCAATTTCCTTTGCCTCATCTTTTTTACGCATCCCACATCTTATTTGCGTGCACCCGCCATCAAATGTTTTCGATGGGGCGAAAGGGAAACCGCTTAAAAACGCGGTGAGAAAATGTGACCGTGCGCGCTCAGGGGAAATAACGGGAGCTCGCCGCGGCCATCGGAAGCCGCCGCGGCCAGATAGAGGCGTTTTATCTTCTTTCTCTTCACATCACCCCTCTGTAACTCTGAGCACTTGAAGCTTATTGTCATAAAAATGGATTCTGTCACCCTGCGATGCACCTCAGTCGAGGCACAAGAGGAGAACAAAGATAGATGCCTCGTTGCCGCCTGCCTACACACCAACTCTACAAGCAAGAATACAATAAAAAAAAGAAAGGAGAAATTTCAACAGTCTGTAACCGTGCACAAAAGAACTATTGTTCCATTTTCTTACATTACAGCTGGCAGGTGATATGTATAATTGAGGTAAATGTCTTTAGAGTCACACTATTGAGAGAGCCATTAAAAATTCAGCGCGCGTTCGTAAAGTTTCAGTTTTCATCATGTTTTTCCACCACCATAAAGGCTTTCTTTTAAAAACAGTGGTACCCGAAGTGCAGAAGGGGAAGTGAATCAGAGATGCTCGAGAATCCTTGTGATTTGATTTGATTTGATTTGGACGTCAAATAGAATTGGATGGAAAAAGAAAAATGTTGAAAAGCAGCGTATTTTCAGGGCTCGGGCTGAAATCCTCGACTACGATACGATACTACAGCCTCGGATCAGGCGCAGTTTGCCAGGCACGTACCGGCATTAGGGGAAAAACAGGAAAACAGAAATGGCGAGGGGACGATGAGATCATTCAAGGCCAAACAAAAAAAAAGCTGCCAAAGATCAGAAATGTGTAAAATTGTTGGTTGAAATGTATTCTTTATATCGGACAGAGCCACGGACCCCCAGCTGCTCTCTTTGCCGTGAGAATTTAGCAACAGCGAGAAGTAAAAACCTCAGTTGGCTGGAAGAAACGGCTTTCAGAGCGAAACTTACGGAGGGCAAACCTCCGCCTCAGAAAGCCGGGGGGTCAGTGGGGAGCAAGAGAGGAAGAAATAATAAATGATGAACAGGTTGCTCGGGTCAGCGACTGCCGACTCTGGAGCCAGAGGTTCCTGCAGAGCAGCGACGGTGACAACGCAAAGACATACAACGGTCACATCAGATGATGAGAGGGCCCCCAGCAAGATGGTTCCCCAGAGATAATTATCAACATTATCACCAAAGGGATGCTCGTAGTAGAGAAGGTGTCTGGGATCTTTGGTCTTTGAGAAGCTCCAGGAGCAACCGTCTGAGAGCGAACTTCTCTGTTGGGATGATACGGTCAGAAAGGATGTGATTGTTCGGTTCACTTCAGTTCAACTGTACTTTATTTAGCTGCAGTAACTTTCAAGTGTCTTCAAAGAGTCGCTGTAGAAGGTTCCAGCTGTGAGCAGGAAGGATCTCCTGCAGCGGTCCTTGTTGCAGCAGATCTGAAGGAGCCTCTGACTGAACTGGGTCTGTCGTTTAACCGCTGTGTTGGATGCTCACGGATGTACAATGTGGTTTTTTTTTTTCATTTTATTAAGTGTTCTTCTTTGTAAAACGGGCCCCAGAGGCCCCAGAGCCGTCCCCAGATGTGCTGTTTTCATTCCATCACCTCATCAGGAGCCAGTAATACAGTTTCCGTGAATTTACGTTGCAAACGTCAAAAAGAAATTAAAATGTCAGTTTATGTAAGTTTCCATCCTCTGGTTGCTATTCCATTATTAATAAGATGATTGACAGTAGGGGTGTGAAAAAAATCAATTTGGCTATATATTGCGATTTTCAGCCGCCCAATATAATATCAATTTTTCAGCTCCTAATATCGATTTTTTTTTTATTCTTTTCAAAAACACTAATAATAAACAATAAATAGGTTGTTTTGAAGCAAATAGTTTTGACTCAATTTGTCCTCTGAATGATCAATATCATCTGATGAACATATACAGCAACTTGATTTTTCATCTCTAATTTTAATTTTGATGTTAACTGGGCAGAATATCGCAATATATCGTGATATCGCGATATCATGATAATATCATATCGTGACCCAAATATCATGATACATATCGTATTGCGAGGTCCTTGCCAATACTCACCCCTAATTGACAGTGCGGCAGCTGCGACTCAGGAGGCTGAGCGGTCGTCAGTGCTGATCGCATATTCAGTGGTTCAACATCTGGCCTCGCAGTCCGTGTGTCAATGTTAGGGGTGTGAAAAAAAAATTAATTTGGCAATATATCGCGATTTTCAGCCGCCCAATATATCATCGATTTTTCAGCTCCTAATATCGATTTTTAAATTTTTTTTTCCAAAAACACTAATAATAAACAATAAATAGGTTGTTTTGAAGCAAATAGTTTTGACTCAATTTGTCCTCTGAATGATCAATATCATCTGATGAACATATACAGCAACTTGATTTTTCATCTCTACTTTTAATTTTGATATTAACTGGGTAGAATATCGCAATATATCATGATATTGTGATAATATCGTATAGTTTTTTTTCTTTTTTTTGTGGGAATGTGAAGGGTGAATGTTCACCAGTCCTCTCTGGCACTAAATTCTAACATCTTTATTAACATCTTAAATCCTGATTTTGTCAGAGAGGACCAAAAAACACCAGCAGTGAAACATTTAAGACGGTTAAAGAGACACGACAGTGAGGGTGTGGTTTGTGCTGGGTTGTGAATATGATATCGTATTGTGACCCAAGTATCATGATACATATCGTATTGCGAGGTCCTTGCCAATATTTACACCCCTAGTCAATGTGTCCTCGGGCGACACATGAACCCCCCCACTGGTGCCTCAGTGTGTATGACGGTGGAAAAAAAGTCCTGCAAAGCCTCGACAGAAAAGAAATGGTTGCTGTGTGGATGAGAGTGGATGTGGCCTGGACTAGAAATACAGTCCATTTGTCGTTCATCACTACCAGCAGGTGCCACTCATTGTCCGGTCATGAGTGCATGTAAAAGGAAAGTTTTCTATTCCTGAGCTCTTACTGGTCTTCTGGCGCTCTGATTCCAGGCCGCAGCGGGTGAACTGGATGAAGGTGGACGACGACGTGCCATCCCACGCCGTCATCACCGACGGGGACCTTTACATCGAGAACCTAAACAAGTCCTACAACGGGACCTACCGCTGCGTGGCGTCCAACGCCGTGGGGGAGTCTTTCGACGACTACATCCTCTATGTCTACGGTGAGCTCACCTGGCCTCCACCTTCCAACATTTCACCTCTGCTCTGCTTCTTTGTCTCTGCTCTACCTCTCATACTCATCTGATCCTCCCGTACTTTAACATCTCTCTGTTTCAGCACGTTTAGCGGCAGAATATTGAGTGATTTGTGTCTCTGTTAACGCTGGATGCCTTTTAACTGAGGACGGTGTCATACTTCCCTCATGACTCCATGTTCGTAACTGTTGGTGTGGCATCGCTAACAGCTCGTTGCCTGGCCCTCCTCCTCGATTTACAGCGCAGGGGCAAAAAAAAACAAAAAACAGGCCAACGTTACCGTCTTTGAAAGACCTTCAGACTGCTTAATGTCACTCAAACTGCTTTAATTTTCATCCCACCAGTTTCTGTAGCAACACGCCCACACGAGCCGTGTCTTTGGATGCTATTTTGGTGACAGAAGTCACAAGTATCGCCTCCTGGGTGTTTTAATTTTGTCTGTTTTATTGACTAAATGAGGAAATTCACTCTCTCTTTTTAAATTATGAATTTTGAAGATGAGTTCAGGTTAATTTCATTGTCATTATTGTTGTTATCCAAGTTATATGTACATTACTGAGACTCGACATATCAAAAGAAATCATTGACAGGTGGCAGAGTAATTTTTTTTTAATGCTGGATGGCAGCGCTGCCATTTCTGCAGTTCTATTATGGTTTTATAAACTCTGGAAACATTTTCGCACCGGTTTTCTGGAACGTCCACGTTGCAGATGGACAGCAACATCCCCTCCAAAGAAAGTGATGGCTTTCTCGACAACAACGCCTTTCTGGTCCGGGAACCATTCAAGAAGCTTTTACAACACAAGCAGCTTTCTCTCACTGCCACACACACTAATTAGATCGATTTATTTATTAGACCGAATTATTCCTATAATCACTCCTATTGTTGTCATGATTACTCCTATAAATCTGATTACATGATAATGTGCGTGAAGCCTAGGTGGGATTTACAGTTAGCCTAGACAGCCTGGACAGACCCACGCTGACATGGAGAACCTGGAAAGACCAGCTGAACGTTCATACGTTACGTGAGGTGAGGTCACCAGAACCGAACCATTCTTGTTCATTAAAGGAGCACAAAAGACTTTGTCATGTTGAAATAACAGCTTTACTATTGTTAAAGACCAACAGAAGTTACTTTGGATTACCATATTTTAAAGACTATAAGTTGTGCTTTCTATAGGAGATTCGCTGGTCCTGCAGCTTATATTTCAAAGCGACATACAGTCATGGAAAAAATTATTAGACCACCATTTTTTCTTCACTTTCTTGTTCATTTTAATACCTGGTACCACTAAACGTCATCATGTGACTAAAACAGACAGAAAAGAAAACACTGAATGCATAAAAGCAGTGTTTTTGGCAGTACAACACCATAGCTATTGATGTAAAAACTTATAATCAAGAAAACCATGGAAAATGGTAAGATATCAGCTCTTAAATAAAACTCTTATGAGCAATCTTTGTGGTTATCGTTATGTTTGTCCAAACAAATGTACCTTTAGTTGTACCAGGCATTAAAATGAACAAGAAACTGAAGAAAACAAGGGTGGTCTAATAATTTTTTCCATGACTGTAGATATCCAAAATATCCTTCATGTCTCCATGACAACAACAGGACATCATCTATTCAATTCAATTCAATTCAATTCAATTCAATTTTATTTATATAGCGTCTGTTACAATGACAATTGTCTCTAGGCGCTTTACAGAGACCCAGAGCATGACCCCCGAGCAAATATCAAATATCAACACTCAAGACAACTGAACACTGCTGAGAAAGAGCAGAAAAAACGTTGACAGCTATGAAACAATCAAAGAAGGAGAACCACGGACTGAAAGATGGACAGAGACGGAAAAACGAGTCCACAGATGGAGGAACGAGTCCTCAGATGGAGGAACGAGTCCACAGATGGAAGAACGAGTCCACAGCTGAAAGAACGAGTCCACAGATGGAGGAACGAGTCCACAGATGGAGGAACGAGTCCTCAGATGGAAGAACGAGTCCACAGCTGAAGAACGAGTCCACAGATGGAGGAACGAGTCCACAGATGGAGGAACGAGTCCACAGATGGAGGAACGAGTCCAGATGGAACGAGTCCACAGAAGAAAACGAGTCCACAGATGGAGGAACGAGTCCACAGATGGAGGAACGAGTCCTCAGATGGAAGAACGAGTCCACAGCTGAAAGAACGAGTCCACAGATGGAGGAACGAGTCCACAGATGGAGGAACGAGTCCACAGATGGAGGAACGAGTCCACAGCTGAAAGAACGAGTCCACAGCTGGAGGAACGAGTCCACAGCTGGAGGAACGAGTCCACAGATGGAAGAACGAGTCCACAGCTGAAAGAACGAGTCCACAGATGGAGGAACGAGTCCACAGCTGGAGGAACGAGTCCACAGATGGAAGAACGAGTCCACAGCTGAAAGAACGAGTCCACAGATGGAGGAACGAGTCCACAGCTGGAGGAACGAGTCCACAGATGGGTACTTGAACAGCTGCTGCTGGAAGAGGCTCATCAATGGTCCAATTATAACCTGCTCTTATTTTGTATGTATATTTTTTCCTCTTCTTGACGTGTTTTATGACAGATGTGACTTATTTTCCGGTGCAGCTTATAGTCCTGAAAATACAGTACCAAACCTGTCGTCAGTGCGTTTCCAGTTGTGGATGATACAAGTCGTCTTTTCTCTTTCAACGCCACCATCACACCTTGTACAAAAATAAACAGAAATGCTACAATCATCTTTAGCTCCTCCCATATTTAATCATGTCATTTTAGCTTGTTTTCTTTTATTCCTTTATTTTGATTTGTTTTTTGGCCAACGACATCTTCTTTTTTTAGTGATTGAAAAATGGCGAAAGCAGTGCACTACCGCCTCCAGGTGGTTTGGAGTGGTTGTTTATGTGCAACAGGCTCCCTCACCATCAGTGGAGACACAACAGGTGACTGTTCCAGCCTGCTAGTTTTACCCCAGAACACCCGCTAGTGGAAACGCACCTGATGTCACACACGTTCAGAGACACTGGGCACAACCACCTGCTGTAAACACAGGCGTGAAGACAGTAGGGAAAAAGAGCTGTTGTACTGTCTCTCTGTGGTGTTTTGATCAGACGTCAGGAAATTGGCTCCGGTGTAATTTCTTAAATTGGGTTATTTTCACTTTTAGGGCTTGTCCCCTAAGCTGATGATGTTTTAAGTCATATTTATTCAGAAATATACTAAAAAGAGTAAGAAAGAAAATGTTTAAAGGCTTCCAAACTTCTCAAGCACCACTTTACCCTTCTGATGACTAATCTCTTAATGTATTTTGAGTACATTGGCCAGTTCGGAAAAAAACCTCCTGCAAATGGCTTTGAGCATAATATTCTAAAATTCATGATATCAGTCCCTGTAGCTCTGCCTCGTTTAGCTGTTTTTAAAGGTGAAGGTAAATGAAAATGGCTGTGAGCAAAAAATATATAAGTAAAAAAAAAAAAATCCCTCAGTCCAAAACATTATTTACTCTAAAGGTAAATCCAGCTCTTCTCTTTTTAAACTGATCATCCAGGAGGACATGTGGTACAAGTCAAGTCAGTTTTATCTGCGAACCCCAAAACTGCAATAATGTACTGCCTTTTTCTTTTCTTTTATCATCAGTAGATGAATGTGGTGTGTGAAATGCCGAGAACTGCGGCCGCCTGTTGTAAACTTGGATTAATCCTTTAACCTGCCTCCTCCCACTTCTGTCAGATTTCCTCATTTCTGCACCTTCCATGTTGATTTCGCCTCTCCCTCGCCACCCCTGTCCTCATCGTATTATCCCAACATGCTTTTGTGCCGCGGATACCAATAACGCTCTCTCCCTGAGCAGGGCATTACTCTCTAATATCCTCATTTTCCATGACAAAAATGACTTCCCCGTCACTTTCGGTCGACCCTGAGCTCGCGGAGAAATTATTTGGCTGCTGTTGTCACAGGGAATTAGCAGAATGAGCAGACTTTTTTTTTTTAACTATATTGTGTGGGGTGGGGGGGGGTAGAGAAGTTCATTGCCTGATGGACGCCAACTGAATGGATGTTATTTACAGCAGGGCGATCTGCTGTGCTAATGATGTGTGCAGTAAAACGACAGAGGTACCGCCACAGATCAGGAAATGGCCTTCTGCCAGCTGCTGTATTAGAGCTGTTAGTCGATGCTAAGAGTGTGGTGTCAGGCTGTTCTCGGGGTTTGAAGACATCTTCCAGGGCCATCTTTTCTCTCTCTCTCTCTCGCTCTCTCTTGCCCTTTACAGTGGAGAAGAAATGACCCATCAGAAAACTAATTATTACTTCTATCTAATCTAAACAAACAGATCCAATCTAACTGTAGATATGTTAGATTTAGGTTAATCTCCTCTAATGCCTAATCCCTTCCTGATCCTTTGTTAATTACACATGATTATGCTGTCTGCATGATCAGCTGACAGAAACGTTTTCCACAGGGACGTTTTTGCAGGTTCACTGAGCCACGAAAGTGCTGCAGTTGGATAAAAACTGTAGCTAAGTTTAACAACTTCTGACCGAAGGCTTCGTTAGATAACAGTCACGTGGAGAATCAGTATTTTTATCTTTTTTTTTTTTTTTTTGAGCGTATAAAGGCAGAAGAAAAATCATCTGATCACACTGGGTCGCGGTGTTATGTAAATACAACGTCAGATGAAAAACAACAATGTTTTTATTCCATCATGCCGTTATTTACTTAAAAAAAAAAAAACCAAGAAGACACGCGGCTGATGCCGTCTTTTTGTTTTAAAATACTTAGTTTCTCAGTTTAGTTTTTATAAGTTTCAGTGTTAGTTTTAGTTTTATTTTGTAAATTATGGTTGTGATTTTGGTTCAAGTGAAGCACTGAACTTTTTGAAGGCTATCCAATCACATAGTCCTGTTTACATTCTGGTCTCAATAAACATATGTATCAATGCATCTTCCCGCTTGTGGTGTTCCTGCGTATTTACTGACCAGCAGCTATCTGGTCTCCGGTGGAAACAGTCCATTATAGTTGCTGTTTTCTCCCGTTCCTTCCCAACGCTGACTGGCCTGCAGCTGCAGCTTCTTTCCAGGGGGCTAGCTTAGGCTAGTTTATCCAGCTAGTCTTGGTTAGCCTTCTAGTGCGAGCTTTTCAAATGGACTTTCAATTTCGTGGGTTTTTTTCCCCTTGAGAAATATTCAATTGCTTTTACAACAAGGCACTTATTTTTATCGTTAACACAGTCATAGTCAAAAAAATCCCAAATAGGACTGTACCGCTTTTCTCCCAACTTTTGCCACAGCCATCACTGCTGATCACTTTTTTTTTTTTTTTTTTTTTGCGGTTGTTGTTGTATGGAGGAGCAAAGTTAATACATTTCAAACGTTTATGAAAAAAAAAATTACAAATACAAAAATGAAGTATGCTTCGTTTTATAACCACATAATACAGTTTCAGTTAGTTATTGTTTTTTTTTAAAAAAAAACTCTCATTTTTATTTTATTTCAGTTAACGAAAATGTTTTTTCAGTTCTAGTTTTCGTTATTTTGTTCATTTTCGTTAACGATAATAATCTTGCGCTGCGCGTTGTCTGGAACCATCTCCAAACAATTTGAAGTGCTACAGTGAAGCTGGGTTTATACACTTTGGTGCACCTTCCCAAAAGTTGTGGGTCGACGCAGACAGTGTCTCAGAGAGGAGAGAAAGGAGGCCTTTGATTGGTCAATTCTACATCCGCGTAGAAAAGAGGCGCCTCGTCGAAGAAATGAGGAAGTACTCACATCTGTACAATTCTGGTTCTCCACACTACAAAGACAGCACATATTCTAGTAATTCATGGAGGGAGATAGCGATGAATGTGGGTCTGGATACGGCCGAGACGGTGAGGAAGTGGAAAAACGTAAGAGATAAGTTTAGTAAGTTTAGCTAGTTCGTGATTGTCCCTCTTGCGTTGTGGCGTGGAATAACATAGTGGAGACGTGCTTCAAAATTGTGCATAAATAAAAAATAACTGCGGCATACCGGCAACAAGCTAACTGCGACACAAGCTTGCAAGCAACAATTTGCACTGTTTAAATAAATGAACATATTTTTCTCAACAAATCTTTTATTCATTTTGTCCAGCATTTGCAAGCTGCCTGTCAGCCATATAATGTGTAATTGATGCTTTCAGTTCAATTAATTCAAACAAAGTCATTGGAACACTCACAAGATGTCACCAAAATCTTTGTCCCTTTAAAAATCTTTCGGAAAATGATTTAAATGTATTGTAAGATGAATATCAATATATATCGTTATATATCGTTAGCCAAATATCGTGTATTGTATCGTATTGCGAGATTAGTGTATTGCTACAGCCCTACTTGATGGGTTGTTTTTGCAGCCACGTAGCCTTGGCACCTTGTAGCCATCAAGTCCACCAACTCCTCCGTAGTCCAGTCCATTGTAGAGGCAAATGTAACACTATCTGTCCACCAGATGGTGGTCGTTTGAAATGGACCAGGGGGATAAATGTGGAACGGCCTCGTCAAAGTTTAGACCTTGACCCAGTGGAAAGGAGAAGCTTTGCTTAAACAAATGCAATGAAACCCCAAAAGAAAAGTACAAACTGCTGAGTCATGGGGGTACTTAGTGGTGCCCACATTATTATATCTATCTTTTTGGCTTAATTCTTGCTAAAATATAATGAATAAAATAAAACTGTTCATCATAATAATAATAATGATAATGGCAAGCTGAACACAGTTATATGTTCTTACTGTGATGTTTTATTTTCCAAACTTTGACCCGATTATTTTTATTTTGTTTTAACACAGACAACTGAAAGAGGAGTCTAGTAACTTTTTCACACGACTGCAGACCTTCCAGCTGCTATCCAGCTGCTCAAAAAAAAAAAAAACGTTCTTGAATAAAATATTATTTGGACTTTGAGCTGCCACTATAAATGATTGAATCTGCTCCTGCGTCTCTCAATATTCATGAAAAGAACATTCCTGGTGAATCTTGAAGAGGATGATGCAACGCTCGGCTGCATCGGGCTGGAAAGACAGAAACACTCACATCACAGGTCACATCGGGTTCGGCTGAATGAAGTCAGAACGGCTGCACGTCCATGACTCCTCTCTGCAGGCTTTGCAAAGAAAATCTGTGTGGATCTCCACAGGTGAACGAGGGACCGGTTCTTGGATTAGCGCAGGACGAACAGCAACCTAATGCGAGGCTTTTGTAAATAAAGTGGGGTAATCTCAGTGGTTTAGTTTTCATATTCAGTCGTGCCATTAAATGAGCACGAATGCAACAGCTCTCATTATCTCTGCGTCCCACAGACCCAGGGTGGTGGAGGTTTTTTTTTTTTTTTCCAGAAACAGCTTTGCTCAGCAGGTACGTTTGTGTGTCTTTGGAGGAGGCGGGTTACTTTATGCTAATCAATTACAGTTATCTGCTGTCTAACAAGTGGCATTAATTGTTCATTTGCATCCAAGGGAGTATGAATATTTAACTCTTACTCAGTTAGTGGGAGTTATTGTTGTCAGACCGCGGCACGTTTACAGCCGCTCGTTACTGGGTGTGCTAGCGTCATGCATACAAAACTAAACTTATATTCACTTCTCTCAGTAGCATTGGGTGCACAGAGTTGCCATGCAAATGTACGTTAACATCAAATCATTATTTTCTCAGAGATCTGATCAGTTGCACCCTCAGCGCTTCCATCAGCATGTTTGCCTTCTGTAATAGGGCTCCACGTTAAGTGGCTTGAAGTGTGTGTACGGTTGTATCACAGCGACACGTAAAAATGCATTACTGGACCGGCTGTAATGTGTACCGTAAAAGTGGCGTTCGGAGAGACGTTCGGCTCCAGAGCTGAGCGTTAGTGCGCTGAAGGACGCTATGAATCACAGTTTTTAGCGAATCCTCTTAGCTCGCCGTGAGTTTGGCTCGACTACGACACAACAGATCGTGACGCTGAAATAGCTCCCATTAATGTCACTGAAAGTTGCTTGAGCCATTTTCATCACTCGGCTTCTGTTGGATGGTGCAAGGTGGAAAGCATCCATTTTTTTTATTCTATTCTTGCTGTTACGAAATCTGCATGAGTCAAACATTCATAGGAAAGAGAACAGAAGCGACTCTGAGGCAGTCTCCTCCAGTAAGCTGCTACACCAGCTTCGGTTATTAGAGCTGAGCGATTTTATCGATTCTGCGATATACAGTGATCCCTTCGCCAATTTGTGCTTTAAATTCCGTGGTTTTAGATATTCACAGATTTTTCAGAAATATATAATATAATAAAAAAATCAAGAAAAAATCACGGAAACATCACAGGATGTTGTGTGCGTTCTTTCACAGTGAAGAAATGCTGTGAGCCAGTCAGGCCCCTTTAAGAAGGTAGCCTTATGGGTAATGTAGTGTGTGTGTCATGGGACGGCAGAACGAAAAAGGGGTTAGAATGAAAAGTGGAGTGCGCATAAATAGCAGCCCAGCATGTATAGATTTGCATTCTCTGTTAAGAGTTTTTCTTTTGTTGTTGTTAGCGTGTTAGCCGCTAATTACGAGCCAAAAATAGCACAATACCAGCGGTTTCTTTACTACAGGTTCAGAGAACAGAGGCTGTGAAGGTAACAGAAAGACCACAGCTGAGCCTTTGTCTTTTTTCGCTGCAGTTTCACAACTTTTTTTGCATTTTTTTAAACATTATTTAGGCCCGGGGCGCTCCAGCTCCTGTTCGCGGTTTTTGATTTTCGCGGGGGGGCACCGGTCCCCGTTAACCACGAAAAATAAGGGATCACTGTATATCGATATTTTTTTTCCCAGAGAGTATCGAATTTTTCAGCCGTGGGTATCGATATTCTAAGCTTCTTTCAAAACCCCCGTGTTCCACCTTTAAAAGCTTGCAAGCAACAATTTGCACTGTTTAAATAAATAAATGAAACTATTTTTCTCAACAAATCTTTTATTCATTTTGTCCAGCATTTGCAAGCTGCCTGTCAGCCATATAATGTGTAATTGATGCTTTCAGTTCAATTAATTCAAACAAAGTCATTGGAACACTCACAAGATGTCACCAAAATCACTTTGTCCCTTTAAGATCTTTTGGAAAATTATGTAAATGTATTGTAGGATGAACATCTATATATATTGTATTGTATTGCGAGATTAGTGTATCGCTACAGTCCTATCGGTTATTCAGGGGTCGGGCAGCGACGTTCCCGGTCACCAACAGCCAGACTTCCTGTAAAATGAAATAAACATGAAGCAGAGACACGTTATAGGGCTGAATAACTCAGAGCTGTCAATTATCTGTTGCAGTTCAAGTTTAGGTTTAAAAGTGGAGTGGAGTGCTGCTTGAAAATGCTGTCAAGAAGCATTTTGTTGTTGTTGTTTTATTCGTTTTTAATCAGTTAATAAATAATTAAATAAGTGGAGGGGGGGGGGTCCCTCATATCTGGAGGCAGGGCATTGTAGAAACACACAGCCAATTATTTTTCTCTGGCCGAGGGAAATCATTTGTCTTTCCTGTTTTTGTTGTCTATCGTCTGCTGTTAGTTGCATCAGGATTCGATGCAAAGAATTGCTTCCAGTTCATCTGGATCTGATGCAGAGTAAACTGCCTCTGGATGAACATTACGCAGGGACAGAAATGAAGCACGTGGGCAGAGCAACAACCAGCAAAAGACATCTGAAACGGCGCACAGGGGAGTAGGAGCGCCAGTGAGTGACTTTTGTTAGCTTTGCGGTAAAAGCTGGTTGTTCCAAGAGGTCATTAGCAAGTCTGCATCTTGGTTGTTTTGGATGTTGGCTCTTGGATGCTCCTGTGTGAGTCATTTCATAAAGCCCAGCCCTGCTGCAGTCTGTTTGCTTTGTTCTGTACCACTGGAAACGGGGATGGGAGGGGTACCGGTACCAGACGGAGGATATGGGTCATTCAGGGGCATGATGGTCAAGATCAAAAAGTTCAATTCAATTCAATTCAATTTTATTTGTATAGCATATGTTACAATCCCAGTAGTCTCTAGGCGCTTTACAGAGACCCAGATCATGACCTCCGAGCAAATATGATTAACTAAAATTATAATATTAAATCCAAATCAAGGATAATGGCAGGTAAAAAATTTCCATAGCAGGATAAACAAACCTTTAAGCCAAACAGTGGCAAGAAAAAACTCCACTTTAAGAGGAAGAAACTTTGATCAGGAGCTGACTCATATGGAGGGACCTTCCTGCTGAAGACCAGCTGGGTAAAGAAAGAAAAAGAGAGGAGAGACGGGACAGAGAGAGGATGGAGGACAGAGAGAGAAGAGCATACAGATGACTGAATGTAATGACTACATAAACAGATGCAGGTAGCAGCACTGAGGTGAGATGGTCAGAGGACTAGATCACCGGTCACCACACCAGCCGTTAACCTGAACACACCTACACACACAGGTGGAGGTAAACGCTGGGATGGACAGAGGAGGGAACTGCAAGTCAGCATTAAACTAAGGAAACTCTGGCCTGCAAATATACAGAGAGAAAATAGAAAAAAGGAGGGAAAACAGCACAACAAACTACAAGAAAGAAAATGGAGCACAGTTACAGTAACAAGGTGCTCCTAATTAACTATGAAATGAGCTGAAGGAGGAAGAAGGGAGGAGGAAAGGGAGAAGAGCAGTGGAGACACCACTCAGCAGATCATGTTGGCATCTCCCTGTAGCGTAGGCCTATAGCAGCATAGCTATGACGAAGCTGTAATTTAGACGAGTCTACTCTAGTCTGAGCTCCTACAACTATGGTTATAACTATTAGCCCCTACACACTATAGTTTAGACTAACTGTAGGCTTTACTGAACCGAAATGTTTCCAATTTAGTTTGAAAGATGGAGATGGTGTCAGCCTCCTTAACCCAAACTCAGTAGCTGGTTCCATAATAAAGGTGCCTGGTAGCAGAAGGCCCGTCCTCCAAATCTTCTTTTAGATATTCTAGGAACGATGAGTAATCCTGCACTCTGAGAGCGGAGAGCTCTATTAGGAGCGGTAGAGAATTGGTACTGACAGGCTGGGTAACGTATTGCGTCACTTCCTGTCGGTGGTTTGAACTTCCACAGAATCTCACTTTTCGTGCTTTTTATGGAAGACATTAACACAAGTAGCAAAATCATGATGATTAAAAGATTAGTCTTGACTCTCTGGTTGTGTGTGGTGGGATGTTAAAGTTACTGCCAAACGTCCAGTCAATGACGTCCAACAATGAAGACATTTGCTTATGACATTTCCAAACTGCCATGGCACTGCGCCATTAAATGCATCTAAGTCGATGAAAATACGTTTGTAAGTTCGATAGTGTAGAAACAAAAAAAAAGGCTCTGGAACCTCTGAAGTGTGAACGCCAAAAGAGATGGAACATGGTCAAATGTTTTCACATCAATACGATGGGATTTAAAAACGACTAAACCACAAAAAAACCCAAAGAAAGTCCAGTTAAGGTCGTATGAAACTAAATATAACACCTACAGTGTCAAAAGATTGGAAAAATCTCACTTTTGGTGCGATTCTGTGTCCGAAATGTACGACGTGGCTGACGAGTACGGCGCCGCCAGAAGCCAAACACAGAAGCAACAGGAAGTGTCGCTCCGCCATTAAAAATCACTTTGGGAAAATAGACCATCGAAACTGGAAACGATGTCCAGAAAAACATTTGCGTAACAATCGCATGTCATTGAAACTGGTCTTCACCTGCTCTTCAGCGAGTGAATGACATCAGTGGTGAGGCGGAGTTACCCTGGACGCTGGTTTTTTGGCTCAAAATAGATTTCCATGAAAGATGCTAGTCGTTGTTATTATTGTAAATGGTTCAAACCAATCATTCCCAAACTTCAGAATACCACGGCCCAATTTGAAATGTGAAAAAATCTCCACAGCACACGAAACCTTTAACCACAACTGTGATCAACATACAGGACTGGAAGCTATGTTCTGACATTAATGTGAGTCATCAACACATAAGGTGACACTTGTCATATTAAGTTAAGATGACAGTAGAACAACACTTAACTGGTTTGTTTTATTACTTCTCAATGTTTTTTTTTTTAAATCACGTCATGAATATTTAACAGTAATTAAAAAGATATTCAAAAACGATCGAGGATTTACAACATTTAATTTTAATGACCTCTCACGGCCCACCTGCAGTACCACAACGGCCCACCAGGGGGCCATGACCCACACTTTTGGAATCACTGGTTTAAACTGTCAAAATTGATCTTGCCATCACAGATGTTCCAGGAATCAGCTGCTCCTCCTCTAAGTATTGACAGAGACTTGTTCAAATCTGAGTTTGACGTCAACCCTTTCCTTAAAAGTCAGTTTGACTTAGATTTTGTAATATCGGTTGCAGGCGTTTTGCACGTCCCTGTAGTTGTGAACAGCGTAACCCCGTGGTGAGGCCAGCAAGCTGCCCCTCTCTCATCCACCCACACCTCCCCCCGGCGAGAGAAGCACAAAGAGACGTGCTAATGTAACATGTGGACAACTGAAAGCCTCGTACACAAAAGAACGGCCCCCCATTAGAAGCCACAGAAGACCCCCGTCCTTTCAGAGCTCGTCTTGTCATGACTTTGATGCTTCCGTAGGCCCCGCGCCACTGACGTCTACTGTAATTCAGCAGCAAATCGTGCCGAACGTTCGTCTTGCTAATGGGAAGACAGGATGCTGTGGCTGAGCTGTCAGAAGCTGATTCTCACATCATGTTCCAGACCTCCCTCCGCCAGCACACACACAGAAACACACGGAAACACACGGAAACACGCCACCTGCTGCTCCTGCACCATCACTGCCATGAAGTCAAGCCCTGCAGTCGCCCGTTTACATCAGCAGAGTCTGGAAGGAGTGCATGCGTGTACACAAATGCCCCCGTGGACCTCCGGCATCCTAACGGTGGCCCGTTGGGACGTCTCTTGAAGACTGCAGGCGTGGCGTGAAGCGCATTTTTCCCACAGCCTGTCAGTCATTTTCTCAAAGATGATCGACTTGCATTCAGACAAAGTGCACATCATGTGAAATTAGTGGTGAAGCTGGATTGAAAAACGTAAAGCCACCCTTACTAACAGTTCAAAACCATTTAGTCTAGTCGCACCCATCATCTTGCAACCAGGGATATAATATAGTTTTAGTTTTTATTTAGATTTTAGTTTAGTTTTTCCAAATTCAGTTAGTTTTAATTCGTTTTTAGAGCAGTTTTGCTAGTTTTTATTAGTTTTGTTTTGAAATACTTAGTTTTAGTTTCATTTTATTAGTTTCAGTGTTAGTTTTATTTTGTAAATTAGGGCTGTAATTTTGGTTCGAGTGAAGCACTGAACTTTTTGAAGGCTATCGAGTCACATAGTCGTGTTTACATTCTGGTCTCAATAAACATATTTATCAATGCGTCTTCCCTCTTGTGGTGTTCCTGCGTATTTACTGACCAGCAGCTATCTGGTCGCCGTTGGAAACAGTCCATTATAGTTGCTGTTTTCTCCCGTTCCTTCCCAACGCTGACTGGTCTGCAGATGTAGCTTCTTTCCAGGGGGCTAGCTTAGGCTAGCTTATCCAGCTAGTCTTGGTTAGCCTTCTTTCCAGGGGGCTAGCTTAGGCTAGCTTATCCAGGTAGTCTTGGTTAGCCTTCTTGTGTGAGCTTTTCAAACGGACTTTCAGATAATTTTTTTTTTTCCCCCTTGAGAAGTATTCCACACATTGTATCACCTGCTTCTACAACAAGACACTTATTTTTATCGTTAACACAGTCATAGTCAAAGAAATCCCAAATAGGACTGCAACTTTAGCCGCAGCCATCACTGCTGATCACTTTTTCTTTTTTTTTTTGCAGTTGTTGTTGTACGGCGGAGCGAAGTTAATAGATTTCAAACGTTAAAAAAAAATTACAAACACGAAAACGAAGGATGTTCTTGACATTATTATAGTTAATTTTAGTTCGTTTTATAAACACATAATATAGTTTCAGTTGGTTATCGTTTTTTAAAAAACTCGTTTTTATTTTATTTCAGTTAACGAAAATGTTTTTTCAATTCTAGTTTTCGTTATTTCATTTGTTTTGGTTAACGATAATACCTTTGCTTCTAACCCAATATTTGCCAGCTAAACGCCCATGATTAGACGCTAAGTACTCCAGTCTGGATGCTGCTTGATGCTTTCAGTCCACCAGCAGACAGGAAGCTGGAGTTTACAGGGAAGATTTAAACAATGGATATCGAAACAAGCTTTTAAAATGCAAAACATTTTACGGCCCAAACTACCGCTTTCATCGATTTTTCACCGCTTACATCTGACAGCAGGAGGTCCGGGTCACATTTCAGATGGATATGCGTGGTTTAACACGGTTTGTTTTTTTCCCTCTAAATTGGCTCTTTGAAAATGAAATGCACATTACCTGAAAAGTGAATGAGAGCAGGAAAAACCGCAGCGCGGCCAAACGGTCTCCGGCGCTCTCCGGTCTTCACGTGGCAGCTGAGAAATACTCGTTACGTATAATTCCAGTTTAATGGAATATTTCAAAATTCACATCAGTGTGCACGCGCTCTCTGATTGTTTTAATTGTGACATGGCACCATATCAAAATCCTGTTCATGCAATAGTTAATGGATCTGCTCATGACTTTGACATTCATTTAAGTGAAAATCGTTGTGATACAAACAAGCCTCCTGACTGCAGACATCAACCGTCACTCAAACAACTGATTTGGCTTCAGCCCTGCTTCGGTGATTAAATCAGTCAAATGCGGCCAGCCCCGTGAGAATCAAAATCTGCGAACTGGAGCCGGAGCACCCCGAGCCTAAATAATGTGTTTAAAATACAGTCATGGAAAAAATTATTCTTGTTCATTTTAATGCCTGGTACAACTAAAGGTACATTTGTTTGGACAAACATAACGATAACCACAAAGATTGCTCATAAGAGTTTTATTTAAGAGCTGATATCTTACTATTTTCCATGGTTTTCTTAATTATAACCTAAATCACTTAAGTTTTTACATCAATAGCTATGGCGTTGTACTGCCAAAAACACTGCTTTCATGCATTCAGTGTTTTCTTTTCTGTCTGTTTTAGTCACATGATGACATTTAGTGGTACCAGGTATTAAAATGAACAAGAAAGTGAAGAAAAAATGGTGGTCTAATAATTTTTTTTCCATGACTGTATGTTTAAAAACCGTAAAAAAAGTATCGAGGCACTGCAGTGAAACAAGACAAAGGCTCAACTGTGGTCTTTCTGTTACCTTCACAGCCTCTGGTCTCTGAACCGTAGTAAAGAAACCACTCTTTCATCTAACCTCGTTTACATTCTGCCGTCCAATGACACACACACTACATTACCCATAAGGCCACACCATTACCCACAAGGCCACCTTCTTAAAGGGGCCAGACTGGCTCACAACATTTCTTTACTGCGAGAGAACGCACACAACATCCTGTGATGTTTCCGCAATTTTTTCCTAATTTTTAAAAAAAAATATTATATATTTCTGAAAAAAATCCGCGAATAACTAAAACCGCGGAACTTAAAGCGGGAATTAGCGAGGGATCACTGTATGCACTGATTTATGTCTGTAATATGAATCCAGGCAGCTTTTCTAACAAAACCATCATTAGCCACACAAACCCTGGAAACCCTGCTCCAGAAACAAAGTTAGAAAGGAAGTCATCCTTTACTTTGATGTTCCACCGTCGAACGGTATGAACCCAGGATATCTCATGTTGTGTCTCACATACCATTAGGTCCATTCATGCAACCCCGTACTGTCACTTTTGGACTTCTGGACAGTCCGGATGGAGTTCTCTGGTCTGGATCACATGGCGTTCACTTCCTCTGATCCATCAGTTTATGTTCCCATGATGCAACGGTCCATCCCAAATGCCTTCGAGTTCAGAGACGATGAACACCATCTTTCACAGGGTTAAAATAAGGCTTATTTTTTATGCACAATAACATTTTTTTTTCAAATATAGTTCTTTATTGTAGTGCCTGAGCAAAGTTTCCCAAAGTCTCCTCTTCCTCATGTGACTATATCAGTTACAGGTTAATGATGCCCCTAATGATGCTTTTCTTTGTGTCAGATTAATCCAGTGCTTGATTATTTTCTGCTGCCCCCCCCCCCCCAGAAGAAG
The DNA here is from genome assembly GCA_018398805.1 of Hirundichthys speculiger. NCBI lineage: Eukaryota > Metazoa > Chordata > Actinopteri > Beloniformes > Exocoetidae > Hirundichthys > Hirundichthys speculiger. The sequence goes on from JAGFBZ010002051.1 coordinate 2,065,576, forward strand.
GAAACATTTCCCTTCATATCTTCTGCTCTGTGCTGCATGCGTGCATGTCCGTGCAAAAAAAAAAAACAAAAAAAAAAAACGACACAATATAGCTAATACTACCTGCGCACACTGCGACAATGAGAGCGCCACTGCCCCCTATTGGAGTATATGTGCAATTACACTTTATTACAGTACTGGGGTCAGACGCGACCCACTATTTGTGAAGGACTGGATTAATCTAAATGTGGCGATTATTTTCTCATGCATTAATTAACAACCTGCAGATGCTCCCCCACCGGTGTTCCTCAGAGGCCTGTAACGGACGCTGCTTTTGTTCCAGATCACGACCACGCTAACCTGTCCACATCGCCCCTTTTGAAAGAACTTTTATAAAACCACTTTGTTGCCATTTTTGTTTTCATCCCTGAATACCTGAAATGGAGGAACAGAATGAAGTCAAACTGACAAGAGCATGAAATATTTACTAAATAACGGCCAAAAATAAATCTAAAAGTCATTGCTTGTTTTGTTTCTTTTCCCAGCTTTTTCTCAGATTTTTGGGTTTTGCTTTTGAGAGCAGTAGAACTTCAGTATTTTACCCCGTTGAGGATCGAACCACCAGTTAAATGCATCTGAAGTCCTTCACGAGCAGCACTCGAACCTCCAGCGAAGTGTCTTCGGTTGTTTCAGCTCGGCTGTCAGATCCGCCCAGTTAATGCGGGATCGAACCGGAACCACAGAGCACTGGGAGAGCACGTGGATAGTTCTGCATGTACATTTATTATTTTTGCATAAACGATGTTTTATCTAGTTTGCGTTCCTCAGTCTCAGCTTTGAAGTCGTGTTTAATACAGAGTTTTTGGCGCTGACTCTGTGGCAAAAACATATAATAAAGCTAGTTATGCCTTCAGGCGACGTTACCTTGCGATTGACAGGCTGCTGTCGCCTGGGTGCACTCAGCGTTCGCCAAATGTCAAGCTCAAGGCTTTGAAACGGCGGTTCGGGAGCGACGGATGATATCCAGGTGAATATTTTCATCTGGGTTGTCTACAGGAATCATTACTCTTTTGTAAAGTCAACATCAACATGTTCCGCTCAGATTTTAAAGACCACAGTTGCCTCTTTTACCTTGGGCCCGGAACAAATGATATGATCTGGAAAAACACGTGTTCATCATGAAATTAAACGAAGTACGAGGTAGTTGTTAGAGCTCACATCTGCCGCAGCACAGTCGCAACCAGAGATTTACATCCAAGATATAAAAAGAGACTTTTTTTCTTAATTAAAATGTTTCCTGTTGGTTGTTTTTCTTTTGTTTTTGTTTAATTTATCTAAATTCAGAACAATGAGAGAAGATTTCTTCAGGGAATTTTTGATGACTTTCATGAAGTCAGAAGTTTACATGCAGCATGTTAGTAGTCTTTATATAATGGCTTCAAACGTCTTGGATCCCTTCTGTCGGTCTCCTGCTGGAAAGTTTTCTTTCTCGCTCAATGGTGCCGTCTCTGCAGGACTGCAGTCTCCGCTGTATTTTTCCTTCAGAAGTAGCGAAGGTCGTCAGTTCGCAACAAAGCACATTTATCTCTGGGACACAAAAGCCGCCTCGTCCCTGAGCGTGATGATGGCCGCGCGCTCAAACGCTGTTCACACTCGCGCGTTATTGATTGAACAGATGAACACGGGACCTTCGGGTAACTGGAAATCAGGCCCAAGGATTAATCAGGCCGGTGAAGGTCCGCCATCCTTTTCCTGATGTCTTACTTGATTTCCTTTTATTTCCCCATGAGTCATGGGATGAGGTCCGTGTGTTTGAAGCTCTGCTGACCCCACATGGAGGTGGACGACCAGACGTTCCTGGTATACCTGCTCTTTCAGAGCTGCTCTTTACTGCTTCTACAGGAATGGAAAAAAAAAAAAAAAAAAAAAAAGGCAGGATTGCAGCTGTAACCGGGAACAGAATCTGTCGAACATCTGAGTCTAAGAGTCTAACCGACCAAAACAAAAAATGATTCAGTCTTCTAGATTTTGGCGGTATTATGATTTTTTATTTTTTTTTTAATGAGTAATTACTAGGGCTGGACAAGTTAACGCGTTATTATCGTGTTAACGCATTAATTTATTAACGCAGACATTTATTTTATTGCGCGTTAACGTATGTTGCTCACATGCTTTTGTTTTAAGAAGTCTGTTACTGGCTGCTGCGGAACCAGAAAACAGTAAACATGCAGAAAATCTAAAACAGACATGGAGAACGGTAAAAATCTGTGAACTTTACAGTTCGGGTAGCAACTATTAACAATTCTTGTCAGGAAAAAAAATTCTGGACTATTAAAATTCTAGTGGCACAGATGTGTAATGACAACAGAAAGTCCAGTCCTCGATTATAAAACAAATTCAGTTCTGTGGCCGTTTTTTAATTTCGTGTTTTTGATCCGACTCTAAAGTTGAAATATAAAAAAAAACAGGCATTTTTTTCATTTTTTGTGTTAGATCAAAAAAACGAAAAACATAATAAAATGTCACTTTTTAATTTTTTTTTTAAATTTTTGATTGATAATTGAAAATGGAAAGAATAAATGATATATGGATTGGTAAAGTTACAGAACTTTAACATGGACATTTTCATTTTAAAGTTCTCCCAGACGGAGGATTCAACAGAAACAAGGTTATTTGTAACAACTGACCAAGTTGAACTCCCCGTTAAAAGTTTCTGCTGTTACCTCAGAAATTACCTGTTTTAATGTTTTGATTGTGGCTCAGGATTTTGTTTGTAGACTTTTTTTTTTAATTTTCCATAAAAACAGGATGACATTAATGCCCTGGCAGTGGCAATAAGCTTTATTTTATTTTACATTTTTTAAGATGAGATTTGCACTAAATATGTGTTACTGACAAGTGCTGATGTTAAAAGTGTTTGAACAACAAATGTTATGACACTTTAGTTCATATGGCAGCAGAACATTTCAATCAATGAGCTTTTTACACTACTTTTGAATTCATATTTGATTTTGCGTATACAGTGCGATTAATCGTGATTAATCAGTGAAATAATGCGATTAATCATGATTAAAAATTGTAATCGTTGCCCAGCCTTAGTAATAACATGCCTCTATTTCCACACTGAAGTTGATATTAGCGTCCATGCTAGCTCCAGCAGAGCTCCTCCAGTTGGACAGCCAGGGCCAACATCTCCTCTAATGCGTTTGATTCCAGACTATTGTGACCCTAAGTGATGGAGAGCACCGTGAGTCTGGCTGACACTAACCACGTTAACAGTGAAGAGAGTTCAGTTTTGCACAGCTCTTAACTCTCTTACTTCACAGGATAAAAAAAAAAACCAACAACAACCAATCCTTCCACAGTTGAGTGAAACCCACGCCGAGGGGTTTTAAGTTGTTTACAGGCTGCCTCTTACCCAATAACTGACTTCTCTCCCTCCTTCACCACCGCTGGATGTTATTGCGCGCCAGCTGAATGTTTAGTCTCCCTTTTTCTCCGACTCATTTCCCCACTTACCGAACCCCTCTTCTTCATTAAACCACACAGCGTTTTTTTTTTTGTTTTTTTTTCACAAATCACTCGTTATCTCGTTAGGCTGCATCCAACAAGACTTCCACGGCGTCCCGAAACATCCTGTCCTCGCCGCGTGTTCTCTCAGTTTGCTTAAATTAAGCTTGAGTGAAAGTGAAATTGATGGTGTTGAATGTTCGGAGAAGGGAAGGTAATTCATCACTTCTAAAACAAATTTCCTCGGGCCTCATGAAGACACCGGTGGATTATTCATGTAACGTGCAGATATTTGTCTGCCGTCCATCACCTTCCCTCAGACAGCCACAAGCATCATGTCGGAAACACTGATATTTAATGTCACTGTTTGATCGCATTTCCCGCCTGTGTGGATGAACAGCGTTAGCTGGTCATCTATGGCAGGGATCGTGAAATAGATGAACTTGTGGGTCAGATTACAAAAGTGTCAAGAGCCCAGGGGCCACTTAATAAAATTACGACGTTAATAATACTTGATAACTTCATTCTTTGATTTGCTTTATTTGTGCAAAATGTATCAAAAGTACATTGTGTATGCACACAATATGAAAATAAATAGGCTGCATTTGTTACATTTCCTTGCACTTTCGGCACAAAACACAAACAACTGTATCCATAACTGTACAAACTATAGCACATGTAACATGTCTGTCTGCCTGAAGATAGACCCAGTCTCAGACGTCTTTTATAAAATAAAATTAGTAGTTATATGGCTTGGCTGAGTAAAAAAAATAAAACAATCTACCTGAAAATAGCTTTAAGTGAAGGAGTATGACAGTCAAATTAATGGCAGTTGAGTTTCATCATTTAAATAAAAAATAAACTATGTCTGTTTAGCTACTTGCAAGTATTTTCAGTAAACACACAGAGTACATGTCTTTCATTTGGATTGCATGACTTGGTCCACTTTTTGTCATGGCTGAGGCGGTTTGTGCACGTCCACATGTGACCTGGTGGACGCTCATCGACGCCATTTGGTCGTGCTCTTGTACGAGCCACCGTGGGTTCCGGGTGGTCGGACCACCTGCTGCGCTTTTTCCTAAACCTGCGATGGCAAGATACCGAGTTTGCAGAGAAGGGCAAAAGACACCCACAAAGTGAGTAAGGGAGTCTGAAAAATGTGTAGCGGCGTTAGTGAGCGAGGATGGCATTAGCAGTTAGCGGACGCTCCTATACATGCACTTTGAGGGTAAACAGCTAGCGGTAACGGGTTAGAGGAAGTGAACGATTTGGTGTAATTCTGTCCATGTTGCTGTGAAGGAGCAGCTCTGCACCCCAGATGTGTTGTCCACCAGCAGGGTTCACGTTTTACCTGCTGATGCAGCACATGACATCATCAGCTCAGCTGAGATGACGTTGGTTCAAGAATGGCGATTAACATTTTCGCCATCGGTTTTGGTCACTTCTACGTTTCATTTAAAAAGCATCTTTGTCCTAAAATTCTGTTTTGCGTCTCATAGGTTGGAAGTTTTTCTGATGCATCATTCTGTTCTGTTTAGTCCATGAACAAAAATAAAACAGCTTGTTTTTTTTTTTTCATGGATTCATATTGTTGAGCGTGATTACAGACGCCGGTGCACATGGATGGCGTCTCTCTCATCTGGCGCTCAAGTGGAGTATCAAATCTTCGGCTTTAGCGGGAATGATTCCTGTCAGGTTGTGTCACGAAGCTTCCCGCGGTCTTTCTGTGTTCGCTCGGAGCAGAAACGCTGATTCATAAGCCTCATCAGTAAACAAGGCCCGATGGCTCAGCGGGAGGAAAAAACACATTCTGCCTGTCACATTTGAAAGTCAATAAGCTCCACCGTCCTCTGATGCATTGCACTGGCTAACCAAAAAGAAATGGAAATGCAGTGTACATTGATCCAGGCTCGCCCGTTTTTCTTGGCATTATTTTCGGGATGGCGGGCAATTAATGAGTTGTTGACGCCGGTGATCCCAAACATCTGCCGGACCCTCACAGTTCACGATGGGATGAAACCAATTAGGCGGCGCCACCCCCGAGCCGGAGCTTACCGGCTCTCAAACATGCGCGAGACTCATCAGTTCAAGATTCGTCTGCCAGCTGACGTCCCGGCGGAGCGTCTCTGCCTCTTTGTCTTGGCGTTCCTCCGTTTTGTCAAGGTTGTCTTTACAGAGCGGCGGCGTGGATGGGTTTAGGACGCGCCGTACTTCAGCAGAGCTTGAATACTGATTCAGATTACCTGAAGGCATTTTTGCAAGTCTGAATTTGCTCAAGGCAGATTTCTAAGGGGCTACACGGTCCTTCCCTCTGTCGTATTTGAAATACTGAATTTATTTTTCTTAAAGTGCATAAAATAGATTAATTTCTAACCTAACAGCTGTGAATTTGCAGTAAACAGTTAACAACCTCTGGCCGCAGGGAAGAGTACTTTTATATCATAAACAACCTCTGTACCCTCAGGGAAGACATTAACAACAGCGGGGTAAAATTTTATTATCATCTTAATGAAACTTTGGAATGTACTTATTTTCAATTTGTGTTGTTTTTGCAGTAAAATACAAAGCCTTCGAGCATTAAGGATTACAAGGGAATGTTTCGAATCACAGATATTCATCTGGAAAAAAGTTGCAGTTTTCCAAGAAAGCAGAGTTGAGGCGGCCCACGTTGTCGTGGTTGGGTTGCCAGTAAACGCAGAATCAAGCTTTTAGGAAGCAAGATGTGCAGGTGTAAAGTCCAAACACAATTAAAAGAATACCTGTTTGGGGATTTAAAAGCAGCTGTGGATGAGAGGAAAATATATCTCTCAGTTTACGGACGCTGAGGGTCAACAGGCCTCTGGCTGCTGCCCGTGCTGGGGGGGGGGATTCGATTTGGCAATATATTGCGAATTTTCGGCCGCCCAATATAATATCAATTTTTCAGCTCCTAATATATATTTTTTTACAATGCTGTCAGTATGTTGTAATGGTTACTTAAATGTGCAAAAACACTAATAATAAACAATAAATAGGTTGTTTTGAAGCAAAGTTTTTTTGACTCAATTTGTCCTCTGAATGATCAATATCATCTGATGAACATATACAGCAACTCGATTTTTCATCTCTACTTTTAATTTTGATGTTAAGTGGGCAGAATATCGCAATATATCGTGATATCGTGACATCGCAATTTTGTGATAAGATTGTATCGGACCCAAGTATCACGATACATATCGTATTGCGAGGTTCTTGCCAATCAGGGGTGTCAATTTTCCGCGTTATTATTATTACTTCTCCCTTTCTTGTTTGGATGGATGATTATTCGCTTCAAATTCACAGAAGAGATGTTTATTCCTTATTGTACTTATTTATTGTTAGACAATGCGGATGAAATATACAGCGCTTCTCACCACTGGTAAATGTAGGTAGGAAACGTAAACTCGTTTGCCTCGTTTAATTAACATTAAAAACCGCTTAGCAATGTAACCTCCAAGTACATTTAAATTGCAGATTTCTGAAGTGCTCAGTTTACATATTAGGGCAATTATATGATCAATTAAATTAAAAAAAAAAATCTCCCGACTCCGACCACCCCCCCCCCCCCCCCCCCCCCCAAAAAAAAAAAAAAAAAAGAATAGAAAACTCCTCGGATCTACATGATTCACGTAGGTCACCCTTTTTGACTTCAAAACGGCAAATTTTGCCATAAGGTGGGGGATTTTCATGCCTGAAGTATTAGTTATTCAGTGTTTCGAGCTTTTTGTGATTAAAAAAAAATTAAGAAAAGCTAATGTTCAGAGTTACAGGCATCAAAAAGACATTTGAATTTAACATGCTATTTTCTATAACTGCTTACTAAAGTATTGGATCCATGTATCTTGTTGTCAGTGATGTTTTACTGTTGAAGTTCATGACTGACTGAATCACACTGAATTTTTGCCTTTAATAGGGAACTTAATTGTTTCATAACAACTACTTTTATTTTTGATATCTAACCTCTATATGCCTCCTAAAGCAGCACCTCGAGAGTGCTCAAAAAATTTCTCGAGCCCTCCCGCTTCCGAGTTTTTCCGTTGACACCGCTTGCTGGAAGCTGAAATGAATTTTACTCTTCAGGGTGGCTGGACTCTCTCTGAGAGATAAGGTGAGAAGTTCAAAGAGAGTCGGAGTGGAGTCGCTGCTCCTCCACATCTGAGAGGAGGTGGATGGAGCGTCTGGGTTGGTGACGGAGATTATTTTCGGGCATGTCCAACCAAGAGGAGGACCTGAGGCGGGCCCAGGACACGGTAGAGAGAACATATCTGTCAGCTGGTAGCGCTTCGGTTTTAATCCGGAAGATTGAGGAGGTAGTCGGGGAGAGGGACGTCTGGTCCGCCCCCGCGGCCCAAACAGATGAGTTAATAGTTGCTGGGTCCTCCACCTTAGGATGTTAGAAGTTAATGGATGCCAGCAGGATGTCATTTAGTGAGCAGAGTGGTCATGGCCGTCGTAGCGAAAGAACAACACCACAATAATGTAATAAATATTCTGAGTGGAGGATTTGGTCAGATGAAGTCTTCGTTGTTTTGTTCTCAGCAAGGTGTCCGTCGACAGTTAAATCGAGGTAAAAATATCAGCAGAGTCCACAACCAGGAGATTTTCCAGCTGCAGTGGCAGCTGCTTTCTGCATAAATCTAGAAAATGTTTGAATTGATTTCGTGTTGCACGCTTACTGGTTAGTATTTGTTTGTCAGTGATTGCTGGGTGGGAGATCATTCTTTCCACACCTGTGGCACGGACATAATTACAGTGATCCCTTGTTTTTCGTGGTTAATGGAGGACCGGCGCCCCCCTGCGAAATTCAAAATCCGCGAACTGGAGCCAGAGCCCCTCAGAGCCTAAATAATGTGTTTAAAATATGTTTAAAAACCACAAAAAAGTAGCGAAACAAGACAAAGGCTCAACTGTGGTCTTTCTGTTACCTTCACAGCCTCTGGTCTCTGAACTGTAGTAAAGAAACCGCTGGTATTGTGCTATTTTTGGCTCGTAATTAGCTGCTAACAAGCTAACAACAACAAAAGAAAAATCTGGTTTTCTCAGCATGGAACGAGCACTTTATTCTGGCACTGCAGGAACTTGTAACATCACACAGGTTGTATTGTTGGGCTCCTGTCAGTTAACAGAGAATGTAAATCTATACACGCTGGACTGCTGTTGATGCTCACTACACTTTTCATCTAACCCCGTTTTTATCCTGCCATCCAACGACACACACACTACATTACCCATAAGGCCACACCATTACCCATAAGGCCACCTTCTTAAAGGGGCCAGGCTGACTCACAACATTTCTTTTTTTTTTTTTTTTTTTTTAGATTTTTTTGGCTCTAGTGGCCTTTTATTGAAAGTAGAGAGACAGGAAGGGGGGCAGAGAGAATGGGGAAGACACGCGGGAAAGAGTCGCTGAGCCGGGAATCGAACTCACGACCAGCCGCACGAGGACTGTAGCCTCTGTATATGGCCGCCTGCCCTAACCACTGCGCCACCGGGGCGGCCCACAACATTTCTTTGCTGCAAGAGAACGCGCACAACATCCTGTGATGTTTCCGCGATTTTTTCTTGTTTTTTTAAAAATATTATATATTTCTGAAAAATCCGCGAATAACTAAAACCGCGGAACTACAGCGCAAATTGGCGAGGGATCACTGTAAATATCACACGAGAACAGAAAAACATTAATCACCCGCGGAAGGAACGCAGCTCTGAAAACACCATCCAGTCACGGTGACCGATCCCAGCGACGTCACTGGACATGAGCTTTGGAGGAGTGGCTTCAGAAACACGTCTGTGCATTTTATGCGCTTTTAAAATTTTGTTTAGTTTTCCCCAACATCTATCACCCAACCATTACATGACAAATCAAAAGCAGGACCTTCCATCTTGTTGTTTTGGTTCTGGAACTAGATCCACTTCATATGAGTCATTTTAAGAACTGCAGATCTGAAGCTTGGATACCTTCGGGCGTCCCCCTCTACAGCCTGAACGGAGACGTGGAAGTGTGCGCCCCCTGCAGGCAAAGAGAGCCGAGGCAGCTGCTGTCTGTGTTTTCTTTCAGTAACAGCCTCTTTTCTGCAGAGCGGCTGCAGTGGAAACAATCCCCTCACAGAAAAACGCCCAGCTTAGATGTGAGTGTTTTTTTACACTCCTTCGCTGTTTAATTTTTCTGCTCCGCTGCCCGTAGAGCCTCTACAACTGCTGAAACCAACAGTTTTTCCCTCTCGCCGCCTTTCCTCTCCTCCTGTCTCTGTCCATTCACATTTCCTCTCTTCGCCTTCTTATAACACCTTAATTCATTAAAGTGTAGACCAGCCTTCCTCCTTATCAACAGCCACAAATGACTTTTTTTTTTTCCCTTTTCCAGAAGCTTTTAACAACCCCAACAGGTTTTTCAGTCCATTCCCAGGCAATCAAAGCAGCACGGGAGGTCCGTGTCAAGCCAGCGGCTTCATATCAATGCGGCCGGTTCCACTTCCACCAGGGAAATGTCACTTTGATACCTCCCACTGGTCACTGTCAGGGTGGGGAGTCGAGCCCGGCTAATGAAGTAAAAAGGGAAAAGCTGTGAGGGAAATTGTCTCTGCCCAAACCTGCATGCTCAACAACCTCGTCAATGCTGCTCATTTATTTTTGTGTGTGTGGTTATTGATTAATATCCCCTTCTGCTCATTTTAGTGTAAATTTTCTGTCATTATGCTTGAATTTGTCCTTCATTTTTTTTTTTTTTAATACATATTATCCTTGGAAAGATTGAGAGCACCGGCTCGTTTGTTTGTACAGCGGCGGTTCTTGTTACTCATTAGGAGTTTAATTACAGTGTGCTCGCTGCCATCGTCACTGTACATGTAGCATTTTGATGCACACGATCAGACGTGAAAGAGAAAACCCCAGCGAGGTGTTTGATCATCTCAGCTGATGTGGGATGAGATCAGGGTTATAATAGTTTTGGATTTTCCATTAGTTTTTAGTTTAGTTTTTCAAATTCAGTTAGTTTTAATTAGTTTTTAGAGCAGTTTTGCTAGTTTTTATTAGTTTTTGTTTTGAAATACTTAGTTTTAGTTTAGTTTTTAATACTTTCAGTGTTAGATTTAGTTTTATTTTGTAATATAGGGTTGTAATTTTGGTTCGAGTGAAGCGCTGAACTTTTTGAAGGCTATTGAATCACATAGTCGTGTTTACATTCTGGTCTCAATAAACATATTTATCAATGCATCTTCCCTCTTGTGGTGTTCCTGCGTATTTACTGACCAGCAGCTATCTGGTCTCCGTGGAAACAGTCCATTATAGTTGCTGTTTTCTCCCGTTCCTTCCCAACGCTGACTGGCAGCTGTAGCTTCTTTCCAGGGGGCTAGCTTAGGCTAGCTTATCCAGCTAGTCTTGGTTAGCCTTCTGTTGTGACCTTTTCAAATGGACAGTTTTTTTTCTCCTTGAGAAGTATTACGCACATTGTATCACCTGCTTCTACAACAAGGAACTTATTTTTATCGTTAACACAGTCATAGTCAAAGAAATCCAAAATAGGACTGGGAACTTTTTTTTTTGCGGTTGTTGTACGGCAGAGCGAAGTTAATAGATTTCAAAAGTTTATGAGAAAAATAAATACAAATACGAAAACAAAGGACGTTCTTGATATTATTTTTGTTAAGTTTAGTTTGTTTAATAACCACATAATACAGTTTCAGTTAGTTATCGTTTCTTAAAAAAATTTTATTTCAGTTAACAAAAATGTTTTTTCAATTCTAGTTTTCTTTATTTTGTTCGTTTTCGTTAACGATAATAACCTTGATTTTTTTTTTAAATAAAAACATTAAGATAATAATAATAAAATAAAAAAAATAAAAAAAACCTTGGTTGAGATGACGTCGCGGTATTAGCCGTGGCATTGGCCGCACGTCGCCTCACAGTTGCTTTGCCTCCATGGCTTTTGTCGTCTGCACCCCCTCCCCCCCGCCTCCACATGTGTTTGACGTGTATTTGTCCTCTCATCCAGATGCTCCCACCACCACCCCTATACCCACCACAGCCATCACCACCACCTCCACCACCATCACCACCCCCACCTCCAACCTCCAAGCCAATCAAGGTACAGTACCGCCCCCACACGACCTGTCTGTCTCTGCGTGTGCGCGTGCGTGCATGCGTGTGTTTTTTATTGCAGTGTATCCCTTCATGTACTTTCATCTTCATTCCTCAGCTGCAGCAGCGGCCACACGCACGTCTCACATATTTATTTATCTTCTTTAAACCTTGAGTAAAAGGTCGTTCAGAGCGTTTTTTGAAAGCGTAAACACTTGTTATAAATTTTTCCATTTATCATTCAGCAGCTTGAAATGCCGAGGGCTCTGGTGAGACGGTGACTGAATGGCACGAATACCTCCGATCCCAGGGTCAAGAACCGTTAGAGCAACAGTTGGGGCTTATTTTACGACTCTAATCAGAGTTAAGAGAGCGTTTCCACTCTGTTTCAGTCCCTAAGAGATGCTGTCCACCAGCTGTAGGGTCGTTGGTTTGATACCAGCATCTACAAAGTAAAAGTTGGTTCAAGGAGTCTTTGACCAGGATGCAGCTTGACATCAGTGAGCCCCTTCCTTTAAGAAACTGTGGAAACAAAAAAAAGAAAAAACCAGCCCACCAATGATGATATTGAGACTCAGCAGCATGAATCACGAATGAACGTGCGAATGCCGAGTCTGGGTCTGAGTCATTACCGCTCAGATTTAGCAGTTTATGTTCCCGCCGTTGTAGAGACTTAATACGACTCATCTGGTGACGCTTCACGATCACACCGAAGAGCTGAACTCTGAACATTTGAGTTCTGTAAAAGGAGAAAAGAAAACTGAGCACACGTCCATGAGTAAAACCGACAGAGCGGCGGATGCAGAGACACACAAAGACGACGGTGCGGCGGACTTTATCCACACCATGTCTCCGAGAGATTGATGGTAATTACAGCAGCTGTTGCCAGACTAATGGCTTAAAAACCCCACGATGTTAGAATATTATTGAGACTTTGTTGACTCTGTGGTAAAGACTCCAAACAGACTGTACGTCACTTTAGTTGCCAGATTCAAGAGCAATGAGATGCAATTTCTCTGACAAAGACAATACGCTTCACAAAAAGGGTCTCAAAACTGTCTTCGTTACATTGGGACCAGTAACTGGGAGAAATGAAATCCTGATGAAATGTACCATGATTATTTATTAGTCAGTTAAATATCCAACAAATGAGAAACACTTAGTGATTCACTTATAGATAAGAATTTAATACCATTTGGACCACTGAGATAAATACAAATGAGTTACTAGAGTAAGAGTAACCCTTATGAATGAATCATTATCTGATGACTAGTTGGTTAATATCTGTGGATAAAACATATAAAACGTGCTGACCTCTCTCCTCATTAGTGGCTCTAGACTCACTCACAACAATAATAGAAAATTAATTACTGTTTACTCCGCTGTTAAAGGCAGGGTAAGGCATATCTGGAGGCCCTTCAAGTCCCCTGAGCAAACAGGCCCCCTGGTGAACTCTCCCCCTCCCCCCATTTATGTACCTGAGCACCCCCCCACCCCCCGACCTTGTCTGTGATTGCCCCACATGGTGTTGAGATAATTTCACTGAATGTGTTCTGGTTTAAAAATGGCTCAGAATTGCTTACCCTACCTTTAATAGATGTTGCTTTTTTTGCTATCCTCAGTAATAACAAATAGTACAGAACTTTACCTCATGTAAAGAGGATTATTATTCTGAAAACTCTGAATCAATATATCAGTTCGTCTGTGTCTCACCAAGTTACAACAAAAGTCATTTTGAGACAGGAAACAAGTTTAGCACAGTCCACTTCAATACAATCAAATTCAGTCCAGTTATTACATTCCAATTCAATCCAATCTGGAGATCAGCTATTCTTTCATACATAAGTAATGCTAATTACCAATTAGTTCCTGATTCTTTCTTTGTACGTGTCATTATTAACTGCTCATTAAGTAATAATTAGCTGTTTAATACATTTTCATGACTCGATGATTTATGTGTCATTTTGTTGTTTCCATGCATGTGCCCCTTATTCTAAAGTTTTAGCAAAACTCTTTGGCCACTGTTTTTTTTTTTTTCTGCTGTTTGTTGATTTGTTTTCTTTGTCCTTGAACTCTTGAATTCATGACATGCTGTTTACCCTCAGGAGTTATGGGTAATTACGGCGCTCCAAGGAACAGAGGGGTTTCTAAACGCATCTGCAAGCTCGGGGGGCCGAACTCGCTGCTCTGTTCCCAAGAATATGTGACAGCAAAGGCCAGGAAGTTTGCAAAAAAAAGTAATTTATCTCACTAGATAAACAGTTTTGTCCTCAAAATAGTGTAAGTAAATTGTTACAAATGGCGTAAATGACTGAAGCCACGTTGACGCTGACTCACTGTGATAAATCTGAGTTTGACAGCAGCGTCTACCTGCTGACACGAGAGCCGCCTCTCATCTGAAATACATCCGTCACTCATGAGGTCGGTCATGGATCGAGCTCCACGTGCGACCGGAGGGGGAGGGGGTGAACAATAAATGAACACGAGCACTTGAAAATTAGCCCCCTTTTTGAAATGAGCACAATTTTTTAAATCACGCTCTTTCAGCAACAGAACTCGCGGCTGTTGTGAGTGTAAATCTCCAAAGGCTGCAGATAGAAAACATCACTTTATGCCTCGACTCAGAAATCAGACCGAGCTGCAAATGCAATCAAAGCCCCTCTGACAGACCGCTCAATTGGAACAAATTTCACAAGGCTGGCAAAAATCACAGGCATTGTGCCTGATGATGCCATCTGATTGGATTAAAGGGAGTACCTATCTGTGCAGGGTGACTGATAACTCCTCTGCGTCGGATCAAGGAGTCTGGAGTCTGCACGGGCCGTCTGATTACAATGATTCATGCCTGGATCTCTACCTGTTTGCAAAATGATTGTACTTATTTGACTTGTTCTCGTGAAAGAAAATTGACTAATTTAATCGCAAAATAACAATTATAACAGGCAAAGATATGTTTCCCCAAAAGTCATTTAGAATAAGTGCAGTTTTATCAATTCCGCGATTCAGTGATCCCTCGCCAATTCGCGCTTTAAGCTCCACGGTTTTAGTTATTCACAAATTTTTTTCAGAAATATATACAGTGATCTCTTATTTTTTGCAGTTAATGGGGACCAGCGCCCCCAAGCGAGAATCAAAATCCACGAACTGGAGCCGGAGCCTCCCGAGCCTCAATAATGTGTTTAAAATATGTTTAAAACCCGCAAAAAAAGTAGTGAGACACTGCAGCGAAACAAGACAAAGGCTCAACTGTGGTCTTTCTGTTACCTTCACAGCCTCTGGTCTCTGAACCGTAGTAAACAAACTGCTCTTTCATCTAACCTCGTTTTCATTCTGCCGTCCTACGACACACACACTACATTACCCATAAGGCTACCTTCTTAAAGGGGCCAGGCTGGCTCACAACATTTCTTCGCTGTGAGAGAACGCACACAACATCCTGTGATGTTTCCGCAATTTTTTCTTGATTTTTTTTTTTTTTAATATTATATATTTCCGAAGAAAATACGCGAATAACTTAAACCGCAGAACTTAAAGCGCAAATTGGCAAGGAATCACTGTAATATAAAAAAAAAAAATCAAGAATAAAATTTAAGAATAAAAGAATAAAAGTTTCGCTGCAGTGTCTCCCTACTTTTTTGCGGTTTTTAAACATATTTTAAACACATTATTTAGGCTCGGGGGGCTCCGGCTCCAGTTCGCAGATTTTGATTCGTGCGGGGGGGCGCCGGTCTCCATTAACCGCAAAAAATAAGGGATCACTGTATATATCGATATTTTTGTCCCCAGAGAGTATCGATTTTTCAGCCGCGGGTATCGATATTCTAAGCTTCTTTCAAAACCCCCGTGTCTCACCTTTAAAAGCTTGCAAGCAACAATTTGCACTGTTTAAATAAATGAAACTATTTTTCTAAACAAATCTTTTATTCATTTTGTCCAGCATTTGCAAGCTGCCTGTCAGCCATGTAATGTGTAATTGATGCTTTCAGTTCAATTAATCCAAACAAAGTCATTGGAACACTCACAAGATGTCACCAAAATCACTTTGTCCCTTTAAAAATCTTTCGGAAAATGATGTAAATGTATTGTAAGATGAATAGTGATATATATCGTATCGTGAGATTAGTGTATCGCTACAGCCCTAATATGAGCGATCAATGGCATCTCTGCACCTTGTGATTTCCATCTCTGTAGCAGACATAAGATGCCCTTAACATTAATGCTCCATGTGTTTATTGGTCAATAAGACTAAGTGCAGTAAAAAAAAAAAAAAAGGCATTAAAAAAGCATCATATGCTTTTACTTGAGCTGAGTGTCTCGTGCACTTGGCAGACGGGTTTTTTTGAGCTTGTTGAAGAACTTGTCGCTGGCAGCGAATGTGGGATGCGTCAGTGTCGCCTGTCGCCTCGTCTAATTCCAGACTGACTCCATGAGATCAGTGATCTGCAGGGGCCTCGCCATCTGCTGCAGGACTTAAAGACGCGCCGCGCACATAAGGGGCTCCTCGTGTTTCTTTTTTTTTTTCCCGCTGACGGTTCCTCTTCACCGTACCCGATTGTTTGGGGACGATGCCGCGCCACGGAGTGGGTTTCCGTGACGCCTCCCTCCGACGGCGTGGATCAATTAGAGCCTGGGCGTCTGAAGGCAGCTCGAACGGTTCACCGTGATGACATTCACAGCAAGGGTTTCTGGGAAGGAAGGTAGCTCAGAGCGGAGCGGGCGACCTTGAAAAGGAGCTGAAGCAGGTTTCAAACTTTTGAACAAAAACAACTTGAAGGCCCCTCGTCCTCCCTCTCTGCTGGGCTTCGAGAGCCCCCGTTTTCAGAGATGGGTAACCATGGCAACTGGCGGCAGTGTCCATTCACGCCGGTTGTTCCTGTTTGTGAAACAGGAACAGGGATAAATAAATGAATAAATCTGATCAGTCTCTTTTAAATACAAAACAGAGGAATAAAAAAAATGTTTGCTCCACTAATTGTTGGGAAGACCGCCTGTACAGTGACAACGAGCCCCCCCCCCGACTGAACACATAAAACGAGAAATCCATCACAGTCATGATGGTACTCGAGTGATGTCAGGAATTTGTGGATGAATCTCAGAGCTAGGGCTGTAGCGATACACTAATCTCGCGATACGATATATCTGCGATATATCGATATACATATATTCAAGATTCAAGTCTCTTTATTGTCATTATGCAGGCATAACGAAATTTTGCACGACTCCCGGCAGGCACACATATAAATATACACATAAAATACACGCATAAATAAATCACTCAGATAAATAAAAGAAAATATATACATGTGCAAGATAAAAAACAACATTCTTTGTAGATGGTATTTACATTTTATTCATTTTGTCCAGCATTAGCAAGCTGCCTGTCAGCCATATAATGTGTAATTGATGCTTTCAGTTCAATTAATTCAAACAAAGATGGTATTTAATATATATATATATATATATATATATATATATATATAATATATATATATATATATATATATATATATATATATATAATATATATATATATATATATATATATATACATATGTATATCGCAGAATCGCAAAAATCGCTCAGCTATAGTCAGAGCACACGGCGGCACCTCCGTGGTGATCATTCATGACCGTCAGAGAGTTTTCAAGGATTCGGGTCTCCAGCACAGACGAGGAAATGACGGCGTTGACTAAGACAAAACTGGCCAACTTTACCCCGAAATGTCTCCTTATGACACAAAAAAGACAAAAAAAACAGCAACTTTAGTTTCTGTTTCCACTTTCTGAATACAAAGCAAGAAGAAAAAACATCAGTTTGTTTCTCTGAAGGCGTCAAAGTGGTAAAGACTCCAAACAGACTGTACGTCACTTTGGCTGCCAGATTCGAGAGCAATGAGATGCAATTTCTCTGACAAAGACAATACACTTCACAAAAAGGGTTTCAAAGCTTCTTCCTCTGAACTCTTGATGAGATGTATCATGATTATTTATTAGTCAGTTAAATATCTAACAAATGAGAGATACTTAGTGATTCACTCATAGATAAGAATTTAATACTATTTGGACCACTTAGATAGGGTAAGGCATATCTGAAGGCACTTCAAGTCCCCTGAGCAAACAGGCCCCCTGGTGAACTCTCCCCCTCCCCCCATTTATGTACCTGAGCACCCCCCCCCCCCCCCCCCCCCCCCCCACCCCTTGTCTGTGATTGCCCACAGGTGTTTAGGTAATTTCACTGAATGTGTTCTAGTTTTAAAATGGCTCAGAATTGCTTACCCTACCTTTAATAGATGTTGCTTTTTTATGCTACCTCAGTTAGTTTCTCTGAAGGCGTCAAAGACAAAGTCCAGACGCTCTGATTCAAACATTTCAGGACCCGGATGGCTGAGAGCTTGTTGTCAGGCCAGCGCCGACCGCCCACCCGCTCAGCAGACACCGGTTCGTTCTCGTTTTACTGGAATCTCCGTTTACAACCTGTGTTGTAGTCTCACATTTCAGGTTATTCGAGCAGCGAGTGGCTTCCTAAAAAGCTGCGCCAGCTCGTCTTTAGAGGGTTTTAAGAAGACGAAAAAGAGAAAACACTTTCACTGACAATTTCTGCAGTCGCTAAAAATTCCCGCCCGGTCTGTCGGCGAGCTATTCCAGCCCCCTGTGACCCGGACTGATGCTCAGGTGCGTGGGCTTCACCTGATAAAGCCAGCCTCACGTCTGCGGCGCCAATATGTTCAGGTAGAAACAACCCACTTACAGTCTGTGCCAGATGTCGCCTCTTTGCCTTCAACTATCAGGGGCCGTCCATTATTACTGTGTATATAGATTGAAGGCGGCAGACTCTTATGGCCATGACATGCTCTGCCGATTGATTTCATTTACCTGCACACATCAGAGAACTGTCTTTGCTTTTTTAGGCACTTTCCCATTAGGAGGGAGGAGGGGGAGGGGGGTTAATTTTGTCTCTAACACTTGGCTCTTAAGTGCTTGACAGGTTTAAAAAGTGACATGGGGAAATGAATAAATTACTGTTTTCTTCGCTAAATAGACTAAATAAATTTCCGACCAGCCTCTGTAATTAGGATATATGATTGATTCCCCCTCGCAGCCTTTCCTTGATACCTGCCAAAACACCTTGCAGCAATTTTTTTTTTCATTTTTCTCTTGTCACATGTTGCCTGGCTATTTATATCCCTGTTGCTACCATTTCCACATCGGTATAGAGGAGGGACCGTCTTTGGAAATCTGCCTTTTACGTCTGTTATGTCAGCGGCACTTCGGGCGAGGAGTCGGAAACCTGAGGAATACGCCGTTGCCTCTGCTCGGGACCGAACGTTCATCCTCCCATCAACACGGCATGACTAATCAGTCCCTTATTCAGCAAATGACTGAGTGAACAAATGTGCTTAATCCAAGAATTTAAAAAAAGAGAATGGAAAATGAATGTGGTGGGATAAAAAAGAAACAATCAAGGCGGCAGCTAGCACTACTTTTAATTGATGCAAGACCCATAAACGGTGCTGACAACCAATTAATTTAACCCGCAACACAAACAGGACAACAGCACAGCCAAGGGAAGGAAAAAGAAGCAAATATTCATTACTGTTGTCAGCTTCTTAAATTATTTAAATGCCATCTGGTGAAGTAATTTTAGTATTTTATGAATTTTGATGTGCCTCCACCTCCCGTTGCGCCGGTCCTAATGCGGAATATTGTTCCCACTCTTCTATTTTATTTAGTCCACTGTTTTTAAATTGGCTGGCGCCAGCTGCGATTTCGGTGAGGTCAATAGCAACACGATAACGGCTGCCAGGGAGCGTACGGCGTCAATGAAATTATAGTGCCGAGCGTCACGGAAAGCGGCGGCACATCGTCTTAATGTGAAAGTATGTTCTGACTCCTCCAAAGGGAGATGAAGCTCGTAAAGCAGGAGCAGGAGCTAATCAGCTCACTGCAAGGCAGATAGTTTGAAAAGTGCTTCGGCATGTTTATTTCAGCTGTTGAAGCACTTGGACCGCACAGAGTGAGTCGATACGTATTGATACAATGTCTAAATTATGTATTGAGATCCTGTCCTTGTCGGTCAGAGTAGCACATTTCCAATGAAAGGTTTAAAGATGAATTAAATTCATATATTAAGTGTAATTTTATTGTTAAGGACCCATCCATAATGGTGTGCTTTTTTTCTTCCTTCTTTTTTCTATCCTCCTGCATCTTTTCCTCCTCCTGAGAGCAACTTCTAACATCACAGCGCTAACAGACCGATCTCAAAACAGTATTAATGTTTGGTGATGGCCAACATAAAAGCAGTTAATATCAATATTTAATTAAAAAAAAGAATATCGCTATAAATTATCACGATAATGTTCTGTTGGTTTCCAGTTGTGTATTAACTCTCACTGAGATGCCAGTTTAGATGCTCATGATGACGTAAGGTGCAGTTTTCTGATTATGCATTTATTTTGAATAGAGCCATGTTGCTGGAAGAGAAATATTATCTTTCTTTTATTGTTTTTTTGTGTCTGTGTAAGCTATTTACAGCCAGGTGTCGTTTTTAGATGCAGCACAGATATCAACACCTGACACAGGAAGTTCCTCATTTTTTAGTTCAACGTGTCTCGTTTCGCTGTAGTGCCTCGCTACTTTTTTGCATTTTTAAACATATTTTAAACACATTATTTAGGCTCGGGGGGCTCCGGCTCCAGATCGCAGATTTTGATTTTCACGGGGGAATTTTTTTTGATTTTTCACATTAACCAGAAAAAAATAAGGGATCACTGTAGTCATTTCTGTAGTTCATGTACTAACAATGTATCAGTCAGAATATAAGTACATGGAAGTTCTTCAGCTAGCAGATAATAACTATTAATATATTTAATCCCATATAATGCTGACAATATAGCTGTGCCTTCTCTCCCTCCACTTTTTTGCCTTTACCTGGTTGGTCTTCAGCAGGAAGGTTCCCCCTTATGATCCAGGTTCTGCTCAAGGTTTCTTCCTGTTCAAGGAGAGTTTTTCCTTGCCACTGTTTGGCTTAAAGATTTTTCTCCCACAAGTTGAGGGGGAGTTGTTTTTTTTTTTTTTACTTGCCATTGTTTCTTTAATTAAGATTTAATAATATAACTTATAGTTAATAGTATTTGCTTGGGGGTCATGATCTGGGTCTCTGAAAAACACCTAGAGGCAGTTTGTACTGTAATAGACTCTAGTCAAATAAAGTTGAATTGAATTGAACAGTTACTTTTGCACGACACTTCCTACATGTAAGCAAAGATTTGTTCAAATGAAATAAGAAACTGATATTTCAACATAAAAATAAAGTCATTTATTCTTTAATTAAACAAATAGGTAAAAGGCTCCCTCTGGGGAAGTACTCCAGTAATTCAACAAGTTATTTAAATCTAACGAGATTTTCCCTCATTCAGATTTGTGGGTACATCAGGGTAAAAAGAATGACAGATGATGCCTGGTGTCTACCGTGCAACCCTGCGGGGGCAGTATTATGGTATGGGGTTGCTTCAGTTTCCTACAAAGTGAATAAAGCAGACTGCCTGAATATACTGAATGAGAAGTAGGTTTTTTTTCCCCATCGGTAGTTTTCTTTACTGATGGCACAGACATATTCCAAGTTGACAGTCCCAGGATTCATCATCAGCACAAGACATAATTTTCACACATTTTCCGAGTCTGGATTTTAACCACACTGAGAATATTTGGGATGTGCTGAAGAAGACACATTAATCTGACAAGACCTTGGTTAAAAATAAATAAATAAATAAATGAATATCTGGATGGAAATAAATGTTTTGACATTGTATGAGCTTACTGACACGATGCCAGGGAAAATATACAATCAAAGTAATCAAAGTTAAAGTTGCTCCAGTGAAACGGAGTGTGTAGCTTGTTTTTTTGGACAGGCAGTGTGTTTAGGTCTTGAAATCCATTCCTTGGCTGTGTAGTTAATTTTCAGACCTCATGCCTGGTTAGATGTTTAAAGAGTAATACTCTGAGTAAAGCAAGACTAACAATGAAACAAACAAGCACTTGGTTACAGGAGGTTAAATCTGAACTTGTGTAGGCAGAAAAAGAGAGAAGAAAAGAACAAAACAATGCTCCTGAACTTACAGAAGAAATGACTGTTTGACTACAGTGAAGAACAAAACAGACTGAAGACAAGCCTTGTTCAGATATTTGTCTGTATAGTTCAGGAACTTTTTTTGCTTTAAAAGCCTTTGTGGAGGATTAGTAGTTCTGCAGATATTTAATCAAAAAACAATAAGACAAATTAAACACCACAATTATTATAGTTCATTGCAAGGACATGGATGTACTGTACCAAATCTAATGACTTTCCATGATTCAATTTAGTTCAATTCAGCTTTATGTGTGTAGCGTCTATTACAATACAAATTGTCTCTAGGTGCTTTTCAGAGACCCAGATCATGACCCCTGCAAATATTATAAACTAAAGTAATATTATTAAATCTTAATTAAAGAAACAGTGGCAAGTAAACGGTTCCCCAAGTGGGAGAAAAACCTTTACGCCAAACAGTGGCAAGGAAAAACTCCCCTTTAACAGGAAGAAACCTTGAGCACCAACCTGGATCATCGGGGGGGGACCTTCCTGATGAAGATTAGCTGGATAACAGCAGACAGAGAGAGGAGAGGCACAGATATATTGGCAATATTTTATAGGATTAAATATATGAATAGTAATTATCCATCAGCTGGAGAACTAAGAATTCCATCCACTTACATTCTGACTGGTTCATTGTTAGTACACGAATTGCAGAGATGACTATATAAACAGATGTAGGCAGCAACACTGAGGTGGTCAGAGGGTCAGACTAAAGGTCAGCATGTTAGTTGATATTCCGGAATCATCTATATAGTAGAGGTGGGCGGATTGATCTAAATATCGATAATATCGATACCAACGCTGGTATTGATATCAAATGATACTTGTGTAAAAAGATCGATCCTCAAGCTTTTCTTCTCTCACGCGAGCGCTGACTGCTGCAAAGTTTGAATTCATTGAAGTCTGAGCCTGAGACGCTGGCGCTGTGTCCTCCTCCCCCTCCCCTCTCGTCTGGTCTTTTCACGGTACCGTTCACGTGGTGGCAAACATTCAGGTACTCACTCAGCCTGGCCCCTCCCCCCGGACCCAAACCACTCAGCCCTCTCTCCCCCCTCATCGAAACACATCACAGAGAGGGACAACAGAGCAGAAGAATCCAGGATGGCAGAAAGGAAAAGGAGCGCGGTTTGGCTCAATTTTAATCGTGAAAACGAAAAACAACACAGCAAGTTGTGTAGTTTGTAAAAAAAGTCCGTAAAATACAGTGGAAACACCAACAATTCATACAAGCACATGAAAAACAATGCGCTTGAAACGCAGAAAAAGTAGAGAAGAGGAGAGAGACATCCTCCATTCCCTGATCCTGACAGACCTTCAACTCTGAAACAACATTGGCAGACACTTTTCAGTCCAACAGAGGATCCAGGTAGATCAGAGTGGTCATCTTCAGCATCAATTCAGATTAACTTTCAAAGTATGTTACTTGAATCATATGTTACTGGATCCAACTCAAAAAAATATAATTAAGACCTTGTAAGAAAGTTGTTATCTAAGATAAAATAAAATTAAGATAACCCTTTATTTATCCCACAACAGGGAAATTTATATAGTTAAAGCAACAGGAAAGTGCACACAGTGCAAACAAAATTACACAAGTACACACTGTATTGGCCTGAATACAGGACGACTGACTGATTAAAAGACAACCCCTATGTTTCATATATCCTTTTGGAAAAAAATAAAAATATGATGAAGGCAATAAGGTTATTCATAAAACAACTTTTTATTGAACAACTATTATAGAAAAAAGTCACACAGACATAACATTTTACTGTATTGTTAAACATTTAAATGATTCAATCTTTTTTAGGAAGTATGGTATCATATTTAAGGTAAGGTACGTGTCAGGTTTCCATGTTATTAGGATTAAGGTATAGTACTATTTAATAAACTGTATTCTCTTATAATCTGAGACTATGACTCAGTGAATCAGCAACAAGCATGTAGTTCAATAACTGCATTAATGATGTCAATAACTGCAGAACCATCAAAGTCCAGTTATATTCAATTTCAAGAACAACATTAATCATCATCAGTCTTTAAAAAAAACAATTTGTTCTGAAAGGAAGAAAATTCCTTATTTTTGTATTTTTCTGAAGAACAATTCTATTTGTATTGTGGTTTTTCCTTTTATTCCTTAAAAAAATGTTTATTTCCTAATGTTAAGAAAAACTTTGATTATTACTGTTCCATTGTTTCAAAACAAAAATGTTAATTGTGACAATAAAGTATTTTGCTGTCACCTATAAAGTTTGCTAAAATTCTATCGTAAGTTTTAACACAAAGGTCAGCAATTTCATGACAGATAGAGCTTCATATGAAAAAGTATCGGTATCGGTATCGGTATTGACGATACTGGCCCTGTATTTACTTGGTATCGGATCGATACCAAAATTCTCAGTATCGCCCAGCTCTACTATATAGAGACGTGGAGGTAAATGCTGGGATGGTCAGAGGGTGGACCTGCAGGTCAGCATGTAGCGCTGGAAACTCTGGCCCGTTGGTGACTCTAACCAGTGTCGTTTCTGTGCTATGATGTTTTCTGAACCCTGACTGGAAAACTTAAAATAATCATTTCTATGCAGGTGGTCTCCTGGCTGGCTTCAACTACTTTTTCAGGAATTTTAGATATCAATGGGTGGTTGGTTGGATATTGGTCTATAATTCTATAAGGATTTTAGAGTAAAGATTTAATTACTGCAACTTTAAAAACCCTTGGTTCATTTCCTGATTTTAGGGATAGGTTAATCTGATCCAATATTGACGTGCCAGTAAAAAAGAGAATGTTTTTGAGTAGTGGAGTTGGGATGGGGTCCAACAGACATGTGGACAGTTTATCTCTACTGATGGTTGAGGTCAACTCAGAGAGGTCTATAGGAGAGAAGCAGTCTTGAGTCAAGTTACTGAACCTGAAGAAACACCTACAGCTGTTGGTGACTGGTCTTGGTTAATTTCTTCTCTAATTCTGATGATTTTACCGCTAAAGAAGAAGTTCAATGTCTTCACTACTGAGAGCTGCAGAAATGCACGTTTCAACAGAGTTGTGATTCTTTGTGAGCGTGGCTACAGTGATGAATAAAGAACTTGGTTTACTTTTGTTTTCTTCTGTTAATGATGAATAGTAATCCGTTCTAGCATCATAAAGGGCTTTTTTGTATCTTTCCACCTATGATGGGAGTCTACAGATTTGCCAGAGAACCACCTCTTTTACATTTTATGTGTTTTTTTGGTTTCATCATACAGTTATGTGAATTATACCAAGGAGCTGAGCTCTGATGGTTAGAGAACCTCTTGTTCAGAGGAGCAACAGCATCTAAAGTTGAATGTAATATATGTGCAGTATTGACGACAATAGTGATCAGCACCAGCAGGGGGCCGGTACACTACCCCGAACAAACCTGGCTTTTCTGATCTCCAGCTTGGGATGGTTAGACTAAGCATGAGACTTTCAAACGTATTATAATCTCATTTAGGTTTAGTTTTTACTTCAAGGCTGGAGTTATAGACTCCTCCACCTCAACCCGTGCTCTGGGGAATATGATGATGATTAATGTAACCAGACCGCATGGCCTCATTTAAACATACTCTTCCTCTTGCAGCCATGTTTCTGACAAAGAGAAGGCGTCACTCTGAGTCTCCATAATTAGATTATTGACTAACAGAGACTTATATTTAGCAGTCTGCATCTAATTTTTTTTATCTTTTGGCTCCAAATGTCTGACAGAATTTATTTTTATAAGGTTTTTTTTAACATCGCCACGACTTTTGGAGGACGGGAAATCGACACCGACTGTATATTTTTGCCGGCCACCATGTTGGAATTATCAATTACATCATTCATTTCTCTATTTTTATTGGCCGGGGACAGTCCTGGAGAAACATGTAAAACTGCAGCTTTACATCCTGGCCTCTGCCCTGGATTGTCAGGGGGAGCGTCTAATAAAATCAGCCAGACTTCTAAAAATAAGAGCTGCACCATCCCAAGTGGGATGAATGCCATCTCTTCTAATCAGACCAGGCTTTCCCCAAAACATCTGCCAACTGTCAACAAACCCCACGTCATTTGCTGGACACCACCGAGACAAACAGCGACGGAGCAATGACATGGGGCTAAACATGTCAACACTGGTCGAATTGGAAAGGGGACCAGAGAAGTCTACGGAGTCTGACATGCTTTTTGCGTAATTTCACACCGACTCAATCTTTAGTGACTTCCGACATGTATTATAACTTTACTGTACTTTAATCTTTGCCAGCAGCTTTAAATTTGCTTCAGTGTCACCCGCTTTCGCCCCTGGAATACACCTCACGATGGTCACTGGAGTCGGCTTCACATCTCCAAACTGTCGCCAGTCACGAGGGTCGGTTTCTCAGCAGGTGTGTCGCTGAGTGGGGAAAAATGCTTCCTCCAAACCGTCACCCAGCCACCCTGAGTTCCTGGCTGCTCAGGTGCTTCAGGGGAACTGCCAGCAGCAGCTACTCTAAGCCAGTCCACCACTATGTTAGCCTGGCTAGCTACTGAACCTACGGGACTATGGTCTAGTTGGAAGAACTGGGCCTCTGGCTCGCTCAGACTCGCCTCCAAAGCTATAAACAAACTGCACTTTATGCATTTACCATTCTCACTGAAAGATGAATAGCTAAACATTTTACACACTGAGCAGTAAGAGGGAGAGAAAAAGGGAGAAGAGGAGGCCATGCTAGGAACCTAATAGGCTAATAAGCTGAAGATGAACCAGCGATTCGTGACAGTGAAAATCCCAGAGGGGGAAGTGCGACAGTGGAACTAGGTGCAAGTGCTCAATTACAAATTACCAACTGTAGTCTTGAGTTATTGGAGAAAGCAGATCAAATGTTAGTTTAAAGAGGTTGGTAGAAGAGACTGTGACACACTGTGCAAACAGCAGTCAGGACGTGATGCAATACATTACGTTCAGCCGCAATACATTCAGTGTTCAGTGCTGGTGTGAGATGAGTCACGGATGACATCTTTAGGATTTTAGATCTGGGCAGAAAAAATCACGGAGATCCCTCAGGTCAGATGATTTACGCAGGTCCAACTTCTCTGCCTGGTAATTCAGGTTGTCCTCTCATCAAAGGTTTGTTGGTTTGATCTTCAGCTTTTCAAATGTGTACACAACTCACTGTCCTCTTGAGTTTCAAAAATAGTGTTCAGACTATGTGACTGATGGACAACAGGGGTCACACACTACACAGTCTGATAGTGACTGATCTGTTGACCTCAAAACTGCAAGAAAGGAGTGGTGCAGGTTGTTTGTGAGATGAAGCCAACAGGACCACATAATCCTCAAAAAGCAGAGATGTAATACTGAGGCCACCCAACCTGACCCCCCACAGCCCCTTGGCTACGTCTAGTAATTCTGTACATAAAGGTTATGAATATTTTCCACAGACAACAGTTGACTGATTTGCCTTTGACCAGTCTGTTATTTGTCGAGATTTGCAAATGACCATCAACTTCAACATAGATATCTTTAAAGGACAGATTTAGATGAGTTGTTTTTCCAGCTTCGTTCATCTGTTCTGACACTGAGAAATCTGTAAGGTTTCTTGATGCATGGCACAACAAAATTTGGGAAAACGCACCAAATCGTAAACCAAAGCCAGCATCGAGAAGACTGCACCATGGATCTGTTGGGGTTTGGACCCCAATGCAGGAGAGCAGGAGGCAGGAGATTCCGACAAACAAACCGTTTTATTGTTTCCCAAAAACCAAAATGAAACTCCAATGGAAGACAGGGACGGTAGGACAGGAAGGCGAAGAATCGCCAAAGTCAGGAACACAGGCGGAAGGACAGAAACGCAACAGACAAACCAGCATGGACGGGGGGAAAAGACGAGACTTATATAACAG
Organism: Hirundichthys speculiger; assembly: GCA_018398805.1. NCBI lineage: Eukaryota > Metazoa > Chordata > Actinopteri > Beloniformes > Exocoetidae > Hirundichthys > Hirundichthys speculiger. The sequence continues at coordinate 2,093,162 of JAGFBZ010002051.1, forward strand.
AGGGACAAATGAGACGCAGGTGCAAAAAATCAGGGAAATGAACAGAAGGAAGTAAATGCAAACACAAGAAGGACAAGACAGACTTTCAGAGAAAAGCAGAAAATGAAGTTAACAAAAGACAAGGAACTCAAGAAAAGCAAACCAAACCAAGAAAACAAAGAAAGCATGACATGCCCGAGCCAAAGCCATAACAGGTCCAACAAAAAAAGCAATCAAACAGCATGAAGGCATTATCTGTTGGCATCTTCAGCACCAGAGGGATCCACTCAGTTGTTTCTGTGATTGACATGCAGCTACATCTGCATGTTGAGCTCGTTTTCATGTCACAGTATATCACCAAAGATTGAGTTTGGGTCTGCAGTCATTTCTGTTAGTCAGCGGGGGCAGAGGTGATCAGCTGACATGAAGCCAGAGGTGGAGGATGAAGAATCCAGCTGAGAAATGACCAGGAAATCATTCAGACAACTGACAGCGATGTCATTTTATCTCTGGATGGTAACAAAAACATACACCTATAGTTTTTTCCAAGTGAAGACAAAGAACACTGGTTGTTAATTCATCACTGGAACACTTACTTTGTTATTTTTCTGAGTGGTTATTAATGCATTCTTCTCTGTAATATGACAAAGTCAGCATGCAGATTTATTTTCGCCTCCCCAGACCTTTAATAGAACATTTCCTCCTGCTCTTTGAGCTGCAACAAACAAGAACAATAAAGCGAAACAATGCTCATTAATGATGCTGTTATGTCCAATAGAATGTCAACATAATTAACAGGAAAGTTTAAATATCACACGCATAAATATCACACAGGTAGCTATCAAGCATCAAAGCAGACATCCTGTTTATTATTATTATAATGGATAAATGATGCACAGTCATTCTCGTGATCTATATCAACGTGTTATCGCTTTTAACTTAAACACTGGTGCAGCGCTCTTGTCTGTGATGATTCTGTCATCCGGATGCAGCAGAGGAAGAATTTGATGAATGAGGCTGTTGCGGAGCAGAATATCCTGGTGGTGAAACATTTTGAGAATATTGATGAACTTCCACCAAATATGCTCAGGAATCGCCAGTCTGACTCGCCCGTTGCCTCACTTATCTCTAAAAAGCATCAGTTAAAGGCAGGGTAAGGGATTCCTGGGTGACTTCACATGTGTCGACATTTAAAACAAAAACCTCATCGAAGGCTAGCTCCTCCCTCCCCCTCCCTCCAGAGGTGGCGCTCTCCATCCCGAATTCTTTCCCAAGCTGGCTTGTTTTCAGCGTACAGAGCCAGGGCTGGGTATGAAGACTTTGCAGTAGAGGTCTTTGGAACAACCCGAAAACCCGAGGTTCTGACCCGACCCGACCCGAATCGGGTCTTGGGTCCATTCAAAAGACGTGACTCCGAGTTCAGGTCGGAACCGGTACAGTTAGTCTCGGGTCTGGTCGGTGCTCTCTGACAGGCTGGGTCCACGTTTACTCGAGAGAGGTAAAGATATTGGCGGTGGCAGCCAATGTCAGGACTCTGGGCAGTTAAATGATTATTAATTAACGTGGCGTATTTGTCATGAAACAATCGTGTTGCCGTAGCGTGTTATTAGCGGTTTGCCCGGCAGCTGTAAAGCACAACGGATCGCCAACATGACAACGTTGGATGAGAGAACATATTCGCGACACGTCCTGACCGGTGTAGGCTATTAGTGTTAGCAGTTGCTACCAATAGCATCTGTATCCACAAAGAAAATAACGAGATGGATTTATTGTTGTTTACATCATGTAGCCTATGTAGCAACTGAACCGGGTAGAAGAAGACAACTTTAGGTAAGAAAATCAAGTTTTATTCAATGCTAGATGAGCAACTATGGGCTGGATTGTCTCAGTTTTATTCGGGTAACTCGGTTCAGTTCGTGGTAGGAAACTAAAGACTCGGGTCGGGTCGGTTCCAGGTCCAAATATTGCGGGTCCATTCGGGTTCGGGTCCATGAAAGTGGACCCGTGAAGACCTCTACTTTACAGGAAGTGAGCGGTGAGATTTTCACTAAATGTGACAGAAAGTGCTCTGAGCTAGAAGTTGCACGAAAATCTCACCTCAAAACAGAAGAATATTAATGACGCGAGGAAGCAACGAGGCTCTGACGCCACCATCCAGTTACTGCGTCTTCCAGCCGAAGTCGAAGAACCGTTGACTTCTTCTGCAGTGAACAGACATTGTGCATTCATGTTGTTTGGAGGTGTGGCTTCAGCTAATTGCGTATTTTCAAAATTTCGATGATTGTCTGACGAACGCCACCCAAACCTCAACATCGTAGCTCCGTTAAGAGAAACGATGTAACCTGCACAGTTGGAGGACACCAGTGAAATTCATCTTTGTTTTATTTTATCTACGGACTCAAGTAGCATGAAGTCCAGCTGAAGGGGTAGTGAAGTGAGTTTTTACTGTCTCTATATAGTTTTACAGCTGTATTTAGGATTTCCATATTTCAGACAGTTTTTTAAATAATCTTTGGATGTATTTCCTTTACTTTAAATGAGGAGTTTACTGTACGTTTCCTCTCATGGATGTATACTTATATAAAAATGTAACCGACCTACCTGATAACTGGCCTTCGGTCCACCCTCATTCTGACTGGTTGTTTTGCACATTTTTCATTTTATATTCCTTTAAATGTTGTTTGCTGGGTGATTCATGAAACATGTTGCACTGAAAGTGCTGCAGGAGTGCTGATCTATTTAGCATTATTTAGCACCAACACATTTCAGCTACTCAAGGACCTTGCAGTCAAAGAGATCCTCCGAGGCCTCGGTAATTATAAGACAGACTCACCTTGTGAAATCGCCCCCCCCCCCCACATCTTAAGCTGCTGGCGGCAGAGTGCAGGATTGGCATCGGCCCACTGTTCCCGGCACATTAGCACAAAACACAAATCTCTGAGATAGACAAACACTGGCCCGTGTCTCGATGGCTTGCAGGGGACCGGAGGCCAAGCAAACACAGGTACATCACGGCACTAAACGGCCCTGCTTCGGGATTTCCGTGTGTGTTTTGGTTGTTTTAATGCATTGAACTGACAAAATGAGTCTTTATCTGGACACGTTTCCTCAGGAAGAGAATCTCCGTCTCATCAAGCTATTTAATAAAAAACCTTTCGAGGTATTTACAGTCCGTCAATTTCAAAACACACCGGAGGAAATCGTCTTCCTCAGCTGAACTCGCTCTGCACTGCAGCTGAGTCCGGACCGGCGCTGACTTTCCTGTTTTAAAAACTGATTGGACCTTATGTGGAGGCAGCCCAGTTAGTTCAGTTTAATGTGATAAAACTCAGCTGGACTGACATGAACCAAGTTGTTTTATCGCATTACTTCAGCAGGTAAATGTGCAGCTATGCTCAGAGCTGTACGGTGTGTACGCAAGGGATGCAACGGTACTCGGTAAAATACCGAACCATTCGGTACGACCTGCACGGGACAACACTCACGGGTTTAGGGTAGCGGGTGGTCTAAAACTGTACCGAATCCATACCGAAACCGTGACACAAAAACCGCGGTACGGACCGTACCGTGAGCCACCTGTACCGTAGAGTACTAACCCTAACCCCAACCCAAACCATTGTCCGGTCCATTTCAACCCCAATAACATCATGCTAAACATACATGTTGGCAGTCATTTATGCTGGAAATTAAAATGCAAACAAATGAAACATTTTTGACGGGATCAAAATAAACAAGTCAAAGGTTTAACATATATTCTATTGGCATCCGTTTTTTTTGTCTTTCTTCAAACTTTGGATGTGATGGAGGTCACTTTCTCTTGACTTTGAAGGTTGAATTTAGGTTAAAAAAAAAAGAAATCACCAAGAATAATTTGAAAAGTCTCGAGTATCCTCTTGCATGAATGAAAGAGATGAATAACCAGTTAATGGAAGCAGCAGTGGAGGAACAGATTGTCATGTTTTAAAACAGGGCCGTCGGCATCTGAATGGCGTCTGATGAGCTGAGGCCGTTTCAAACGGGACTCACAGCTGGCCGCTTCAGTCCAGGGAGCTTCTTGCGGTCATTTCGGGAGCCGACTTATGTGTCATTTGTTTGAACGGTCTGTGATTATTCCTGTTGTGCTCTCTCCATACCTCGCCGAGACGCTGCTGGGATAACCGACCACAAGCCATCCGGCGACGCTGCTTCTTCTTTTATATCGTTCATTCAAGCTACACTGCCCCCTGTGTTTCCTGCAGTGCATTACAATAAAACATGAATATTTTCCCCTCAGAGCAGCAACTGATTTGTCCTTTTATGCCATTTCATCATCAGTTATGGAGGCAGCGTCACTTCTGTCAAAATTTGGTCAATTTTCAACTTTTCACTTAACATGAGCGTCAGCCAATCAGCTGCCAGCTTCGCAGCGTGAACTAACGTAATGGTAAATGGGGGCGGGGCTGCCTGCTTGTGCAGCGAGCGAGAGGAAATCTGATTGGCCGTTCATCCTAAACGTCAAAACCGTGGTGTGATTTGTATCTGGACTGGCGTCCAGCATTCTGAAACACCAACTGCTGCTGACAACAACAACCTTTGACCTTTAGAAATGCAGACTGATAATACCGACGCATTAGTTCTGAGGTGAAAAACAAGATCAGCTCTGTAATCTGGGTCCCTTGGGAAAAAAGACATTTGTTCAGGATGCCGTGGCCTGAACCGGCTGCAGCACCAGTTCTGAACTGGGTTCAAGAGTCCAGAAGGCCTCATCGATGTGGCTCCTTCCAGACTGAGGTGCTCCTTCTTCCGACAGGTAATTCAACGACCAGTACAGATGCGGTTTGTTACTCGGTGATTGCTGAGCTGCATTTGGGATGTAATAGTTTTTTTTTTTTACTGTAAATCAGAGAAGGAGGGAGCTGCCGGCTGCCACGGCAGCATCCTCCTCTCAAGCTTGAAATCTTCTTTCTGCAGAGTCAAGAGACGACTGCTGAGAAAAAATGTGTTTAATGTTCTTCAAAAAATGTAATCTGGTGCCGCTTCTTCTTCTTCTGCTGAGTTAATGTCATTTAAAACCAAAGTGTTTTTTGGGAAGTCGTCAGTTAAAGCAGGAAGAGCCAACAAAGCGCGTTGGTCAATATATTATTCATGGAGTCGATTCAGCAGCATTACTTTGCTCAAACTTTTCTTGGTTCGTTGCCATATGAAATAATTCCCGCTGCGAGTACTCGGTTAAATGTTTTCCAAGTCATAAACTCTTACACCAGGACAGCTGCACAATCATTTCCTCTGGATAGTTTGTATTTCTTCACATCAAAGCTGCCAGCAGCACATAATAGTCTCCTCCATATCTCTTCAAGCAGTAGCCACATTCCCCTCGACGTGGAACATCCAGTGTGTGCAGCGGGAAGTGTATCTGTGTGTGTGTGTGTGCGTGCGTGTGCGTGTGTGTGTGCGTGCGTGTGCGTGTGTGTACGCGCACGAGCCTTTGTTTATCTCTGCACTGCCTTTGGTTCCCTTTGATTTCCCTTAAGTCTTATGTCTTTTGTCATGTTCTGGTCTTCTGAATGCTTGCTTATGGGTGTCATTTGTTTTCTCCCCCTGCCCCGCTCCCTCCCTCCCTGCCTCCTCCCCCATTTCTTCTTTATTTGCATGCTGTTCCTCCTGTTCCACACCTCCCTCCACAACTGCCATGTCTCCTTGTGTGCTCAGACACTGCGCCCAGCACTGAACCTGCAGCTCATGGTTGGTACCTCTACTTTCCTCTTTATGTCTCCTTTTTTAATTTACTTTTTTTTGTTTTTTTTACACTTGTGTATTTATCCCAACTGCATGTCTCTTCTTATTGTTGCAAAATATTTTTTTTTCCAGTGCCCTTATCCTGCTGTAAGTTGTGTGTTTATCACGCAGACTGGCAGAAGTGAGAACAGCTGTGAAAAAGTTCCTATTTCCTCTTTAAATCCCTTCTTTTTGTGTAAAAATAATAAAATCAGATCATATTGGGTCGTAGTTTTAGGCCAGAACAACCTCAGACACACAACAACAACATGTAACTTTATTCACCATACTATTATTTATTTCACAATAACGAATCCAAACAGTAAAGAACTGTGTGGGCAACGCTGAGTATCTCCAAGATTCAGGCTCAGAGATTCACCTTCAGCTGCAGCAACTTGAAGTTGGGTTTTTGCTAGGGCTGGGCAAGTTAACGTGTTATCGCATTAACGCATTAATTCATTAATTTATTAACTCCGACATTTATTTTATCGGGCGTTAACACATGTTGCTCACATGCTTTTGTTTTGAAAAGTCTGTTACTGGCTGCTGCGGAACCGGAAAAGAATCGGCAGGTAAACATGCGGAAAAGCTAAAACAGACATGGAGAACAGTAAAAATCTGTGAACTTTACAGTTCGGGCAGCAACTCAGGTAGCAATATTAACAACTCTGTCTGAAAAAAAAAAAAATCTGGACTGCAACAAAACTTTCACGTCATTCCTCCATGTTACATCAGATCTGCTCCATGTGTTCACTGTCCTGCTGTTCTCTAGCTGGTTACTGCAGTGCAGCTCCATCTAGTGGCACAGATGTGTAATGACAACAGAAAGTCCAGTCCTCAAATATAAAACAATCCCCATTTTTGAGAATATGACTTCTAGATTAAAATATTGTCCTATATTTGGGCCAATACAGTAGTTGGATCAAGGACTTATTCAACAGCAGATGGGTATCCTGCAATGCTGGAAATGAGCATCAGAAGATTCTGAGCTCGTCACGATCTGAGGAGAAAAAGACTGATGTCAGACGCAGAGCTGGAGAGGCTTTGGTTCATCTATATATGAGCTGAGTTTTCATTCAGATTTACACAATATTGCAAATATTATAATATGTGATTCCAGCGCCGCCATGCTACCTGAACTGCCGCACAAAGACATTTCAGGGTCACGTAAACCGGACAATATTAAAAACAAATTCAGTCCCGTGTAACAATTTTTCATTTCGTATTTTTGATCCAAGTCTAAAATTGAAATATAAAAAACAGGCATTTTTTGTTTATTTGTGTTAGATTAAAAAATGAAAAACAAAATAAAATGTCACTTTTATTTTTGATTGACAATTGAAAATGGAAAGAACGAATGATACACATATTGGTAAAGTTACAGAATTTCTACATGGACATTTTCATTTTAAAGTTCTTCCAGATGGAATATTCGACAGAAACAAGGTTATTTGTAACAACTGACAAGTTAAACTCCCCGTTAAAAGTTTCTGCTGTTACCTCAGAAATTACCTGTTTTAATGTTCTGATTGTGGCTCAGGATTTTGTTGGTAGACTTTTTTTATTTTTTTTAAAAAACAGGATGACATTAATGCCCTGGCAGTGACAATAAGCTTTATTATATTTGACATTTTTTAAGATGAGATTTACACTAAATATGTGTTACTGACAAGTGCTGATCTTAAAAGTGTTTGAACAACAAATGTTATGACACTTTAGTTCATATGGCAGCAGAACATTTAAATAAAAGTGACCTTTACACTACTTTTTAATTCATTATTTGATTCTGCGTATGCAATGCGATTAATCGAGATTAATCAGGGAAATCATGCGATTAATCGCGATTAAAAAATTTAATTGTTGCCCAGCTCTAGTTTTGTCTATATCCACTGGTCTCTCACGTTGTTGTGGAAGAAGTTTGGTCCATTCTTCCTCACAACACTGTTTCACCTCACTAGTTATTTATATTTTATCGTTGTTGCATTTCTCTACTGGGAAGATTCACAACTGATTAGACTGATGTATTGTTACAGCTGCTTCTCTGAGAGCCCTGCTTATGTCTTTCCCTCTTGGCATTGCATTAACACACCAGAGCGCTTCAGACCCTTTATGGAGGTCTGCACAGCTGCTTGGATCCATTAGAACCAGTCAGGAGGGTGTCAGCGTTGCCCCCCTTTATTTACGAGCTTCTCTTGTGTTAGCTGAATGAAGGGATGGCGAAAGACGGGACTCGTCCTCTTCTGCGGTTGTTTGCCTCATGATCAGAGCATGTTTTTCTCATGCTTTTGCACAGAAAGACGTCCGTTTGGAGGAGGCGGTACTAACTTCTGCACACGTCTGTAACTTCCAGTCCTACTTTCAACAACTGCCGAACGATTTCACCGACTAATTACAGCATTTCCCTGAAGGTGCCTAAGAGGAGTAAAACCAACTCTGAGGACAGGACTGATTATATCAACAGCATGGGATAATTTTGCATCGAGGCAGAAAGAGACCTCATTTGCTTGTTTTCATATATTTGACTGAATATGATACACATCATTTTCTAATTTGCATTCATTTTCCCTGTTTTTTTTTTTTCTTTCTTTGGCTGCCATTTCATAATTTGTGAGAGCAAATTTATGGTCACAAGTTCTCTGGTAATCATTGTGCTTATTTGGCTCCGTCAGAAATTTGAAAATGACTTCAGTCACTTATAATGACCGAATTAGTGAGCTGCAGAGCAAAAATGAGCCCTGGGCCCCTAATAAGCTCCTGTTTGTGGTAATTTAGCTGCATGATTTCATTTAGGTGTATGAATCACTTTGAGCTTCACACAGGTCAACAAGGCAAACACACTGATGAAATTACCACACACCAAGAGACGCAGACACTCCTGCTTTGCCAAGTTGATGATCTAGACTTTCTTTCTATTTATGGATCATTCATACTGACTGCATTCAGTTTACTTGCTTGGAAGTTTCCGGGTGTCTGTGCTGCACATGAACATTTCTGTCTGCTTTCAGAAACTCGCATAGTCTTATCCTGGTTTGAGAAATCTGGAGTATCCTGATAGAAACCAGGGTATGACAGCATGTAGACACATTATCCAGGCGCTGTGACACTCGATCTCCCCTTAACTGAGGGACTTCATTCAAGTAAAATCATTAAAGCAGCCATTAAAATAGCAGTTTTAAGAAAGACGCCAGATCGCCTCGAGGAAGTGTCATCCAACTCCTGCTATCTGCAAAAAAACCAGCAACGGCAATGAGACTAGCCGACAGAGCTGCAAAGGACGGCACGACAGTGACGGCAAATCCCCCCACAATCTAACTCAGGAGTGTAAAGTTATTTATTTTCATATGCGTGCATTTCACTGTATATGACCAGACTTTGGGTGAATTCTAAATCCTCCCTTAACCCTCAATCTCAACCCTCGCCCTTAACCCTCAATTTTTGGCCCTCAATCTTAACCCTCCAAAGTAAGTGTAAGTATCTAGTGACTTAGAAATGGGACACCCCTTGAGTGCAGTTACATCTTCAGACTGAAATGTATCAGAGCCCGTGTTTTCTCTGCATTTCCTGAAATGACTCAGGGATAACATTGAAAAGAGCGCCGTATATTCTCTAAATAATATTAGCAAATAACACAATAGAGAATACATTATTCAGTCCTCCGTCGCTACACAACAAGGTATACAAGTAACGTGAAGCCGGCCGGGACCGCCGGTCCGGTGTTCTGAAATTTCTTCCTACCTAAAATTTTTTCCTACCGTAGCGGAAAATTATTGCCTCATCTGTAATTTTTTTCCTATATTGTAACAATATCCTACCAGCACATATATCCGCTCTGCTCTGTGTTTTGGGTGGTAGCATATTATTATACACATTCTGCACAAGAAAAGCAGGCAACAAAAATGAAATATTTAGCTTAAGGTTTTTGCAGAAAATGTTCAGATGTAACTTTAAAAAGTTATCATAAGTCACTAATTTAATTACACATTTTTCTCGCATTTTTCCTCATGTAACGGATTACAATTATGTTTGAGATTTATCGTCTTGCCAACGAATATACGACAAACCCTGTAAAGTAACCTCCTGAACAAGGTTTAATACAGCTGGAAAAGCACATTCACTCACACACAGGCAGATGCATCATAAAGACTTGCATCTGATTTGTCTGTCAAACCTATGCAATATAAATACTGTGCATACAAAATATTAAATGTTAGGCATTCGGAGCATTTTAAAATATTAAAAATAGATAGCGGGTCAGGCAGCAGAATATTATGGCCTTCCGAAGTTGCTGCTACACGCATGCGCAGTCAACTCGGGTAGGAAGATATTATGAGTAGGAAGAAATTTCACAGCACCGGCAGCAAACATCGTAAAGTAAAAAAACAAATGTTACGCAACAACAACGTTAATCCATGAAAAAAGTTTCAAACAAAGACAAAAAAATTGTTTCGTAACATTTATATCTTTAAGAACTACGAAGATACTTACATTTGTAGCTATCTTTTTTCGGCGCCATCCTTTTCAAAGATGTCTTGGCTAAATCACCCAAAGCCTTATGGGTAGCCCTTCCTTCCAAGGATGGTGTTGGAGAATCTCAATATTGAGGGCGATACAGCCCTCAAACTTGCCACTCAACTTGACTTTCGAAGAATTGAGACAGCACTTGCACTTCACGGGAGCGCACATTTTTGAGATTGAGGGTTGAGATTGAGGGTTAAGGGAGGAATTGGAATTCACCCTTTGTGGTCACATGGGGAGACGAGCCTCAGAAAGAAAGACGGAGGGCCAATCTGCGTCTGCAAATCACTCTGGACGCAGGCGGCTCTTCTACGTTGCAATGTCGTAGGAGCTAGGAGGGCTAGGAAGCGATCCCAGGACACGCTGGATACTGACAGATATAGGTGAGACGGGGAGGTCAAGACCTCTGCTGCCCCCCGCTGGCGAACTAAGTGTAAGTAAATTTGTTTGAAGCATGCGCTTGGCTGCCTTGCCGTACCTCCAGATGTCATTCATGTGTATCACAGCTCAAGATATTATGAGTCTCAACATTTTACCGTCTAATTTATCCCGGGGTGAGTCAAATTAATTCCGTTCATCGCCCATCAGTTACCCCGCGCATCCCGACGTGGCGTCGGCAGCGAAGTTTCCTTCCTGCAAATGATGATGGAAGTTTCTGTTGGAGAGACAACAGATGCTTTGTTCTGCTGTTTACAAGATGTGTTTTTAACATCAATGTGTTTTTGAACGGTCGTCCCAGATGTTCCGTCCCAGCCCGTAATCATTTTTTAAATGTCAGTAATTAGCCGCAGTGATGCATCATGAATATGATGAATCTACTGGTAGCTGCACTTCACACGTTGGAGTAGATGCAATAAACAGCGGCTGTAAAGAGCCAAGATCGAGGACGGCATCATTCCTTTAAGAGTCATCTGCTTCAGTTCGGTCCCACGTGTGATTTAAGAAAAAAAGATGAATAAATCTGCAAAATTATACACCAAGAGTTTGAAGCAATTACTTGTATAACAGCTCAAAGTAACTTTTTGAATTAGTACAAGATATAAAGTTCTTGCTGCTCTTTTTATTCCCATTCCCAAAGCTAGAAATGTAACAACCGGCATCGACGTGAAGCAACTTTCTGAACTTTAAAAGAGAAGATATCTTCACATTAACTAAAATAAATATATATATTCTATGTATTATTACTGCATATCAGATAATGATGTGAGGTCATGTGATGGTGCAGCAGGAGAGAGGTCCAATCATTACCTGAATCCTCTCAAACTTGAGCCATTTCTCCGTCAGGACGGCGACTCGTCCAGGGGTCACTGGCGAGATCATGAACGAGGGTCTTTTACTCCAGGGGGTTGAATCAGTCGTCGTGGTTCAAATATTCATAAAAATCACACATCTGGAGCCAGTTTACACCATCTGTCAGAGCCTGCTCCCGTCTTCACAGCACAACCCTGCATCCAACGTGTAGAAACAAGGGCTGTAGCAATACGCTAATCTTGCGATACAATAAAATACACAATATTTTTACGATATATATCAATGTTCATCTTAAGATACATTTACATCATTTTCTGAAAGATTTTAAAGGGACAAAGTGATTTTGGTGACATCTTGTGAGTGTTCCAATGACTTTGTTTGAATTAATTGAACTGAAAGCATCAATTACACATTATATGGCTGACAGGCAGCTTGTAAATGCTGGACAAAATGAATAAAAGATTTGTTGAGAAAAAATAGTTTCATTTATTTAAACAGTGCAAATTGTTGCTTGCAAACTTTTAAAGGTAAGAGCACAATGGAGAGTTAAAGTACAGCAAGTGGCCTTCTTTGGCAGCTTTTTTGCCTTGATACTGAACATATGAGGTAGCTACTAGCCATTCTAGCCACCAGGTTAAGTAAAAACGAACCATGGCAGCCAATAATTTAAGTCTAAGCCACCTTAAAAACTGCATCCATCTCAACGGAGAAGCTGGAGGACTTAATGGCTCTTCCTGCAAAGTCCAGGAAGAGCACCCCTGCGGGACATGGGGGTTTAGAAAGGAGCTTAGAATATCAATACCCACTGCTGAAAAATCGATACTCCCGATATATATATATATATATATATATATATATATATATATATATATATATATATATATATATATAAATATCGATATATATCGCAGAATCGATAAAATCGCTCAGCTCTACTAGAAACGAGAGTCAAAGACCGGACCGCCTCTGAGCTGGTTCCACATTTCGCGAAGCATTGGAACCATGCGCCCGTAAACGTGTCGTTTTCCAGCAACGGTACAAACCGGCGCCGGAAACGGCACAAGACGTAAGACTCCCGTGATGTTCTCTGGTCAGAATATCACAGGTTCATAGCAATGTCAGCCATGTTGTTTTTTTTACAGCTCTGTTCGTGGCATCCCAGTTGTCGTGAGCGCGTCTTCTGAAATCAGCTGAAGAAACAGCGGCGTGATGTGAAGCTGAGTGGAGGGAAAGCCAGTAGAGGCTGGATAGTTTTTCTCTGATGTGGGTCTGTGACGTTCGCCTGGACGGCCATGCTGGTTCTTCAGCTCTTCAGCACCAATAATTAACCTGGTTCCTCTGGATTCACTGATATCCAGGAGGGAGTACCAACAGACGCAGAAGGATGGGAAAACAATCAGAGAAACGAGAAGCATCAGCATGTAGAGACACGTAGAGACTAGGGGTGCAGCGGTACAGGTGGCTCCCGGTACGGTCCGTGTACCAGGGATTTTGTGTCACGGTTTCGATACTGATTCGGTACAGTTTCAGCAGTAACGTGTGGACACATGACTGCGCCGTACACTGTACTGGAGATACCATTTATAAGCTACGGCCTGAACCCCGCCCCTGCCCTGCTGTGATTGGTTCAATGCGTTCTGCTCTTCAGACGCCCAAATAAATGTTCTCAGGTAACTTATTTCTAAGAATGTCCTCTCTAATAATAGCGCTCTACAACATCTGGATTCGCAAATCGGCAAATGTTTTTGTAGCTTATCAGTAAAGATGAACACTGTTTAGCTAAAACAATAATATGCAAAATAAGGACAATAATTTGCTCCCTAGATTGTGGGGTGAGAAGGGGGGGAATCAATTATTTCCCACTCAGGTAAATTGAAAATGCTAAAGAGGTTTTCCTTGCCTGCCCCTTGTTTGACTTTTGCATCTTTTATTTGGAGTTAATACAAAAAGAACAGTTATTAGATTCATCCTGTTTCAGCCCACTGCTGCTCATAAATGCCAAGTGATGCTAATAATGATGTTTTTATAAATCAGCGGTTTGCTCAGATGAAGAAAATTGGTATTTTAATTATCATGCAATATCTGAAAAGGGCAGAAGAACAAGGGCTGGAAGCAGATGAACGGATCTGCGCGGTGGTGTGATGAAGACGGGATAGCATGAATATTTATACAAACTGACTGAAAGTTGGTGGTGAGTTCAGGTGTTGTGTCAATATTTACATATAATTAACTTGTTCCATAATTATTCCATTTTCTGCTGACGCTGAAGCCAGTTTCTGGCGACTGGCTGGTTTGTGGCAGGAAACTAACTGAACTGTGAAATGCCAGTTTTTTTTTCTTCTCTGAATGAGTGAATCTGCAAGACAAAGGCACACAGAAGCGAAGCATGCACAGGATTTTTATTAATTCATTCAGCTTCGTTTATTTTATTAGTTTTTGTGTATGATTTGCATTTTACCACAATGATATGTACAGTGACACTAAGGGCCCGATCTCCTCAAGCCGCTATTTAGGGATAGCAGGTAGCAGGAGGGGCGTTCCCCCGCAAACAACGCAATCTTCCACCTTGCTAAACCCGCTATCCCACCTGCGCTACCCGCTACATTATGCATAGGAGTGGACAATTCCTATCGGCTACCTGAAAGTCCCAGATAGTTGGTGTCCTCCCAGTAAACACGCTCTGGTCGTCTATTGTTTAACTGGCGAGTTTAAGACGATCTCTGCCATTTTCTCAGGGGTTCAACTGGGGCCAAATCACGCTTTTTGTACAAGAGTTAATTTGAGAGGTGGAGCCGTTTGTGGACGCGCTCTTGTACGTGCCGACATGCAGGTTGCGGGCTGCAACGCTAAAACCGCGATCGCAAGATACTCATTTTGCAGAAAGGGCAAAAAACACGCCCATTGCCACACCTACAAAGTGAGTAAGGGAGTCGGCATGACGGGTAGCGGCTTTAGCAAGCGGAAGATTGCATTAGCGGTAGCGGAGGTTCCTATACCCGCAATTTGCGGGTAGCGGCTAGTGTTAACGGGTAAGGCGACGTGTACAATCGGGGCCTAAAAGCCCACATGTGACCTTCCTGTTTATTTAGTAACATTCTCGTCATATTAAGTCTTTTATTCTGAAAAACTGTTTCCTGCAGTTTCCCAACAAAGGTTTATAGAGCATTTTAGGGCTTCGTGAATTCAATGTCCCAAAGAACATTTCAAGTCCAAAGTAGTTTTTTTCCAAAATCGCTCATTTCCAGCATCCAACCTCTCACACTTCCTCCTCAGAAGATTTAAGGCACACGGGAGAGTTGGTGATGTCTGTCGGTCAGTCTTTGCACGCCTCCACGGTGCAGATGAAAGGTTTTATGAGTTCACCCAGAATGTCTTAGAAACACTTGTGGCTCAGCTTCACTGTAAAAATGGATTTCAAGCCTCGATTCACTGGATGCTGGCAGCGATGAGTCAGTGAATTCAATGCAACTCAGTCATGATAGCATCAGCAATATCTCACCAGAGGCAGAGTTTCAGTCAGAACGTTTGCGCCATTTGCATTTCACAGAGGCCCGATAGCTCTGGAAGAATAGGAAGGTCTGGATCTACTGAACGTGCAGAGCTGCAGCGTTGACCGCTTCCGATTTGTGATTTCAGGCCGCTGAAAAAGTTCCTGCAGTCAGTGAAACTTCCAGAAATGTTTTACAAAGAACAGAGGAACTTTTCCATTAATGCTGCACAACACCAGCGCATCCTTCTCTCCGCAGCTATCACGTCAAGCACAAAACTAACCCCCACTTTTTTTGTACTCTATAATGGCACAGTCAGCGGTGAATAACAAACACAGAGCTTGCTACAGAACTGTGTGATTCATTTAGATGCTCTCCTCCATTAATTTTGTCCTCTTTAAGGACTACTCCCATAAATATATACGCAACAGGTCCAGGTGCAACGACTTGATAGGTGGTTGATAGGTGCAGAGCCTGTAATATGTAATTTCCCTTTGGGGATTAAAGGGAGGGTAAGTGATTTCTCAGTGGGGTCACATCTGTTACTAGCTCTTCCCTCCCCTTCCTTTCAGTGCTCCTTGACAAAATGCACCCATCACCCCAACCCCAGGTGATGGACTGGATCAGTATTCGTAATAATCTGAGGGGCCACGCTTCCCCACTCTTTTTATTTTCATTGAATTGAATCTAAAATCATATCAAAGTAAAAAAAAATAAAGGAAAATAAATATCAGGAAGCATAGGAGGGCAAGGCACGGTTGAAATCTCCACAGAGTTCGTTAATTCGTTCATTTGAGTATCATGTTTGTTGCCTGGCGGCAGAACTAATAATACCCAATGCAGGTTACACAGGTTACCTGTTCTGGTTTACAGCTTGGATGGAAACTTCAGACAGCAGCTGGAGTGCAGAGATGCTCCTTCACAGTCCTGGACGACAACATCTGCTGTTAACAAGCAGCGCTAGCACTTCTGCTGGCTGACTGAACTCTCATCTCAGCCATATCAGCTAAAATCTGTGTTGGGTGGGTCCTTCCCTCTGCTGCAGTCCAGCTCCTGCAGCCGCCTTTCTATCAGTGCTACAAACCCGTCCATTTTACTTCCCAACAACCCCCTGGTTTCCTCTTTTACTTGCATGGTTTAGATCAGGGGTGGGCAGTCCCAGTCCTTGAGGGACGGTGTCCTGCAAGTCTAAAGCACTTGACTGAAGTACGACTCAAATGAACGGGTTGTTAACGGTCTCAAGCAGACCTTGCTGACAAGCTGGTGGTGATCCATTCATCAGAACCAGTTGTGTTGTGGCAGGAAAACATCTGAGACCTGCAGGACAGCGGCCCTCCAGGACTGGGACTGCCCACCCCTGATCTAAACCACCGGTTCTCAACTGGTGGGTCGCAGACCCGTTTCCAGTGGGTCGTGGGCCTTTGCCTGGGGAAGGAAATGCTAAAAAAAAAAAGCATCTCATTCATACTCCTTACCAGTAGATGGCGATAATGCCCTGTAATGCGAGTTGACACCCGCCATAGAAAAAGACCTGCAAAGTTTGTTTACATCTGTTGAGCAGGTGAAACACAGATACAACGAAGATTATATGAGATATGGATTTTCTTATCTTGAAGACAAAGGTCAGTGAGTGGTTATTCAGCTAAAACTATATATTTTGAGTTCTTTTTGAAACTACTGATCAGTGGTTGCACTTTTTTATTTCATGTTTGTGCGTAAAAACACTGTTGAGTCTTAAAAAGGGCTGTTACTGAAATGTTCTGATTGTTATGTCAGCTTTATGATTAATGCTTAAATAAGTGACTATATAGTTTTAATAGGAAATTGTTATATATTCAGGAAGTGGGTACTCAGCAAATGCTACATATTTGAGTTATTTTTGAAACTACTGCTCAGTGGTTGCACTTTTTTATTTCATGCATGTTGAGTCTGTTAAAAAAGGCTAAAGTTACTGAAGTGAAGTGTTTTGGATTTAATTAAAATGCAGCTAATTGAGCATCAAAGGGAATATTTCCCACTTGAAGTCATTTTGGTTTTTGCCATTTTGGTTCACCAATAAACTTATTTTTTTGTGTTGGCATTCAGTGATATTCTATTTTACTATCTCCGATTCAAACTGCAACGATCTTTTCATTCAGTAATTTGAGAAGTTGGAAATTTTCCCTGATTTGGGTCACGGCTTGTCATTAAGATTGATGGTGGGTCCTGAAGCCAGACCAGTTGAGAACCACTGGTCTAAACAATGCAAGTAAAAGAGGAAATTCGGTCTGAAAAAGCGAAACCAGCTGCCTTTTAAGTCCTGTCGTGTTGAACAGAAGAGCAACAGCAGCGTGAACGCCACTGAGTCCAGCTCCTCACTGGGTTGAATACCTCAGTCGACATCGTCTGAGTGGTTGTATGTCCTCAATCAATAGTGCATTTTTCATGCGCTGGAATGTTCATTCTTCAGATGACGGTATCATTCATAGGAAGGGAGATCAGCGACTGCCGTTTATTGTAAGACTGTGTACTTTTATTGCTCCCAGTCAGCTCTGCTACTCACTTCAAGGTCTGATCAAAATGAAATATAAGAGGCACCGTCCAAAAACACCAGCACGAGATGAAACGGTCATTCATACGGCACTTTTCCATATCTTTTTGACATCTCTGAGTGTTTTAAACTACAAACATACATTGTTTTTTTGTTTTTTATTGCGCACATTAAGTGCCTTTTTTTGTACCTTCGTGAATAATAAGCAGTCATAAATAAGTCATTACTGAGCTCAGCGCAGCCGGTGCAGACGCAGCGTTCACTGTTCTCGATGGCACAGGTAGAGTTCAGCTTCCCCTCGCTGCAGCTTGCTTTTATTACTTAAGTGGATTGATGAACGACGGGGGAAATTGTCAAGAACCATTAAAGTGTAGGAGGCCATTAGCTGGAGGGACAACAATAATGACAGTTTCAGCTGAGGAAACATGCACTTTTTAATATGTTTACATGCGAGCAAAACAAGGTGGAGAAGATGGAAAAATACACGAACCCTGCAACCTCAGTGAAACCAGTCAGACTGGCGGTCATGTGATGCGGCGACAGGGACGGTTGGAGGATGTTTTTTTTTAACTGAATCGTGTCTAAGGGGGGGAGAAGCTGACCCCCACGTAGAGATGGAGGGTTTTGCTTGTGGGCCAAAAAGGGGGGGTAAAGGATACGGATTATAGGGGCCCATGATTGAGGGGGGCCCAGAGAGGCCCCTAATGATGATCAAAAATAGCATCAACAAATTTCGCCGCTGTGTTGGGGGGCCCGGTAAGGATTCTTTTCATGGGGCCCAAAATCCCTAGCGGCGCCCCTGCTTATGGGTGCACGATAATTATCGACCTGATAATTATCTGGCTGATAACAGGAAATTATGACGTCATTCCGATAAGTCCAATATCATGACGAAAAGCCCCGATAACATATATATTTTTGTCAACACGTCAGTGTCTCGCTCCCTCTGAGTCTTAATTGACCGGCAGTGAATGTTATGTTTAAGTGATGTCGCCATAATCAGAAAAACGATTTCTCAATAAGGAAAATCAAGAATACCCCCTCATGCCAGAAAATAACTCGTTAACTCGGTCATAATTTTAGTAGTAGCTAACTTGAATTGATATTCGTAGTATTTTACCACGTTACATAAAAAAATTAGAAAAAACAGAAAAGGCAGAAAGAACGACTAGCGAACGAGGGAACGGAGGAATTTACGTTACACCTTGAATGCAGCCTGCAGCACAGAGTGCCGATGAAAACAAACATGGCGGTGATCGTATGGAACTTTGTTCAAGTTTCATAAGAAGAGGGTTGGTTATTTGTGACAAATGCTCCAAGCAAATTCCACGAGGAGGGAAAAATAGCACACCTGAAACATAACCATCGCCTTTGAAAGATTTGAGATCGCGCTAATGTGAGCTAATGCTAACTTGAGCTAGTGCTAACGTGAGCTAACGTGAGCTAGCCAGCAGCAGAGAATTCACCGGGACTTGCACACATTGGCGAGGCTTTAAAAAAATCCAAGAAATTCTGGTGCATGTATTTCCATCAGTTCAAGGAGCCTTTATTTTTTATATCAGTCAGTAATGCACCTTATTTAAGTTGAAGTGAGATATCAAATAGGTTTGTTTGATAGCTTTACAAAAATGTTTGAGAAGCTTGTCAATAGTTTTTTTTTATTGGAAAAAATAAATATCTGTTCATTTAAAGAGTCAAAACAGTTTTTGGTTTTGTTCATAGTATTGATGTAATGATCTTAGGTATATGTGTGTGTTATCGGTTATCAGTATCGGCCTTTAGGAGCTAAAAGTTATCGGTTATCGGTATCGCTTTTAAAAAAAACAGTTATCATGCATCCCTAGTTTTGGTTGTTAAGTGAGCCAGTCTGCAGAGGATATTAAAATTTACAAAGGTTATTATGGGAAAGTAATATAAATCAAAGGAAGCTCCTAATAAGACTGCTCTTTCAAAACTTTTATTTACTGTTTTACCAAACGTCTACCTCTTAAAATGACAGATAGGAAGCCTGGAAACTGGATATATGATGAGCATAGGGCGTGCCGTTTGACGAAATGTCAAAATGACAGTCCAATAAATGAGCAGCGATGAAGCAATACATCCGTGAACATGAATGCTGGCGTTAACTAAACGCTGTATTTCCAACACACGTGGTCCTGCAGTGGAAACAACAAAGCTTAAAGGAGCAAAAAGCGAAATCATTTCACCGCTAGGTTTGCTGTTGAGCACTGCCTGTAGACCAAAACAAAGTGTGCCATTAGCCACACCTCCCTCTGCCTCTGCTCGCCACCAACCCCCCCCCCCCCCCCCCCCCACACACACACACACACACACTCCCCCACTACACCCCCGCTCGCTTCGAAGATCTACCTACACGAGCAAAACATCACCATGGCGAGTAACAAATAAGTCATTTATAACATTATAATGTTTATACTGGTTTGTCCGTAAATTAATCTTTATGTCACTAATTTAGTGAGTCACCATTAGCATCAAACGTTATCTATTCGCCGCTAATTGCGTTAGCAGACAGTTCAACGTTAGTAACAATATGACGGCAGTGAATAGCTTTCCTGTTTTGTTCCGCTGTCTGCCATTTCAGTTCTAAAATGCTGCCGCCGTCACTACTCACTGGCTGTCGCGTTTTATAGAGAGGGAGGGGGGAGGAGGGAGGAGGCGAAGTTTCACATGAACGCACATGAACGCGCGGCCGGACCGGCTTGTAAACTTGAGGCTGGAGATCAACACAGAGCGGGTGTGTGACGTCATCCTATACTCCAGATGAAATTACACCTCTCGTTCTCCATGTAGCGATTTTTTAATTCCTTCAGTCTTAAATAATGGATTTCCACTTATTGCTCCTTTAACAAGCTGCAGTTTCACATCGGCCCACACCGATATGAGACTGCAGTTTGTGAGAAACTGATTCGGAAAGATGAGCGATTTGCATTCGGCGGTCCGCAGAGATCCGTTTCAACCTGACGTTGATGACTGCAGCTTCGGCAGGTGATCTCCAGCCACCTGATGATGAGGTTGGAGGGGAAAAGGTAGAGAAAATACAAATTCATGTTCACATCTCCAGCGTGTCATACCAAGTCAGGGCTTGTGAGAAAACATCAGCACTGACCGCCTGGCTCTCTGTATCCTCTCAGATGTTGTTGCCATGGTGATGCCCCGCTTTCCTCGGCTGAAAGAGAGAGGATGCTCAGACTCTATCGAGCTTGAAGGATCTTCCCCAGATTGTCCGTTTCCCTCTGAAATGGGCCGGGTACAAGGAAAGAGGCGTGGAGGGCAGGAGGGAGCAAATTAAAAATGCAGGAAAAGATGAGCTGCCAGCGATCCACAGAAGTGGGTGTTGAAATGTTTTGTTCTTTAAAAAAAAATTAGGCTTCAGCTTTGATGCCGAAGTGAGAGAAGGCTCCTGAAAAAGGAGGAATGGCTGATTTTATTATCCACGTAGATAAACTCAAGAGTGCTTCTGGCCTTGAGAGGCTGTTGCTCTATAAAGTCATTTTCACTCAAAGGAACGTGTGAAAAACCACCACAGAGAGCATTGCGTAAATGTTTATACAGCAGAGCTGCACAGTTTCATTTAAAAACCTTTCACAGTTTTCATCAGAGTCAAAGAAAAGGTCCACGAACTTCCCCGATGTTTGAGGTCTGAGGTTCGGAGTCCCCTTTTTAACCACGTTTAGCCGAGACACACCAGTTAACTCGTTCCCAACTACGGCTGTAGCGATACACAATACTCGGCTCATATGATACAATATACAGTGATCCCTCGCCAATTTGCGCTTTAAGTTCTGCAGTTTTAGATATTCGCAGATTTTTCAGAAATATATAATATAATAAAAAAATTCAAGAAAAAAATCGTGGAATCATCACAGGATGCTGTGCGTGTTCTCTCTCTCACAGTGAAGAAATGCTGTGAGCCAGCCTGGCCCCTTTAAGAAGGTGGCCTTATGGGTAATGGTGTGGCCTTATGGGTAATGGAGTGTGTGTGTTGTGGGACGGCAGAATGAAAACGGGGTTAGATGAAAAGTGTAGTGAGCATCAACAGCAGCCCAGCGTGTATAGATTTACATTCTCTGTTAACCGACAGGAGCCCAACAATACAACCTGTGTGATGTTACAAGTTCCTGCAGTGTCAGAATAAAGTGCCCGTTCAACGCAGAGAAAACCGGACTTTTTATACTGGTTTTAACGGCTGTTTACTGGAGTTAGCATTCGGACCACAGGACCGGGACATGAAGAAGGAGCGCTAGACGCCGGCAGCTCCTCAAGTACACCAGACTGCCGGCGTCCAGTTTGAATTTCCCCCTTGGGCGATCAATAAAGTATATTTGATTTGATTTGATTTTTCTTTTGTTGTTGTTAGCGTGTTAGCCGCTAATTACGAGCCAAAAATAGCACAATACCAGCAGTTTCTTTACTACGGTTCAGAGACCTGAGGCTGTGAAGGAAACAAAGACCACAGTTGAGCCTTTGTCTTGTTTTGCTGCAGTGTCTCGCTACTTTTTTGCAGTTTTTAAACATATTTTACACAATACAATAGTGTGTCATTTATTCTCGGGGGGCTCTGGCTCCTGTTCGCGGATTTTGATCTTCGCAGGGGGGCGCCGGTCCCCATTAACCATGAAAAATGAGGGATCACTGTATGTCAATAGTCATCTTAAAATACATTTACATCATTTTCTGAAAGATTTTAAAGGGACAAAGTGATTTTGTTGACAGTGAGTGAGTGTGAGTGTTCCAATGACTTTGTTTGAATTAATTAAACTGAAAGCATCAAATACACATTATATGGCTGACAGGCAGCTTGCAAATGCTGGACAAAATGAATAAAAGATTTGTTGAGAAACATAGTTTCATTTATTTAAACAGTGCAAATTGTTGCTTGCAAGCTTTTAAAGGTGGGACACGGGGGTTTTGAAAGAAGCTTAGAATATCGATACCCGCGGTCGAGAAATCGATACTCGACGTTGCTGAGACTCACCCGTTTAATGTCAGGTGTGTCATCTGAGAGAGAGCAAATCTAAAAAAGAAAAGCCCTCATCAGGAACCGTGCCGAGTCTGCTCTGCTGTGTGGAAGATTTTCTTTTTTGTCATGTGACCTGTAGGAGTTAAATCGATTCCCCCGCCAGAATCTCGTCTCTAAAAATGGAGCAAAGGCGATGCGCAGTTCAGAGGCAGCACTTTGGCGTTAGATGTTCAAGCAGCACCAGGTCCTCTCATCTCACTTCCATCCCCTTACACCCGAATGAAAGGGCACCTTGGGGGGGGGATGTCAGTTGTTTTAGCTGATGGCCAGGCGCACTGATTAATATCCCATCTGGAGAGGTGAGCACGTCTGGAAAGGAGAGGCCTGCCAGCACGGCTGTCAGCAAGCTTGTGAAAGTCGTGGGATAATTGAGCCGCCCTCGCAGGTCTAATGGCGGGGAGGAAGGTTGAGGTGTAATGGCCGTTTTACTCACAGTTGAGTCACCGAGGAGCACAGAACTGTTCGCTTTAATCCAAGGACGGAGCTCGGAGTCATTAAGGAGACAGATGTCATTAAAAAGACGCAACACCATTTAAATGACAAGTAAACAATGTAGTGGATAAGTCCAATTACTGATGTGCAGCCAGCGCTGCGATTGCAGACTCTAATTACTGCCCTTATTTATTTCAGGGGAACTTTCTAATAGGAGTTTTATCTCTTTTTGGGGGTTTTTTCTTAGTGTGTATGTCTGTTTTGGTTCACAGGCGTGAGCGTGGAGATGTTCAGCAGAGAAGCGTATAAAAATTTGGCAGTTTTGGATGTTCAGTTTAAATCTGTTTGACTCACCCCACTAGGGCTGTAGCGATACACTAATCTCGCGTTACGATACTCGGCTCACAATACGATATATATTGATATTCATCTTAAGATACATCATTTTCTGAAAGATTTTAACGAGACAAAGTGATTTTGGTGACATCTTGTGAGTGTTCCAGCGACTTTGTTTGAATTAATTGAACTGAAAGGTAGGTGACCGCAGACAGTGCTGCAGAGAGGAGAGAAAGGAGGCCTCTGATTGGTCAATTCTACATCCGCGTAGAAAAGAGCCCGTCATCGAAGAAATGAGGAAGTACCCACATCTGTACGATTCTGGTTCTCCACACTACAAAGACAGCACATATTCTAGTAATTCATGGAGGGAGATAGCGATGAATGTGGGTCTGGATACGGCCGAGACGGTGAGGAAGTGGAAAAACGCAAGAGATACGTTTAGTAAGTTTAGCTAGTTCGTGATTTCCTCTTGCGTTGTGGCGTGGAATAACATAGCGCAGACGCGTTTCCAAATTGAGCATAAATCAAAAGTCACTGCGGCATACCGGCGACAAGATAACTGCGACACATTTGCTGTGAGAGTATACGCAGCCCTTAAAGCCGGCGTTTTCCACCACTGAATACGGTCTCAAATCCTGACAAATAAAGTAGGCAATGGACTCCGTAATTTTCTGCGACCTAGGTGAAGTAGATGGAAACTGGTGGCAACAACCGCCGTCACTGTCCAGCGTGGTTTGTTTCGGATCGCGCCGCAACTTCTTGGGCTAGCTCTCAGTTAGCATTACCTTGTCCGGGTGGTGACGTTTCAGGTGGGCTCGCAGGTTGGTGGTATTTCCAGAGTACTTCACGTTTGTGTGACACAGCTTGCAAACCGCCATACTTTTGTCTAAATCTTCGCTTTCCTTTTTCTTTTTAAACCTGAACTGCTCCCACACATCTGCTTTTAAGCACGCAGGCGCTGGATTTATACTCGCCGCCATTCTCCTGACTGGCTCAGCTCTAGCTGGAAGAGAAGCTGGCTTCTGGATAACTTGTTAGAAATGCTCTACAGCGACACTAGCGGCTGGCGGACTTAATGGCTCTTCCTGCACTTTGCAGGAAGCTTAGAATATCGATACCCGCGGCTGAAAAATTGATACTCTGGGGAAATAAAATATGGATATGTATCACAGAATCCCTAAAATCGCTCACCGCTACACCCCACTGAGCCGTTCAGCGATGATTCTGGCTCGACTGACCATTAAAGAGAAAGAAGACCGTCTGTGATGCAGTAATACGTAGTATCCCCATCACAGTATCATATTAAGAAAAAGAAATTCTCTTAAAGTGGCAAAAATAATTTTTTCCACACTTTTAGTCCTTCTATAGATATAGGACAGAAGTCTAAAGTTACTTTAGTTTTGCTTTTTTCCCCTATAGAGGAAAAAAGAGACCACAAGAGCTGCACGGCGCTTCCAACAAGTCATCGAATATTCCTTCATTCAGATAAAACTGAAACAAGCAGATTAATGAAAAAGCTCCTTTGTGCTGCTTTAAAAGGTCCAGGACTTTCCTTGATGCAACTGAAAATGACAACTTACACATACAGAAAATCTGTTTCCATTGTGAGGAGGTTGCAGTCTGATGCCAAACAGCACGAAAGCTCCGTCTCTGGAGCTGAGAAAGGAGAATATAACCTTTATAGACTGTTTGACTCATCATTGTGAAACTGCAGCATTTTTCCCTTTAAACCAAAAAGCAGCTATTTTTAACTCATCAGGCTACATGTAAAGTTCTTGTCCCAGTTTAATAACATCTCAGAGAGTAAAGACTTCACGCAGGTTTTTGAACGATGTGACATGAAGACCCTCAAAGATAACAGTGTATTGTATTTTTTGTTTCTTTTTGAGCTTTTTTTGACTGTTTATCTTGAAGTTAAGTCATTAATTTGAAATAGTTTTTATTGATCCTCTGTCTAGACATGAGTTGAAAGGATTAACGACTTTTTGCTCAATAAATTTTGCACCTTATTTAAGTTGATGTGAGATATCAAATAGGTTTGTTTGATAGCTTTATGAAAATGTTCGAGAGGCTTGCCAGTAGTCTTTTTATTGGAAATAATAAATATCTGTTCATTTATTGATTCAAAACTGTTTTGGAATTTAATCATAGTTTTGATGTAATTATCTTAGGTATATGTGTGTGTTATCGGTTATTGGTATCGGCCTTTAGGAGCTGAAAGTTATCAGTTATCGGTTATCAGTATCGGCCTTTAAGAGCTTAAAGTTATCAGTTATCAATTATCAGTTATCGGTATCGGCCTTTGGGAGCTGAAAGTTATCAGTATCGGCCTTTAGGAGCTGAAAGTTATCGGTTATCCGTATCGGCCTTTAGAAGCTGAAAGTTATCAGTTATCGGTTCTCGGTATCAGCCGATAGGAGCTGAAAGTTATCAGTTATCGGTTATCGGTATCGGCCTTTAGGAGCTGAAAGTTATCGGTATCGGCCTTTAGGAGCTGAAAGTTATCGGTTATCCGTATCGGCCTTTAGAAGCTGAAAGTTATCAGTTATCGGTTCTCGGTATCAGCCGATAGGAGCTGAAAGTTATCAGTTATCGGTTATTGGTATCGGCCTTTAGGAGCTGAAAGTTATCAGTTATTGGTTATCAGTATCGGCCTTTAAGAGCTTAAAGTTATCAGTTATCAATTATCAGTTATCGGTATCGGCCTTTAGGAGCTGAAAGTTATCGGTTATCCGTATCGGCCTTTAGAAGCTGAAAGTTATCAGTTATCGGTTCTCGGTATCAGCCGATAGGAGCTGAAAGTTATCAATTATCGGTTATCGGTATCAGCCGATAGGAGCTGAAAGTTATCAGTTATCGGTTATCGGTATCGGCCTTTAGGAGCTGAAAGTTATCAATAATCGGTTATTGGTATCAGCCGATAGGAGCTGAAAGTAATCAGTTATCGGTTATCGGTATCGGCCTTTAGGAGCTGAAAGTTATCGGTTATCGGTATCGGCCTTTAGGAGCTGAAAGTTATCAGTTATTGGTATCGGCCTTTAGAAGCTGAAAGTTATCAGTTATCAGTTATCGGTTATCGGTATCTGCCTCTGGGAGCTGAAAGTTATCAGTTATCGGTTATCGGTATCTGCCTCTGGGAGCTGAAAGTTATCAGTTATCAGTTCTTGGTATCGGTATTTTAAAACAGTTATTGTTCATCCCTAGTTTTGGTTGTTGGTTTGCCCTTTAAACCAAAAAGCAGCTATTTTTAATTTATCAGGTTACATGTAAAGTTCTTGTCCCAGTTTGATAACATCTCAGAGAGTAAAAACGATGTGACATGAAGACAGTCAAAGATAAGAAAGCGAGGTCAGTCGTGGCGTTCCCATTGACGCCGCTGTTGGAGACGCTCGTGCGTTCACAGGTGAATGCGGTTGACGCTGACGCTCCGGTGGCTGTAACCTGCTTTTGGGCCTCTCTTAGTCGGCGCATATGCTGCATTAATTAGTTTCAGACTCACAACCGGGTGTGACAGGTGACAAAGAGGGGTCCCCCACCCGTCCCTGACTTCCTTCCTCTACTCATCGCTCGCCTCCTGCTGAAAGTCAAGTGAACCTCGACGCTTCCGTCTGGCTTTTCGTGATTAAATAAACAGCGAAGTGCTGAAATAGATTAAGTGTAATCAGTGTTGAGTTTTTTTTTTCCACACCTGTGACATAGATGTCGCGCTTTTAATCAGGCAGCAGGTGTGCAGAGTTAAAACTTTGAAGCATCCCAGGGATTTTTTTGATACGTCTGGATCACAAGAGCGTCCCATCAGAACCGTCCCACGGCTGGTACCGTCACGTCATGCGCAATGTCTCCCGGATACATATTTAACTGTTCTATTAGAAGATTAAGTCATTTCTTTAATTGAAATATTTAACATTAGCTCTTATATAACACCGGCTAGTGTCTAATACCTTATTTAAGAAGTCTTTTAGAGGAAACGCCAGGATATTTAAAATTTCATGGTTTTAGGAAGAAATCTGAGTCCTGGAAGTTTCTCCCAACAACGGACTCCCCGAAGCAGCTGCTCAGCTCTCTGAAAATTGAAACAGCTGATTCCCATTTAGGAGGACAAGGCTCTGAGCAGATGGCAGAGAGCGTCCATGCGGGTTTTTGTCATGATTTATTTCTTACTTTATTTGTGCTGTATTGAAAGTGTAGCTTACTGTGTGATGATTCTCTCATGAAGTGGCTCTGCCGCCCCTCCCATCCTCTGCTGTGTGTGTGTGTGTGTGTGGTGGGGGGGGGCATGTTTCACTCAGGGACTCGTGCAGGAGCGTCTGAAAGCGTCCGGCAAACGACCGAGGTGGTCTCAGATTATGTATTCATTGGCCACTGCAACCATTATGGAAGGCTGGCTACGTCTCGTGCTTTGTTTCTCTGATTGGTTGCATGCCTATTAGGGCTGTAGCGATACACTAATCTCGCAATACGATACGATACTCGATACTCGGCTCACGATACGATATATATCGATATTCAACTTACAATACATTTACATCATTTTTCAAAAGATTTAAAGGGACAAAGTGATTTTGGCAACATGATTGTTTCATGACAAACACGCCACGTTAATGAATAATTCAGTCCTGACATTGGCTGCCACCGCCAATATCTTTAACTCTCTCGAGTAAACACGGATCCAGCCTGTCAGAGAGCACCGACCGGACCCGAGACTAACTGTACCCATTCCGACCCGGACTCACGTCTTTTGAATGGACCTGAGACCCAATTCTGGTCAGGTCAGAACCTCAGGTTGTCGGGTTGTTCCGAAGACTTCTACCTTAGAGTAAAGCAGAGAGCTGCTCATTAAACACAAAGGTCCATGTGATTTCCCACAACTTATTGTTTTGAATTAATGTTCTATGTAATTGTAAATTCTGGCCTTAAATGGCACGTTGCCTGTCGATCCGGTATCTCACGTTGCTAAAAGGGATATCGGATCGTTTTAACTCCTGACGCAGCTCTCTGATCAATGTTCATTTGGCTGGATGGGCAGGGATGTGGCTAACACCCTGAAATTAATACATATTTCTTTTAGTTTTCAAAAAGTAAAAATGAGATCTCACAGGAAATTGAAATGGATTATTAATAGCTGAAGTTGAGCACCTTCCTCCATCTTCCAGTTTTCTAATTTGAGCTTCCAGCTCCAGCAGTAAAAGTCTTTGGTCACCGTCTTTTATCTCCTTATCTTGGCTGGCTCTCATGTACATGTTGGCAAACAAGCCTGGAGTAAATGTTTTCACAATTTATATCACAATGTGCCAAAGAGGGATTTGTCGTTCCAGCTAAAAAAAATTTAAAAAAAAATCAAACTATGTGTGAAGGACACAAGCCCATCCGCTGAGATTATCCTCCATCACTAGATCCACCTGCAGCCTCACCTGTACGGTATCTGGCTGTAATTTGAGCTGAATGTCAAATCCAGTGCAGCGGTTCTTTTCCTCGAACATTATGCATGCATATAAACTCGTCTGAATTTGCTTTGAGGTCAGGCTCGGATTACAGACCGACACCCTGCACTCAGTCTCACTAAAGGATTTCATTACCGCTGCAGGTTTTTATATCTGCGCCGCTGCGCCTCGCAGAAACGGTGCCACAGCATTGCTCCTTAAGGACGGCTGCAGGACGGAGATGGCTTTTAAAGACTGCGCTGACAAAGTAAATAACAGGCCTACATTTATATGTAGAAGTAGATTTATCTGCTCCTGTTTTCCCCTCATGACTCACCACTATCGCCTGCAGGCAGCTGCAGGTTCGCACAAACGTCAAATTTAATTAGCTTTTAATTTCACATGCTTTTTAATAACCAGTTAGTTGGGTCAAACTGTGACAAAGTCCAGTGCACGCATAAAATGCCCAAAGGCTGTGGGATGCCTGACCAGGTCTCGGCCGGGATCAGAGTCCTTCTGGGTCCATGGGAGTTAACCCAGCCGATCCACGTGTGCTTTGTGTAGTTGCAGGAGGCAGTTGGTTGTTGTGTTGCTTCAGGTATTTCAGTAGCGGCGACATCAATAGCGTCATTACCGTTACCATGGACCATTCAGTCCTGATGCAAACTGAATGAGTTTGGTCAGCGTTGCTGTTGATGGGGTGAGATTTTACCCTTTGTCCCCAACAGGCAGTGTTGGGAATAACGGCGTTAAAACACGACGCACGACGTTAAAAAACAGCGACGGTAAAAACAAAAACAGCGACGGTAAAACGCACGGTAAAACAGCGCCGTTACTAACGCTGTTATTTCTTCTTCCTTCCCAGTACCGGGTAATCTAACTAATTTAGGGGTGTCAGACTCATTTTCACTGAGGGCCACATCAGCATCATGGCGGCCCTCGAAGGGCCAGATTGACAGCATGAGTGTAACAAAATGCAATGTAAATCAAATTATATTAAACTACACCTTATTATATTGTTAAATAACGGATTCTGTGTTTATTTCCATGTTTTGTGTCAAAAATGCCGACGTAGATTAAACTCTTACACGACTGACGCCGCCTCATAACACAAAAGACATACTGTTTTTTCACCTTGAGATACAAACTTGCATTCGCTTTCCCGTTGTTGATGAAACTGCCTTCCTTGTGGATCAATTTTTCTTGAATTTGAATTGAATTTACAGTACAAGGAGTTAAAAGCACTTTATTGTTTAACTTAATATTAAACATTTAAATGAAGTACCGTCTATGCTGTTCTACTCTATGCAACTGGCCTGTGAAAATATTTGACATATTTGAACTTTTTTAGAAAAAGTAACGCAATAGTTACTTTCCCTGGTAACTAATTACTTTTATGAAGGAGTAATTCAGTTACTAATTCAATTACTTTTTGGGGAAGGTAACTAGTAACTATAAGTAACTACTTTTTCAAAGTAACTTGCCCAAAACTGCCAACAGGGGCTACGTGAGTGCAGCGAACATGGTATCCTCTTCTGGCTCATGTGGAGGAGGTAAAGTGCCTCCAGTGAGGGAGGGATGAGGATGAGATTGACAGGTGGATCAGTGCAGCATCTTCAGTCACTGGGACTCAGTACCAGTCTGTTGTGGTAGAGCTGAGCCAGAAGGCGAGGCTCTCTGGGTCCAACCCCACGTTCCTACTCTCAGTCATGGTCACAACTGTGAGCTGTGACCAACAGGACATGATCGCAGATTAGAGGTCTTGCTGAAATCAGTTTCCTCAGCAGAGTTCTCTACCTTAAAGATAAGGTGAGAGGTCATCCTTCTTATAGTAGAGCTGCGGCTCCTCCACGTTGAGAGGAACCAGCTGAGTTGGCTCGCACATCTGGATTCCTCCTGGACGCCTCCGTCAGGGGTAGAGGTGTGAAAAAAAATCGATTTGGCAATATATCGTGATTTTTGGCCTCCCAATATAATATCCATTTTCAGCTCCTATTATCGATTTTTTTCAATTTTTTCAAAAATACTAATAATAAACAATAGATAGGTTGTTTTGAAGCAAGTAGTTTTGACTCAATTTGTCCTCTGAATGATCAATATCATCTGATGAACATACAGTCATGGAAAAAATTATTAGACCACCATTTTTTCTTCACTTTCTTGTTCATTTTAATACCTGGTACCACTAAACGTCATCATGTGACTAAAACAGACAGAAAAGAAAACACTGAATGCATAAAAGCAGTGTTTTTGGCAGTGCAACGCCATAGCTATTGATGTAAAAACTTAAGTGATTTAGGTTATAATCAAGAAAACCATGGAAAATGGTAAGATATCAGCTCTTAAATAAAACTCTTATGAGCAATCTTTGTGGTTATCGTTATGTTTGTCCAAACAAATGTACCTTTTGTTGTACCAGGCATTAAAATGAACAAGAAAGTGAAGAAAACAAGGGTGGTCTAATAATTTTTTCCATGACTATATACAGCAACTTGATTTTTCATCTCTACTTTTAATTTTGATATTAACTGGGTAGAATATCGCAATATATCGTGATATCACGATAATATCGCATTGCGACCCAAGTATCATGATCCATATCGTATTGAGAGGTCCTTGCCAATACTCCCCCCTAGTCAAGGGCCAAACCTCCTGACCTGAAAACTTATTAAAAATGGAGATTTGTTACTTCTGTTGCTGCAGGCAGAAGATCTCAGCCGGAGAAAACGACATGAAACCGCCCAAGTATCTGCTCTGTGTCGCGGTGAAGTTGGTGAGAAATGTTTTGAGGGCTTCCTGTAAACAGCACATCCCAGTCTGACCTTGACTGGAGAAACAACTGCAGCGTGTTTACTGGATTTTGCCATTGGTCGGCGTCTTTTCTTGGGATTAGCCTCACGTTTCTCTTTGCGTGGTTCCCCAGATCTGCGGTGTCATTTCACCGCCTCTATTCTATCTGACAACCTCAGGATTTTCGGTCTCTTTTGTTGTTACTACGATACTCCAAGTAGATGTGGCGCAACCCTCAACCTTGGAGTCTTTTCCGCTCCGGCACCTTATGATGCACTTTTTTCCTCGGGTGTGTTTTCCTCTTTGGATTACGTTAACACAGATTCATTCTCTTTCTTTTTTATGCCATAAACATGTCACGTCGGTCACAGTCGCTGACAGATAAGGTCACTCAGTTTGACCTTATCTGCGTCAGTCACACAGAGGCACAAACCAGGCCAAGTTTGACGACCACAAGGCATAAATCTCCGGAGCTTTTCAGCCGTTGTTAGAATGACTGGAGGCAGCTCAGTGACAGCGGGGTGGGTGGAGACTGTCGGTGGAGGTGGGGGGGGGGGGGGGGGGGGTGTCGGGGAGATAATCATGCATGAGAGAAGAAAGGTAGCGTAGAGAATGGTGGGAAGCTCCATTGGGCTGCTT
Source organism: Hirundichthys speculiger (assembly GCA_018398805.1). Taxonomy (NCBI): domain Eukaryota; kingdom Metazoa; phylum Chordata; class Actinopteri; order Beloniformes; family Exocoetidae; genus Hirundichthys; species Hirundichthys speculiger. The sequence goes on from JAGFBZ010002051.1 coordinate 2,125,340, forward strand.
TTTTTTTTTTTTACCCAAACAGTGTCCCCATTATCAGGACTGATGTGCATCTCTGCAACAAGCCGCAAACTCATTTGGCCTTGGGAGCCATCGAGAGTCCTCAATGTGTTAGGATAAGTCACTCCCGAGACCACTAAAAGCCATTATTAGAAGGTGTTTATTGAGCTAGCCATGGCCCAGATACAGCTTAATATCCTGAGAACAGTTATAGCCCATAATTATATTACATTTTGGATGAGGACTTGCCGTGATTAGATAAATGATGAATAGCTCCGCCAGATTAAAAAAAAGGAAAAAAAAAAAGGTATGAAGTTTCCAAGGTGATAATGGGATGTTGGCTTACTTCTGCGAGGAGTTAAAGCATTTGCTTTTCCGCTCATTGTATTTTTTTTTGACACCTCAAATGGTATACGATACATGCACGAGGGCTTGTATTACACGAAGAACACCGCGGAAAACGAGTACGGGCCTCGACGGACTTTGATCTAATCTTCCTGTGCACCTCGGATGACTTTAAATCTCTCTCTCTCGAATTGTTCGCGGGTCCTCTTTCAGCTCCGTTTTTAACTGAATACTGATGATGTGTAATTTTCTAAACACAATGTGTCAATGCAACTGCTAATTACACCTGCCAGCCTGCTGTAAAGAGGAGTAGAAGACTTGAAAAGGATATAAATTGATAATTAAATGGCATTTCTGGTGTTTTGGCTTTGTCCTATTTAATTAAAGCACAATCATGCGAGAGCTTGATTCCTGGCAACTGCACGAAGATAAATGTTACCTGTAATGATGCTGATGCCATGAGCTCTACTCAGACCAGTCGTACTGTGAACCGTCACACGTTTAGCACATTAAAACTAAATGTAAAGCGTTGCAGAACTGTTGTCGCAGTCACAGCACACGCCAGGCGCCTCAACGCACAGAATAGGCAGTCACGCTGGCTTTTATGTGCCGAGCTATGAATAAATAATGGATCTTCTGGAGTGTTGCTGATGCATCAGCCGGTAATGATAGGCATCTCGCCCACCGTGGCCTCACATTGTAAAACAAAAGGCAACGACTCTTTCGAATCAGATCGCACTAGCAGCCTGTTTGCCCTTTGGAGGGCTAAACCATACACAATGGAGCTATAATATATTTTTTGCTGGTACTGCATTAGCTTTAATAGGCCGTGATTTTTATCGTCCCCTTTTTTTTTCCCTCCATGTATCACTGCAGCCGAGTCCTGAAAAGATTCCCCGGCTTTGAAGGCTTTCTTTGCCTGGTAAGTGGTGCTTGTGTCAGACAATTGTGCTGGAGTGATGGAAACGTTGCCGTGATGAGTGTTAAAGGCTAAACAGTTTGCCCACTGATGAGGTGGGGGCTCGTTGCTTTGAACGGATATTTGACCAACCAAGAGGATGGTTGATAAATTCACCCTTACCCTTACCCCTTTCAGACAGACGGGGGAAGCCGCTAATTTATCTCCACGGTGGTCTGTCTGAATGTCTCCAACACACTAAAGTGAGCACAGCTTACAACCTCTGAGGTATTAGTGATAATCCTTGTTGAGCGCAGAGCGTTGTGGCCGCACAGTGAGGTATCTGAGATAAACAATACAACCTCAGTTCCAAAAACAGCTAAGATGCTGCGGAAAACATAAATGAGAACAGACTGGAATGATTTGCAAATCTCATAAACCCATATTTTACTCCCAATAGAGCATAAAGGACATAAAAGATGTTAAAACTGAGACATTTTACTATTTCATGGAAAATATTCACCCATTCTGACTTTGATGGCAGCAATTCATCTCAAAGAAGTTGGAACAGAGACAGCAAGAGGCTGGAAAAGTGACTAACAAGTCAAACGAAGCATCTGACAGCCAGTCAGGGCAGTTGTCAACAGGTTAGTTGTCAACAGGTTAGTAACATGACTGAGTATTAAAGGAGCATTTCAGAGAGGCAGAACCTCTCTGATGTAAAGATGGGCAGAGGTTCAACAGTCTGAGACAAACTGTGTGAGGAAAATTGTGGACAAATTTCAGAAAAACATAAATCTGCAAAGATTTTGAAAGTCCAACCACCTACAGTCCATAATATCATTAACAGACTCAGAGAATCAGGAGAAGTTTCTGTGTTTAAGGACCAAGGATGAAGGTTTGAACTGGATGATGGAGATTTCCAGGTCCTTCAGGCAGCACAGCATTAAAAACAGACATGATTCTCTACTGGACATCTCTGATGGACTCAGGATCACTTCCAGAGATCACTGTCTGTCAGCACAGTTCGCTTACTGGTCCAACTTCTTAGAGAGGAGTCGCTGCCATCAAAGTCAGGATGAGCTGATGTTTTTCATGAAATAATAAAATGTCTCAGTTTCAGATAGATAGATAGATAGATAGATATGTTTATTGTCCTCGTGGGGGAATTTGTTTTCAGCAAAAGATACACATTGCAATTTGACAAACATAGCATAAACACAGGGACACAGAACCGTAACACAGACAGAGACAGTGCATCCACTTATACATGGTATTGCCCAGCCAGCCATTTAAAAGTTTAATGGCTTGGGGTATTTTGGCGCCATCTTTTTCGAAGACGTCTTGGCGAAAATACGCAATGCCTTCTGAGTAGCCCTTACTTCCTAGGTTGGTACCGGAGAATCTCAATATTGAGGGCGATACAGCCCTCAAACTTGTCCCTCAACTTGACTTTCTAAGAATCGGGACAGCACTTGTACTTCACGGAAGCGCGCATTTTAGAGATTGAAGGTTAAGGGAGGAATTGGAATTCACCGTGGGTTTCAGAAAAGATAATAGTTTTTTCAAAGGCCACCCATGCAGTTTGATCAAACCAGATTCTCACCACATACAGAGATGGTTTCAAATGAGGTTGCAGTTGGATTTAGCCTTGGATGAGGACACATTGATTGTATCCGATCGCTCGAAGTATGAAATGGAACCAGTTTGTTTGGGGAGAGGGGGAGTCTGATTTAGGCTGACTCATGGTCTTCCACTCCCCAGGTTGGCCAGTTATGCGCAGTTTCACATCTGTTGACGAAGCAAAAGTTGTCATTGACGCAGGATCCTGTGGTGGACCGAGTGGACTGGACTGGACTTGGCTTGGTACCTGCTGGAACAAAACACTTTACCTTGAGCTATGAAAGCCTGCTTTGCCAAGAAAGAGTGGAGAAATTGTGAATTGTGAAAAGTCCAATCTCTGACCATTTAAGAGCTCATAATTAAAGCCTGAATAGATTTCTCAGGAAGCAATTTGACTCCTTTTTTACATCTACTTTGAAAGTATTATTTGATGTCATTAGGGCAACAGAGTCTGCCTCAAATCAAACCACTTCTAATTTCAAGAAATGAGCGATCATCATTCTTTCCAGCATGGTACAATGTATTTGAGTCATGTGGTGTCTTGTCCCTGCTAATGATGTTCATGAAAGACTCACGGCTGAATTGTGATGACGTTCATCGAGAACCTGGAACTGAAAAGCCTCGTGATACCAAGAATCCGCTTTTTTGATATCTGCTAAAGTGAGTGTTTTTATATAAATATTTGCTGATGCTTTTCAATATTTAATATTCCACTTATTTATTTATTTATTTTAGCCTTTTGGAGTAAAAACACTGTTTGACATTTTGAAAAGACTCTATAAACCTTTGGCCAAGTCACTCTGTATGTAAGCAGCGTGGTGCGCTACCCAAGGGCAAAAAGATCCAACTGGCATTTTTTTTTAATGGGTTCAACGAACGGGTTTACTGGGACTTTAATTACATTCGCTCCATAACCGCGAGTGTTGCTGGCGACGGAGGTGGATCTTTTCAAGGCGATGTGCTCTTATGACACCCCACCAACATAGCGCCGCTGTGTCCCTGATTGCCCCTCTATCTGCATAGAGTTTTGGGCACACCCCAGCGAGATCGCTAATGCTTAATTAGCAGATTAGGAGATCCAATTAGGAGATCTCCTCTGTCCCAAATCAAGTCTCTGTCAATATGTCCTATGAGAATGAGATAGTAAATGTTCCCACGTACGTTCGTCTCCCAGCTGAAATGACCATTCTTGATTGACTGATTGCTGCTGCGTACTTTGTTTGGCCCTCTGGACACCTTGTTGGAAGGCTAACTCTTGATTTATCATTATTAATTCAAGCTCATTTTCAAAGAAAGACTGGGCTGCATGTCAGCGCCGAGATAAGCCTGAACACTGATGTAACACAAACGCAAACGTTTGGTTGGCTTTTTCTAACCATAAATGGAGAGCACGTCGATAGTTCATTCAACGCAGAGGCAAATTTGTGCGTCAGGCATTAAAATTAGTGATTGTTTTTCATTATAAGGTCTCTTTAAGCTTTCTTTAGTTTAATTTGGAGCGACTGTATTGGGGATTCAGAACCGCCGAAAATGAATTACCACTGCAGAAGTAATTACAGAAACAACCATCTTTTACATGTTTCACTTCTCATGTCTTTATACATTTCTGGCTTTTTTTTTTTTTATTGTGGACTGCAGTGACGACGTAAAGCTACATTAAGTGCTTTAATAACCCATTCGGCCTCATCAACACACTACAACAGCTCTGTGGTGCTTTGGGAGAGATTCCTGCTCATTACGGATCTGTTCTGACTGCCCAATAATCGGTATCTGAGTGCTGTTTTGACTCCCCAGAGATTTCATTATAAATACATTTTACATCATTAAAGGTAGATAAGGTTAGATTTGTTCTCCCAGAACTGAAACGTCTTTGGTTGATTGCAGGCTGCTTTTTCTCCAAACTGTACCTGGAGGTGGACGATGTCGCCACTTCTTCCTGTTAGCGTCAGACCTTTGTAATGGGGTGTAAAGGTGGAGCAGCTGAATACCAGTCAAAGCCTGCAGTTTGATCCTTGGTCCGTTTGAATATGCGTACGTGGACGGCCCTGGTGAATGTGGTTTGTCGTGCAAAAGTGGTTGTCATGACCGAAGACGCGCTGTTTAAGTACATCCTTTTAGCATTTGGAGGAAGCGAAACCCTATTTCAGTTCAGTCTTTTTATATGCAATGCAAGTTCACAGCAAAGGTCAATTTAAGCCACTTCCCACAGGAAGTAAACAAACTTCAAGTAAAGGAATAAAAGGAACCAAAGAAACAACCAACACAACATTTATTGGCCATGAACTCTCCTCTTTTTGCGCCTATTGACAGTAGTTTGCGCTAGAAATGTTTTGACACCATTTTTTCCCTCCCGATCTGATTCTTGAGCTTGAGCTGGTATCAGCTGATACCGACTACCGATCCTAGTCTGATCTTAAAAGTAATTGCACTATTCCTAACTATAATGTCATTATCATTGTTGTAAAAACATGAAAAATCCAGCAAATCCAAGACATTTATGTCTATATTTATTTCCAAATTGAACAGTAGAAAACAGTATTGCAAAATGCAAATGCAACTGAACTAAAATAATTTTTTCTTGTAATCGTTTATCTTAAAATTTAATGATCAGTTACAGCTTTATTTACCTTTATATTTTTTTTCTCACTTTAGTGGTACATTTACTGCAAAAAATTGCTGAGCAAAAATTTGTTGAACGATAATTTCGAAGCAAAAATTCGCCTGGTGCCATCGAAAAATGAAGTGAAATTTCAAGGGCTTGAAACAAAAGAACGAACAAATTTTCGATGAAAATTCGAGGGCAGCGATCTTTATAACATTTTTTGACGAATTTCACAGAATTTCATTGAATTTTGGCAAATTTTGTCCCAGTTTCTTTTTGCTGGTAGTGTAACGCAAGCAACCAGTAAATAAATCATTAAATATAAATTACCTGATATCGGTTGGTGCCTAGACTCAAGAAGAAGAGTCATTGTTGTAAAACATAAATAAATACAGGAAATCCAAGACATTTATGTTTATATTTATTTCCAAATAGAACAGTATAAAACAGTTTTGAAAAATGCAAATGCAACTGAACTAAAAAAAAATTCTTTGTAGTCGTTTGCCTTAAAACTATTTACCTTTTATATTTCTTCTGACTTTAGTGGTACATTTTCTGCAAAAAATTGCTGAGTGAAAATTTGTTGAATGATAATTTCGAAGCAAAAATTTGCATGGTGCCATCGAAAAATGCAGTGAAATTTCAAGGGCTTGAAACAAAAGAACGAACGAATTTTCAATGAAAATTCAAGGGCGAGTTTTTTGACGAATTTCACCGAATTTCGTTGAATTTTAGCAAATTTTGTCCCAGTCTCTTTTTGCTGCTAGTGTAACGCAAGCAACCAGTAAATAAATCATTAAATATAAATTATTTGATATCAGTTAGTGCCTGATATTGATAGTACCAATGCAATTTCCGATACTGACATCGGAGCCTGAACAACACTGGTTTGCGTGACACGAGCAGTTGACCTGCACAGATTTATATCGAGATGGCAGCAACTGGACCGAGATCCTACAGGGATCCTATCCACGCTGTCACTTAAATGAAATGAAGTTTCTGAGTCTTGTCAAGGGCTTAAAATAGCAATTTATTTTAACATCACTTCATTGCCACTGGTTCAAACATTAAAGCAGCACCAAGGGCTGTGTTTCATGTTAAAATAACAGTCTGAATTGCATTTGAAGAAATATTTGCCCCCTTGAGGGAGTGTCATTAAACTCGTGCCATCTTCAGTTCCTGCCATCGGCAAAAACCAGCCAAAGTAGTTTTGCACACCGGTCCTGGTGGTCTCTGAGGGCAACTGCATATCACTTCGCAGCACGGCGCCACACATCAACAAAGATCAAACTAGTCCACAGAGCTACAGTGGACATCATTTCAAAGGCAATTAATACACTCGTGAAATTAATGAGGGAAGGCATAAAGGGGAGTCAGGGGAGTAAAAGACCAAACATCTGAATCTCCACGCCTACAGGGGTGTCCGCTGAGCTTGAAAGGACAAAAGGTCCTCTGTGCTGCTTTAAATGCCACTTTGCTGCAAATTTATCTTCTGTTCTAACTCTGCTCGATTCATGTTGTTTCGGTCCCTATTGAAGGTTTCAGCGACTGGGCTGTTTTAAGTCCCAGCTATGCTGAGGTAAGAGCTGCTAATGAGGTAAATGTCCTCTTGATTACACAACCAGATGTGGCGAACAGATACTGTAGTTTGTCTGGGGTTTGACCCCAAGAAGTTTCCATTTTCCCTTTTACACATAAAATAAGCCTTCGACCTTTAGTTCAGACATATCACCTTGCATGGAGCTGAAACAGGGCTACTGTTGAAAGAACGACCTCGTAGGGTCACGGACAAAACGCACCTGAAGCAAACAAGCAAGAAAAGAGGCCTCTGGCGGTTTCTTTTCATTTCATTTTATTGATTCATTCCAGACATGTCAAAACAATCTTTTAAAGCATAGACAATTATAACACTATCATGAATCTATGTATCTGAAAATAAATATATTTATAAAATAAAATAAACAATAATGCATAAATTAATATACACTGACACATGTGCATAAACATAATTTGTAAAAAATATAGAACCTCTTGTAAATAAATCTAAATATTAAATGTACATATTTCGTCCAAAAAAGAAAAAAATCAAAAATAAACAAAATGTATACCCAATGTATACACACTGATCTATATACATACACATACATACCAATATGCAAAACACATATCCGGTTTAACATGTCTGAAACGGGGTAGGAAGAAGTAAAACTTATTTAATCCTACCCCTTCTCCAATGTTCCATAATTACCCTTAAAATTTATCTGGCTTTTGAGGCCTTATCCTAAATTTTAGTTGTAATTTCATATCCAGATAGACATAGACGTCTAACTACATACATACATACATACATACTGATATACACACACATTCGCACTACAGTACACACTGTAGTGTGTACATACTACTTATACTTCACCCTGCACAGTCACACCCACACACACTCACTGCACCCCGAGAGCACCCAGATATCTCCCTCATCCCACCATGCTGCACTCGGACACAAACCCACCCGACCCCAGTCCCCCCCCCCCCCCCCCCCCCCCCCCCCCCCCCCCCCCCCACCAGCCCCCCATAATGTTGGCACAAGAGCAGAACCAAGAGGGTCCTCGACCCGGTTGGCCCACATAAGGCACCATATCAACACAAGCACCCAGACCCCCGACAGCAACACCCATGAGCCCGCCCAGGCCACCCGAGCCCCAGGTTGGGGGCGCCCACCCAACCCGCCCCAGCAGGGGCGAACCCCCGCCATGCAGCGGAGACGTCCCTGCAGCGGCGAAGAGTCTGAGGTTTGAAGTGACATTTTGTCGAGGAGACGGTGAATGAGATGAAATTAATTTTCTGTCACGGGTTGTGGGTGGTGTAAAAGGAGGACACAAGGTGCTGGAGTTGAAGTAGCAAAAAATGGTCTTTATTAACAAAAATGCAAAAATACAAACTTAACTTAAATCCAAGAACCAGGGAGAAGAGCAGGGAGACATGCAGAGGGTAGAGATGACAATGGACAACAAACAGAAAGGGAGTAACAGGACTTATAAACACAGAGGAGCAAACAAGAGGCAGGTGTCAACAATCAGGATGAATTGATTGAACTCAATCAAGACAAAACTTCAAGAAACACATGACACCAGAGACTCAGGACAGGGGAGACGAGACCGCTTACAAAACCCTAAACTCACCGTGCACAACCAACACCATGACATTTTCAGCAGCAGGTTAAATGGCAGGTGCTGATGACTGCAGCAGCGTTAAAGGAGTCATTGCATTTTAACCCTCAGCGTGCATTGCGCTGTGAAACATCTTTGTCATGGAGTAATTTCATGTTAGAGCTCGCTGCTCCGCTCCTGCTGGAGAGTACGACGATGAACCGGAAGAATAAAAGCTCTCCAGAACGTAATGACAGTAGAATCCTGAAGATGGGGGGATGCCACGTCACATCAACTTCCCCGAAAAGTCCCTAACCCCTTATTTTAATGTAGTTTCTTTTCCTCTCTTCCTTTTTTATTAGTCCTAAGAGCTTTGTGAGGAGGACACAAATTGACACAATATTCCCAGTTTCATGTGCCTCTTAGATGCTTTTCATCCGTCTGAGTCACAGAAGTGCTTTTTTTTTTTTTAAAGTAAATCAGAGAGCTGTAATTCACTGCAATGAGCTCCTTTGATTGCTAAAACAATGACCCATGCACTTTGAAGTTTGGCTTCCCGTGTGAGATAATAAAACACCCGGGCTGCATATCACTCGCTGAAAATAATTGAACGCCGGCGATGCCGTCTGACGTGACATCCAGACTGCTCCATATGCTCGAATGGAGCGTTTCTAGAAATTGATGGTTCATTCAGTCAGTTCTGGCTCATTAGAACAGAGACGCTGGAGAGGCGTTTTGATGCTTTTAGGTGTGATATTTGGTTTGTGGACTCACATTTAGACTGCCGGGTATTAAACACAAAAAAAAGGAAGGCAGACGGTTGGATTCTGGAAACCGGATGACCTTCCCTCCAGCATCACCAGCAGGTCAGACATCAGCAGCGTCTCTGCCTTTAAGGTAAAAGGCTGGTTGGATTTTTCCTGTTCATGCATGTAATTCAAGAGGCAGAGCTGATTATTACATGAAGCAGCATGAAACCTGCAGATATTGTAGATATTGTTGCAAACGGTGCTGTTGTCTCCCTCCCTTCCCCTTGAAATTAATTTAAACCGAGAAAGTTTGATGCAGACAGTCGAGAATGATCCTCTGCAACCTGACCACGGCTCACGCACACGTTTTCCCGCCTCCCCCAAAGCCAAAGTCCACATTAACATTGAAATAGCAAAGTGTGTTAAAGCCCCACTCTCGCAGGCTGACAAGGGCGAATTAGATGTCAGAAGGATTCCTGCTCAGCTTAATTGAATCTGCCAAGCACTAAAAAAGAAAATCTGAAGTCAAAATAACCTATTAGATCTATCACGTAATGTTTTGTTGAGCCTGACAGGTAGCACTTCTCTGCCCGCCCCACTCCTCGCTGCAGTCCTGCAGGTCCGGCGATGCAGGTGTGTCGGGGCTGAGTGGTAGCTGAGGGTGTTTCTCTGTTTCTGTTATTCGTTAATCAGTCGCAGTCGATGCTGCCGGTGTTCGGCCCACTCAGGGGCTTCGCTACAGGTGTGCTTTTACTGACTTACTGCAGCTAATGGACGGTCTGGGCAAAAGCTCCGCCGCACGCCAACCCACTGCTAAAAAACTGGCTCTTGATTTATGTTCCCGTTTCACATTGTCTAGAAATCCATTTTCTTCTTTTTTAAAAAAATGTAATTACATTCCTCTGGAGGCAAAGATTAAATGCACGTTGCAAGGGTATCAGAATGAGGTAAAAACGAAAATAAATGCATCATTTACGCATTATTTTTCAAGCAGAAATTCCTCAGGTGACCTCTTTTTTTGGCACAAATTGAAGCCATGTCAGCTTCTTGCATTAAAATACAGGCTCCTGCTGAAAAAGGTTCCCATCAAGGGCCCAAGAAACATCCAACAAATAGATATTAAGCAGCAGCTGTTGCCTATATCGCACCCTGATTCTGATTTTAGGTATATCTGAACAAGACCTGATCCCTGTATCCATGCTGACATTCACTAATCTGTATCATTAGGCAATTAATTAAAACTAATCTATATAATATAGTGGGGTGCGACCCCTTTGGGGGCATTGCTGGGGGGAGCGTGTGTGACCCCGGGGAACAAGACTTTTTTTTTTTTTTTTGCTGTACTGGAATAAAGTGTAATTGCACATATACTCCAGTAGGGGGCAGTGGCACTCTCATTATCACAGTGTGCAGGGAGTATTAGCTATATTGTGTCTGGGTTTTTTCTTGTGGCACAGACATGTGCGCACAGAGCAGGAGATATGAAGAGAACAAACTCTCAAGAGACACCACAGAAAAATACTTAACAGGGATGAAAAGAAAGATGGAAAGAGACGGAGATAATGAGACAAACGAAAGTCAGCAGAAAGTTAAGACGAGGAAATATAACGATGCTGATGTAGCGCTACTTCAATGTGACTACAGTGGGATTGATGCATTTTAAATCTTTACAGACTAAAAAACAATGTTAATAAAGTTATTCTTTGTTATAAGTTGATCTATACAGTGGTACCTCTACTTTCGAAATTAATTGGTTCTGGAAGTAGTTTCGTAACGTTAAAATTTCGTAAGTAGAGACGTATTTTCAACATAAATGTCCTAATCCGTTCCAAGCCCCCCAAAATTCAGACTAATTTTTTTATAAATCATAAAAATGCATCAAAACATGTAACACATGTTACATGTTACAATTAGATTACTGCACAATAAACATAAAATGAGAGTTGTACATAATAAAAACAAAGAATAAAAATTATGTTCATTTACCTTTTAACTGCTATCGTCATCACCTTTTCTCTCTCAGCAGTGGTTTTTGTCTGACGTTTTGTAAAAAACCGATCCAAGAACGTTTGCCTTTGTCGGCTTTTAACAATCCTTCGAAATGTGCAAGGCTAACATCAACATAGTGAGCGATAGCCCGACTAGTGAACACTTTTTCTGGGTGATATCTTTTCAACAAATTTTGGGAATTCAGAGAGAGATGCCAGGACGATGCTAGCCGATAGCCAATGGCAGAGAAGCTACAAGTATGTTTACGTTCGGTAAACTCTGGAAGCTGAGTAGCAGCGCTACTGTATTTTTGCTTTTCGTATCCTGAAATTTCTTTCGTAACAAGAGGGAATATTTTCCCATTGAGGCGCTTCGTAACCTGAAAATTTCATATGTAGAGACGTTCGTAAGTAGAGATACCACTGTACTTTGATTGGTTCCTGCTTGCAAAGTCTCAAGAATTTAAAAAGTGTTATCAATATATATATATATATATATATAATATGTATTCTGATGGAGTCAGTTTCATTCCATTCAATGTCATTCAAAACAGAAAAGGGATGTTTTAAATAAATGTATACTTTATAAAGCTATTTTGTGATCTTTGACTATCTTTAAGGTATTTTTGCAGTATCAACAAGAGGCCGATAGGGTGTCCTCTTTTGGGGTTTTTGGGTCACCCTAGCATAATATTAAAACTATAAAATGTGTCAAGCAGGTTAATTCTGACACAGAATAAACCTAAAAGGCTAAAAATGTAATGAGATTTAGGAAAACCAAATCTGTTTTAGTCTTCTCATCTGTAGTCTAGGTTTTAAATATGTTTATCCAATGCGTTTGAATTTTGGAGGTATAAGTACATGTTTAATGGCTGTCATTCCAAGTAATGCTAATAAACAAATGTTAATCAAACATATGTGATATAGATATAATTTTTTTTTCTGTTTAAAATGCAAGCATATAAGTAACTGTAAAATAGCAGTAAAAAACATTTTTTGTTTTGGAGATGCAGGTGATGTTTAGTCGTTCTTTAATGTTAGTGTTTTTGAGTAAACGATTATAAACAGTTTGTATGTGTAGGTGTAGGTCCCAGTCCGTCCCTGTCGACACAGGACTAGATCCGGTCTGGCAGTCTGAACACAGAGCGTTATACCTGACCCGAACAAGGTTTTCAGAGGTTTTAATTAAATGTGTGTGACACGCTCAAAATACCACAGGGATACGGAGCACAAGTTCCGTTTCCCGCCGCGTCCTCCCATCTGTGCTCACAGATCAGAGCCACGCCGTCCAAGAATGTGGTCACGTGACTCGTCAGGCAGGTGATACAGCAGTAGACGCGTGTCATCGCCGGTCCAAGATTGCCAGCTTTATGTAGAGAGTTTTCAGATGCAGGGATGGAAGAGTGTCTGTTCGGTCCGCCTCCCTCAGAGCTGACGAACGATGCTATCAAGTGTCACCTCGACATTTTCTCTGTACGCCGTCGGCGAAGCGTCACGTTTGACTGCTGTGACTCTAGAAATCAGAAATGATAAGTCTGTCATAACTGACTTACCTGTGATGAAGTGATCAGCGGAAACATGTCAGCTTCCCATTTTCATCCTCCCTCCAGGTTACATGAAGCCATATTTAGGGAAGCAAGCAATGAAAAGATTTACCTGTATTTTTTTGTGTGTGTGTGATGTGCAAAATGCAACGCAGCAACTTTAGGGCTGAACTTCACTCCTCAAGTGCAGATGCATCTTTTGAAATCAGCGGCTGAAAGGCAACACGGCTCCGCTCTGATCTGGGTCTGTGATGTCAGGAGTCTGAACGCTCAGTGAAGGAGGTATTTCTAGGACTCGGACGACCACGAGCAAAATGACCGGTCTGCGTCAGTATTATGGAGCTGGCAGCCAATTAAAACGCCCTCGTCCATGCTCTGGTGCACGGAGAAAAGCGCTCTTATTACCCCGTTAAAACAAAGACCTCCAGCTCTGGAAAAGCAGCTTTGTTCAGTTCATAATGAATCTGAGCAGCTGCACAAAACCCTTTTTCTTTTCTGCGTGTTTCTACTCAGATGTTCATCCGGTCACAATGTTCCACAGTGATGCACAAACAATGTCAAATACGTTCTTAAGAAAAGCGGGAACGCTAAGTGATTTCTCACAACCTGGCATGAATATGGTAATTTGTAATCAGTTCTTGGCTGCAATCCAGAGACGTGGCGTGGCAGTTTTATTGAGTGGTTATTAAAAAAGGAAGCAAAAGAAATAAAGAACCAAACTGAACAGGAAGAAAAAGGATTCAGGGAAAAAAAATCAATCCTGGTTGCGTCTTTTTGGAATAAACAGTCAAAGTAATACACGATTTAAAGATATGAAGTCAGTAACTATACATTTCAAGTGACCTGTTGGAGCCAGAGACTCGAAGAAACTGAATTAAGAAATAAAGAAAAGCTGGCTGTTGATGATCTGATGTGCTGTAGACAGTTTACTTTCTACACGAACTAGTTCAGTTTATAGTTCTCAGAAATTAAAACAAACTAGTTCAATTCACCATTTCAAAAATTGAACTAAATACATTACATTAAATATGTGTTACTGACAATTTTTAATTATTTTTTTCTTATTATTTTTTTAATGTTGCTACGAGCAATTATTTGTCAAAATGATTGCCACTGTCCATATACTACACCACAAACGGCAATTATTTTATCCATTTTAACTGTCGAAAACTATGTGTCCAATTCAGAATCTTAATCCAACCAGAGTTCACATTAGCATTGAAGGGACAGCGCATGTAAAACTGTCATTTCCGTTATAGCTTCTCTCTACAGCAGCCATTCCCAAACTTCAGAATACCAAGGCCCAATTTGAAATGTGAAAAATATACGCAGTTCACCCAAACCTTTAATCACAACTGTGATCAACATACAGGTGTAGGGGTACTCGTGTGACTTTATTAATATTTTAATAATTACCTAGGGTGCCACCGGCTTTTGTTAAAAAGACGGAAAACTTACAAGAACAAATAAGTCACAATTTGTAGTGGGTTCTTGAACGAGTTGGATTGGCCGTGGAAAATCAGTCATCAGAGTCGCTAATACGTTGTACAACATTTATTTAGACACAGACAAGAACGCAAAACATATAAGACATTCATATATATATATATATATATATCTACAAACAGGCACATCAACATCGCGAATTCTTCATATTTGGCTATAGCGCATGACAGGAAGTGACGATAGAGAGAAGAAGGAAGGAAGAGAGTCATAACAAAAAAAGATGGCGGGTACGAACGGGTTGCTAACAGCTAATCTGTTATCAAAGTGAACAAATTAATAAAGAGGGGCAATTCTCGAACTAATTAGCTGCCGAATAATGGGGAAGTGTGGTCCGGACGTGGTCCGTGACGCACGGACCGGTCGGAACCGTCAACACTGGGAGACCACCAAATCTGATTCTCTGTCAGCCTTACCCTGGGCGAGTCTGGCGGCTTACTGTCGTAGGCGCATCGGTTTTGGCACGGTTCGCAGTGGTGTCCTCCGGAAACCGTGTCTGGTCGATGGCTCTCTTTGAAGTCCCTGGAGTCAGGTCTCCGGACTCCGCGTGACTCGGCGGGTCGTACCGCTTTCTCCCGTCTGGCAGGCGAGTTGGTCCCGTGGCCTCTGACTTCGGTCGACAGGAGCCGGCAGTTAACAGTTCGATTGCCCGTCAAAAAAACTGACGTGAAGGCTTACAAAAGAAAACTTGTTCTCAACTTACAACTAACGTTTGTTAGTTGCAATTATGCAGTGATCGTTCTATTACAGTCGATGGGCACGACTATAAAGCTTCTGTAAAAAAATGAGGGCTGGAAAAAGGGTGCCGAACAAAGTAACAACTTAAGAAAATTAAGATGGATTTCAGAGTCTTTATCGTACCACAAAGTTTCAAAGAAAATAAAAATAAAAAGGAGGGAAAGTTTCAGAATTAAGAGGTAAGAGACAAGAGCAAGAATAAGAGGACAAAGAGCGAAGAGAGAAGAGAGCGAAGAGAGACAGACAAAGGAGTCTCGTCTTATTTGTACTGATGAATATTAATGAGCGTTTATGCAAAACAAGAGGGTTTGGTCGATGCTTCGTCCAATCAGAAGATGGGGAATTTTCCCGCCGGAATCAGGCGCACTGAATTCTGGGAGACGGAGTCCTTGACCATTTGTAGTACACAAAGTTTAAACAACATTTAAACCGTTAGTAACTTAATTATCAGGATGAAATAACCTCACAAACACAAATATCACAGTTATGCCACACAGAATAATAACTTTTAACCTTTCATTTAACAAACTGTCCTGTGGAAGATCAGGTTATAAATGACGGGAATTTTAACACACAAAATTAACCAGCTTAACTTCACAGTCTTCGTTATATGATCTTGAGTTGTAACATTTTAAGGAAATCAGTGATAGTTTTGTTTGTCCTGTAAGAAAATTGTTTATATATATATACTTTTTATCGTCTGTTTCAGAAGACGAGAGGTGGGGGTTGTACAAAACTTCCCGGGGTGCGCTCTGCTCTCACCAGCAGATAAGAGGGTGTGATGAATTCCAGACTCCTTTTAGAAGTTGGTGTTTGCAAAATACCAACTGTCATGAAATGATGTTTAATGGCTTCTTAAGGTGGTCTCAGGGCGAGTTACCATGGCAACGTGGGTTTTATGGTTCCCAGATGGGGTCCGGGACAAGAGTTTGCCATGGCAACGGCATTCTTGAGTTTTATGGCTATGCCTTGGTGCTTGGTCCGGTTGGTACCAGAGGTCGAAAAGTTGTCAGGGCTGCAGAGGCTTCAATTTAATAGACTAAAGTCCGAAGAGGGATCCTACATCTCCCCCCTTTTGATCGATGCTTCGGGTTCTTTAGATGGCGTCGATCAATCCAAAGGTCCCGTCTGAGGAAGGAAGGTCTGAACAGAGTTAGATCAGTGTCTCCCAGTATTCTATCGCTAACAGTCGATCTAGACTCCTACCGTCCTTATAACGGTGTTACTCTTTTTAAGTGAGCACACTCCGATGGCTCCATATTCTACTCATGTGGTAAGTTTATTTATCGTTAGCAAGAACCTTTTGGCGTGAGGATCTTTACAGGCATGCAGGACAAGACAGACGCACAACACACAGTGAGTAATCTGAGCCGAGGCCTCGACCTTTGGCTATGATTGTCTATCCTAATTCTAATTCATATTTCCCAGGTATGGGCTAATCTACGATTTTATGACCACACAATAAGGAAGAAAAACTTCTAAAAAAAAAAAAGGATATAGGTGAAATGGGTATATTTCACATCATAAAGTCGACAAAAAAAAAAAAAGTGTTCTACTAGTACACATCGGGGAGAGAGAGAAGGAAACTTCTACAGAAGAAAGGGGTTTATGGATGAGCACCCCCCTTTTGTCAGCTTCCTGCTGGACTCGTATCAGGCCGCTGGGGTCAGTGTTGTCGCTCTAGTGGGGAATGAGAGCATAGGCGTCGTTAGAAACATGTTGGAACAAACGTCAACTTAGAATCACACCAGGTACCCGTCTTCCAACTGGTTGGTAGACCGGTACCCACACGTTCGTGAGTTCGCTCTGACACACTTTATTCAAACTTATCCTACGCTGAGGGGTGAACCAATAATTATCGCACTACCAGTCTACGCTGTCAACTATCGTTACAGGAGTGATAATTGCTCTAATTATCTCTGAGAACGAAAGTATATGATTCCTACTAACTATTGGCTATCGTGTTGTCCCCTGCGAGTCCCATGGGGGTTTGGTGCAACTCGGTTGGGTTGCAATGGACCCGTCTGAAAAGGGGGTCCTTTCGGCCTTGATTGGTCCTGCTCTGAGACACCACTGGAGACAGTGTGTCGGTGACCGTGTGTGGTCCTGTCCAACGTGGAAGGAGTTTTCGTGTGAGCTTCCCTGGCTTGGTACCAGGTCTGGTATGCTGCAGGGGTCGGTAGCACCACACTTCGTCACTCACCTGAGGTTCCACGTGGGAGGTTTGCGGGTCATGATAGGCTTTCCGACCGTCGGTTGTTTTCTCTGGTCGGTCCTTCGCCACAACGAAAGTCGTGCGCGGGCGTACATGCAGGTCGGCGAGGTATTGGAGCGCGACGTATGCGTTTGTTCGTTCTACCTGGCCCGAAGGTTGGTGTTGATGGCTGATAAGGGGTTTTGTTTTCGCCCCTAACGTCTGCCAGACTTGTCGCATCACGTCTGCGGTACGGTGCGTTCCCCGGTCGGAGTCGACGCGGTTTGGAAGCCTGAACCAAAAGGAGACGTGGTTCATCCGAATATAGGCTGTTGCCTCGGTCGTGTCATTGGTGGCTGGGAGGCGTTCAATCCACGTGGTGGATGCGCGGGTCACAGCCAGGAGGTTTTTGTTACCTCGCGTCGATTTGGTGGAAGGTCCCATCCAGTCGATCTGGAGGTCGGACCAAGGAAATGAGGTTCCCTGTTGTTGCAGGGGAGCTCTGTGTGTTGCTTCGGTGCCCTTGTGTCTCGCCGAAGGGGTGTCATGGGCATGCATTAGCGTCTCCCCCCTTTGTTTGCGGGGGACCACGAGCCTTGGCGAAGGGTGTGCTCCGGAAACACATTGTAGGATGCCCGTGACCATTCGAAAGAGAGAACGCAT
Organism: Hirundichthys speculiger; assembly: GCA_018398805.1. NCBI lineage: Eukaryota > Metazoa > Chordata > Actinopteri > Beloniformes > Exocoetidae > Hirundichthys > Hirundichthys speculiger. The sequence goes on from JAGFBZ010002051.1 coordinate 2,143,330, forward strand.
GTCTACTAAGGAGGGCGAGTGAGGAACGTCGCTGACGTTTGCCGGCGTAGCCTGCGTCTCGGGTGTGTCCGTTAAGGATTTGACAACGAATAAAATGGCCGGGTCCTGATCTTGAAGAGCGGTTGAGTCGTCAGTCGTGAATGCAGGTTCGACGGACCGAGGGTCCGGAGGGTGATTCATGTCGTTACCGTTGGTGGTCGCTTTAGTTATTGCGCCGATGGGCGCAAATTGGGTGGGTGGGAGGGAGACAGTTAGCCACGCCTGGTTGAAGAGCTCCGGTGTGGCTCGTAAGGCGCTGTGTTTGGCTACTGTGCTCTCGATGTCATTCAGGTTCCTGTCTGGACCTGGTATGTGGTCGTTGCCTCCGACAACTTTGTTACGGACAACGTCTAAGGGGAACCAGGAGGGCGTTATGGTTGACCGCATATTTGGGTTCTGTGGCGCCAGCGTGTTGCGCAACTCTTGGTTGGCGGCTGGTCTGTCATTCCCCAAATATCGGCGCACTTCTGTTACCTGGTTTTTCGTGGCGTTCGGTGCCATTGGCCACCAGAGGGCAGTAGGGTTCGACTGCCGCAGACGCACTAGAAGAGCACGAAAAGTCATCTCGTCCAGCAGCTGCACCTGTTGGTGGCGTTGGACTTGGTTGCTCGTCCACCGTCCGAGTTTTTAAGTCGGGTGGTTGGCGCGAGTGTGGCCGGGGAAGGTTTGGGTGTTCTTTGGTTTCACCCGATGGGGTTTGGACAAAGTAACACCGTGCTTCTCTTGGCTCGTGGACGGTCAGGGTCAAAGGTCGTCGGACTTGAGCCCAGAGCTTTTGCCGTTTGAAATCGATTACGGGTTCAAACCGGTTAAGCAGGTCTTTTCCTACCAGAAATGGTATGGAATCGAAAGGTGACACATAGACTGGGTGGACCAGTTTCATGGGACCAACGGACAGTTGGACGAGTGAAACGGTCGTTAGGATGATGTTCTCGTGGGAGAACGGTCTTACCTTCAATGAACATGGGCGCGTTTTCAAATCCTTATTGGTTTGATTTGCGAATAGACGCAGTCGTTGGAACAGGGCATTTGACATGATGGTCACGTCTGCAGCTGTGTCCAGCAAGGCGTCACAGGTTATCATGCCCTCCAGTGTGAGGGACAGGTAGAATTTTCGAGTGGAACCCTTTTCGGTGAGGTGGCAGATAAATTGGTTGGCAGGTGGTTCCACCTGGACCTTCGAGTTGTTCTGATCTGCGGGTTCATCCTTCTTATCCAGTTGGGCGACCAAGGTGGCCCTGGGAGGAGGAGTGTCCTCACTTACCTCTGTGGGGTAATTAACGGGACGACTTTGGTCCACCCCCCTTTTGTTGGGAGAGACAACTGCCAGAGCAGCATCGCTAAGACTAACGGGTTTGGGGCCCGCGTCAGGGGTGCCCAGCGCGTCGTTGAGTCTAGCGGTCGCATGACTTACGGCAGAAACTGTGAAGAGATCAACCTCCTTTTCCGGATGTCCCTTCTCCATTTCCTGTAACAACAATTTAATGTTTTTCATTTCGGTTTTGGTCAGGTACAGAACCTCTTGTTCGTCTTCTACGTCGTGCTTAGTGTTTCTCGCATCTGAATGATCTCTCATTGGTGGAGGACGACGAGAAGTGGGCGGTGACCATTCTGACTGATATCTACCGTGGTTTTGGTTTCGATATCCGCGGTCCGAATGGTGAGGTACAGGTCGATCGTACCTGTTGTGTGGATACTTTCCCCGTTGGGGAGGCCCGTGAAATCCATCACGCCACCGTCGTTCGCTCGGTGGGGATCGTGGTTCACGGTCAGGCCAATAAGACCTGGCGCGGTTGGGTTCGCGATTCGGTCGATTTGGGCTAGACGGAGGTGTGTGTCCTCGCCCATGTTGTGGTGTGAACGTAGGAGCGGGGGTTGATCGAGACGCTTTAGGTCTGGTGGCCCCTTCGAGCTCCATGGACAGGGTTTCTGCACTTATTGCGAAAACGGTGTGATCAGGGGGCTTGGCATGCGACTGTTTCTGCCTCTGGAAACCCAGACAAGCTAGCTCTCGTAGCTGTGCGATGCTGGAAGAGCGAGGGTTTGCCATGACCCCGAGATGGTGGCTCGTGGCGGGATGGAGATTTTGAACGAAGAGTGACTTGAAGTTCTGCTCTTCCTCCATCCCAGGCTCGTTACGAGTACCAAAATAGGCTTCGAGTAGTCTATAATAGTACTGTTGGGGAGGCTCTTGTCGACCCTGTTTGACCGTAAGCGCTGCTGTCAGACCACATTGATATGCACTGTCGGAGAACTCTTTCTCCAAAGTTTGGCACAACCTGTCGAAATCTCTTTTAACGATTTCAGGTTGGCGATCAACAAATCGGCTGACTTCACGATTTGCCGTCAACTTAATCAGATAAATTTTGTCCTGGGTCGAGGCATCAGGGAACCTTTGCAGGTAGAACCTGAGGTCTTCCAGGTATGCTCGAGTGTCATTTATCGCTCCAGGAACGGGTTCAAACTTTGGTATGTGTCGGGCTAGCCTTTCTAATTCCCTGTCGGGGAGGCCCCGGGGAACCTGTTGAACCACTGGAGAGGGCGACTGCCCTCGACGCATCGGGTCTAAGTGTGACTCACGAGGTTGATACGGGTTCGCGAATGGTGACATGAGTGGCGGTGAAGGAGGTTCACTACCAGCTCCTGGTACGCGAGGATAAGCCTTTAGCTCGATAGAAAAGGGCGGAGGTGTTCCAGCCGTTCTGGCTGTGAGGGACCTCCTCAGCTCTTTTCTAGCCGTCTCTAAATCTTCAGCTAAGCCGGTAATTTGGCGGTGGGCCTCTGTGAGCTCACGCTGAGTTTGAGCGAGCTGCGCCTGCAACAGTAGAACCTGTTCCTGTTTGGCGTCGAGTTGCTTACTGTAAGCGCAGCTCTCTTCCTGCGTCGTTGCAGCTATCCGTCGGACTTCTGTGAGTTCCCGATGGGATGCTTTACACGCCTCATCCATGCCCTTAAGGAAGGCGCTTTGAGTGACGATTGTATGATCACGTTCGTTTTTCTCGATTTCTAAGGTTGTGATAGTGGCTACGCACTCGTCCGTTTTCTTTCTGGCCTCATCCCGCTCGGCTACGAGCTGGGCCATCTGAGCGTTTGTTTCGCTGAGCTTGGACTTGTACTGTTCCGCTTGGGTTTCAAGAGAAGATTTGGTTTTCTGCGATTGGGTTATTTTATGCGAACGTGACTCGAGTGAGCTACGTGCCTTTCCTAGCAGCTCTTGTGCTGTTAGGAACTGGGAAGTTAGCAAAATCGTCATGCTACCTAGCATTTTGGTCAGAGCTTTGTCTTTCGGAGGGTCGGTGATTGCCTCCGCTATTAGGTCTGACAGTTTTGAGTCGATTTCGGTGGTGGTTAATCGCTCAATGTGTTCTTGATAGCCAGGATTTAGCTTCCCCGTGAGTTCGGTTACAGCTAATTCCAGGTTATCAAAGATGGTTCCGTGGCTAGAACCGTCAGAAGGGTCTGCATCTGCCATTTTCTCCGTTGTCTGAGCTATGTTGGCAGTTTCCTTAACTTCTTTAGCTTCGTGCCACCTAGCTAGCCGAACGTTGGTTCTGGCTTAGCCTAATCTGTTCTACTTAGTTTGGCTTAAATTTGGAAACCAATCTATCTAGCTTCAGTTAGCGCTTAGCGTCCTAGCCTAGCTACCTAACCTTGCTAGCTTAGCTTCCTGACTTCCTGAGCCCCAAAACAGCCTAGTTAGCTTCGGTTAGCACTTAGCCTAGCTACCTAGCCTAGCCTAACCTAGCTCAACTAGCTTAGCTTCCTGTCTTCCTGAGCCACAAAACCTAGTTAGCCTTGGTTAGCACTTAGCCTACTAGCCTAGCTACCTAGCCTAGCCTAACCTAGCTCAACTAGCTTAGCTTCCTGACTCCCTGAGCCACAAAACCTAGTTAGCCTTGGTTAGCACTTAGCCTACTAGCCTAGCTACCTAGCCTAGCCTAACCTAGCTTCACTAGCTTAGCCTCTTGGCTCGATTAACAACAAAAAAAAAAATTAGCCTAGTTAGCTTCGGTTAGCACTTAGCCTCCTAGCCTAGCTACTTAGCCTAGCCTAACCTAGCTTTACTAGCTACCAATGGCTGCGTTAGCACTTATCGTCCTAGCTTAATGAACTACAAAACAGCCGAGCTAGCTCGTGTTAGCACCTAGCCTACTAGCTTAGCCACCTAGCTTAGCCTGACTTAGCTTGATCAGCTATGAGTTGACCTGGTTAGCTTCAGTTAGCATTTAGCTGGCTGAGGGCTTAGCTGAGCTTCTCTGACTATCAACGTAGCCTATACTGACCCCTAGTGGTCACTCCTCGGTGCTGCAGCACTCTATGGGTCGAATTATCACTCCTGTTTGATAGTCGACACTATACAGTTTTGGTTAGACTGTTCAATCAAATATGTTCACGAGAATGTGTCATTCAATAATCAGAGGTGATCTGCTGTTGTCTTTTCTTGGGACAAAATTATTACATATAGTGCCTTTAGCACCAACTTGGTTATTCTGACAATAACCACAAGAGGGTGGTGTTTCTCCACCTGCAAACTCAGGGGTTTCGTCACGGAGGGTGTTACCAGTGCGATGACGTCGTCACGTCACGCCCTGACTCCGCCCACCGTGAGGTTTCCAACTTTGCAAGGAGTCACTTCACCTCTGGCCAGCGGCCAGAAACGACAATGAGAGCTCACGCGTCGCGTGTGCGCGCAGCTGCTCACAAAATGACTTTACGTGACACACTCAAAAGCGTTAGTTAATTCAATAACTCTTGACACAAACTGAACCCAGCGGGTTCTCTACTTCACCTCTGCTTTAAAAGTTTATCAACAACTCAGCCTCGGCTGAAACACAATACTTTGCGCGTTTGCTCGTGCTCTCCAGCACGCGCGAGTGGAAGACGTTCAGCTTCTAAACTCGGATTTTCTTGGGCCTGATCGCCCCTGTCTTCTGCTTTAGAAGTGATTACCAACTTGCCACACGCTCAAGCGCGCTCAAAGTTTTCAGAAGTTTCACACTTCAGCTTCCGCCGTTTGAGCGGATCAAAAGCGCGTCAGCGCGTGAACGCGCCTGGCTCGAGTCGGCTTTGCCAAATGATCACAGATCGTGTCCCGACCCTAGTTTCCTCAGAAACTACAGTCTGGACTTTACTACTGTGACGACAAATAAATAAATTCTCTCTTCAGACGTTGGTCTGAGAGAACGATAGTTTCTGCAGTTCTTGGGTGCAGAACCGGACGGCCCGCGGGGCGGGGTCGTTCTTCCGTGTTCTCTCACGGTTACAAAGGAGGATTTTCGTTACCACACTGGATTGCTTTCCGCGCTTTCGCGAAGCAATATTTTTGTGGCGACACGCGCAAAAATGAGACAACGAATTTCTGGTTAGCTACGCCAGATACGTCGCTCTGCTGAACCTCGTGCACGCGCCGGATTTCCGCGGACACGCGCAGAAGTGCTCAGAGCAGCACGAAATTCAGGAATACGCTGAAACTTCGCCTGCTGGGGCCCCTTTTCAACAAAAATCTTAAACATGCATGCATAACATTAGAACGTGTTTCAAACACTGAGTCCAGCGACTCTATACAGCGGCCTCACGGGCACGCGCTTCGTAGCTGCAACTTTGTCTCTGTGTCTGCTCACAGGAGAAAAAGCGGGGGGGTTTTGGTCTGAGCGCGGCTGTGTGCGCCTCAGAGCAAAACTTAGATCAGCGGACTTTCAGATTGATTTTCCAACAGGCATCGCAAATCGTCCCATCTGGCCGTGCCAATAAATCTGTAGGGGTACTCGTGTGACTTTATTAATATTTTAATAATTACCTAGGGTGCCACCGGCTTTTGTTAAAAAGACGGAAAACTTACAAGAACAAATAAGTCACAATTTGTAGTGGGTTCTTGAACGAGTTGGATTGGCCGTGGAAAATCAGTCATCAGAGTCGCTAATACGTTGTACAACATTTATTTAGACACAGACAAGAACGCAAAACATATAAGACATTCATATATATATATATATATATATATATCTACAAACAGGCACATCAACATCGCGAATTCTTCATATTTGGCTATAGCGCATGACAGGAAGTGACGATAGAGAGAAGAAGGAAGGAAGAGAGTCATAACAAAAAAAAGATGGCGGGTACGAACGGGTTGCTAACCAGCTAATCTGTTATCAAAGTGAACAAATTAATAAAGAGGGGCAATTCTCGAACTAATTAGCTGCCGAATAATGGGGAAGTGTGGTCCGGACGTGGTCCGTGACGCACGGACCGGTCGGAACCGTCAACACTGGGAGACCACCAAATCTTATTCTCTGTCAGCCTTACCCTGGGCGAGTCTGGCGGCTTACTGTCGTAGGCGCATCGGTTTTGGCACGGTTCGCAGTGGTGTCCTCCGGAAACCGTGTCTGGTCGATGGCTCTCTTTGAAGTCCCTTGGAGTCAGGTCTCCGGACTCGCGTGACTCGGCGGGTCGTACCGCTTTCTCCCGTCTGGCAGGCGAGTTGGTCCCGTGGCCTCTGACTTCGGTCGACAGGAGCCGGCAGTTAAACAGTTCGATTGCCCGTCAAAAAAATGACGTGAAGGCTTACAAAAGAAAACTTGTTCTCAACTTACAACTAACGTTTGTTAGTTGCAATTATGC
>JAGFBZ010002052.1:0-20000 GCA_018398805.1 Hirundichthys speculiger
ATGCTTCAACGTTACATATTTGTGTCCAATCAGATTTAAAGTGCTCCTCTGAGGCCTTTTGGACATTTCCAGAAGGTTAATTACCATATAGATTGATCCCCAAAGAGGTCTGGAGTTACATGTAGACAGATTAGTTGTTCGGGGTTCAATCAACCAGAGGAAAGACTTTTAAGTCCCCTTTTTTTTTTACTTTTATTACTTTATTATTGAAAAAGAAAGCAGGCAGCGCTCCAACTCCACTCCACCTAATCTGATGTGACAGACGGAAATCGCAGCATCGCTGCCTCCACTTTAGTTCCGTTACACCGGATGGCCTCCGTGTACCACGACTGGCAGCTCCTGCAACACGTCCCAACGCTGAACGAGCAGCTCACCTGAAGCTGCTTCTCACCTGAGGTACTTTATGACCCACCAACACACAGGAGAGGAACATGAATCTGTGGATGGACGCTGCTATTTCAGCCTGGACCCAAGAGACTGACATTTCCATTACTGGCACCAAAACCGGAGCATCAGTGGAATAACGGAGCACATGATGGAATAACAGCGCTCTGTTAAAGGACTGCGTTACCGTAGCAACGCTAACGGTGGTGGTAACAGTTTGTGATGCTTGAATTACTGTGACAGACACCAACAGATAACAGAAGCTAATGTGTCAGGGATCTCAGAGAGAACTGGTTTTTAATTCGTCCATGGAAGGTCAGGAGTGATCTGCAGACCGGTTGATGGTCTGGTTTCTGGGTCGTTCCTCACTGGGAACCAGCGTCTCTCACATCTGGAGTCTCGGCTGCTAATCGATGCGGTCGGATGACGCCAACCAGACCACGTCAGCAAGAACCAGAGACCATCAAACAGGATCTTCCACATCTCCTGGCTACGCCGAGACCTGCTAAAAACTGAACCGAACCAGTGACAAGGTACGTCCCCGACGGAGACCAGAGACCCACACGGGTCAAACTCTTAACGCTTTCAGAAACTAGCGGTGCACGATAACTATCAGGCCGATAACAGGAAATTATGACGTCATCCCGATAAGTCCGATATCACGACGAATAGCCCTGATAACATTTATATTTTTGTCAACACAGCAGTGTCTCGCTCCCTCTGAGCCTTGAATAACCGGCAGTGAATGTTATGTTCAAGTGACGTCGGCATAATCAGAAAAACGATAACTCAATCAGGAAAATCAAGAATACTCCCTCATGCCAGAAAACAACTCGTTAACTCGGTCATAGTTTTAGTAGTTGCTGACTTGAATTGATATTCGCAGTATTTCCCCTCATGTTACACATAAAAATAGAAAAAAATAGAAAAGGCTGAAAGAACGACTAGCAAACGAGGGAACGTGGGAATTTACGTTACACCTTGAATGCAGCCTGCAGCACAGCGCTGATCTCAACAAACATGGCGGCGTGGAACTTGGTTAAAGTTTCAGAAGAAGATAGTTTGGTGGTTATTTGTGACGAATCCTCCGAGTGAATTCTACGAGGAGGGAAGCACAAGCTTTAATACGTAAAACCTGATCAGCCACCTACAACATAACAATCGCTTCCATGGAGTTTTGAAATCACGCTAACGTGAGCTAATGGAAGCTAATGCTAACGTGCACAAGCCAGCAGCAGTCTCTCCTCTCCCTCATTCCTCTCATCTAAAGCTTCCATGAGATTAAAAAATAAAAACTAAAAACTACTGAACCTCATTTACTTTAATTAAAGGTATTAATTTAAATGGAACCACAAGTCAAAATCCTTTAAATGTTAATCTTTTTCCATTTGTAATTTTGATGCATGTATTTCCATCAGTTCAAGGAGCCTTTATTTTTTATATCAGTCAGTAATGAACCTTATTTAAGTTAATGTGAGATATCAAATAGGTTTGTTTGATAGCTTTAAGAAAATGTTTGAGAGGCTTGACAACAGTTTTTATTGGAAAAAATAAATATCTGTTCATTTAAAGAGTCCAAACTATTTTTGATTTTGTTCATAGTATTGATGTAATGATCTTAGGTATATGTGTGTGTTATCAGTTATCGGTTTTAAAAAACAGTTATTCCTATCAGAAAGCACAGACGTCGTCATCTGTGGGGTCCAAAGGTGAAGCACTTCAAACTGCAGCACCACTGACGGCCACCAGGGCTCCAATCGACTCCCGTTCAAGAAGTTTTCGTCTGTCAAATTCTTCCTACCAATCAGTGTTGAATCATTGATCAGATTCTTTCCCTCTGAAAACAAGACATTTATCCAACTAGTCCTCAAAAACACCTTCGTCTCCTGTTAGGCTTATTTGTAAAGTTCCAGTTAACAACAAAAATCATCTCAGGACGCTTTCCAGGTAAAATAAACAATACGAGTCTAATCAGGTTCTAGCGAGGTTGTTGGAGACACAGTCTCCTGGATGTCCCTGCTTCATGAGGACCTGATCAGTGGCTCCTGCTGGAGGAGATGCTTCTTTGCTGGTTGATTTCAAACCAAGTAAAAACCTAAACTAAACTAAACTAAACTAAACTAAACTAAACAGGGTTAAACTATCCTGAACTTCAGAACCTCTCTGCTGACTTTGTCCACTTTGTATCTGCAGTTCACCGGTCTGACAGCCGTCCTCAGACCTTCTGAGCTCCACCACGTCAGCCATCACCTACTGGAGTAAATACCAGACCCCCCCCCCCCCCCCCCCCCCCCCCCCCCCCCCCCCCCCAACCGGAGAGCCTGTGAGTCAATTATCTGGACCCCCGACCCTGAAGCACAGCTGCAGTTGGACGACCTTCTGCAGAGATGTTGACACAACAAAGGTCAAACCTGGGGAGTCTTCTCAACCAGGTGATGGAGGACAGGTGGACTAGTGAGCAGGTGGAACCTCATCCTGGCGGCAGAATAAGCTGAGTGTCGCGTCGTCTTCCACTAAAAGGTCACCAGAGAGCGATTATCCCCCTTAATGGAATGGCGGTTATTTATTACAAGTCTCCCTGAAAAACAGATCTGCACCTCTCTGAGCTCCTCGTTACATCACCTCCTCAGCCGCTGTTAAAGTTTACTATCCATCACTTCCCTCAAGAATTAAAGAAAGAAATCACGTTGCTAGAGAATTTCATTCTCTCATTTCTGTTAGAAGCAGCGACAAAAGGAGAACAAACTAAAAACTCGCCTGAAATGAAAACAGCTTTTCAAAGACATTCTTCAGAAACAAGATCAAATGAGTTGATCTGATTTCCCTTGAACAGAAAAAGGCCTTGTGAGAGTAAAGCAGAGAGGAGGAGGAGGAGGAGGAGGAGGAGGAGGGAGGAGAGGAGAGACGAGGAGGAAGGAGGAGGAGAGGAGGAGGAGGAGGAGGAGGAAGGAGGAGGAGGAGGAGAGGAGGAGGAGGAGGAGGAGGGGAGGAGAGGAGGAGGAGGAGGAAGGCGGGGAGAGAGGAGGAGGAGGAGGGGAGGAGGAGGAGGAGGAGGAGGAGGAGGAGGAGGAGAGGGAGGAGGAGGAGGAGGAGGAGGAAGGAGGAGGAGGAGGAGGAGGAGGAGGAGGAGGAGAGGAGGAGGAAGGGAGGAGGAGGAAGGAGGAGGAGGAGGAGGAGGAGAGAGGAGGAGAGGAGAGGAGGAGGAGATAGGAGGAGGGAGGGAGGAGGGAGGAGGAGGAGAGGGAGAGGAGGAGGAGGCGGAGAGGGAGGGGGGGGGGAGGAGGAGGAAGAGGAGGAGGAGGGGAGGAGGAGGAGGAGGAGAGGAGGAGGAGGAGGAGAGGGAGAGGGAGGAGAGGAGAGGAGGAGGAGGAGGAGGAGGAGGAGGAGGAGGAGGAGGGGAGGAGGAGGAGGAGGAGGAGGAGGAGGAGGAGGAGGAGGAGGAGGAGGAGGAGGAGGAGGAGGAGGAGGAGGAGGAGGAGAGGAGGAGGAGAGGAGGAGGAGGAGGAGAGGAGGAGGAGGAGGAGGAGGAGGAGGAGGAGGAGGAGGAGGAGGAGGAGGAGGAGGAGAGGAGGAGGAGAAAGAGGAGGAGGAGGAGGAGGAGGAGAGGAGGAGGAGGAGGAGAGGGAGAGGAGGAGGAGGAGAGGGAGGAGGAGAGGAGGAGAGAGGAGGAGGAGGAGGAGGAGGAGGAGGAGGAGGAGGAGAGGAGGAGAGAGGAGGAGGGGGGGAGGAGGAGGAAGAGGAGGAGAGGAGGAGGAGGAGGAGAAGAGGAGGAGGAGGAGAGGAGGGAGTTCAGGCTTATTTTCCAGATAAGACAGAGACGTGTTGTTCTTCCTGCAGGGAAGCAGCAGAGTTGCAGTTCAGCTAATGCTGCTGGTAATCTCCCAGTTGTGTGTGTGTGTGTGTGTGGGGGGGGGGGGGCAGCTCACTAATAGATTCAACAGATCAACTATTCGGCCATGAGGAGTGTAGCGGACAGATAACATGCAGACATCGTCCAGATAGACGAGAGTCCAACGAGCTTGTAACTGATTCTGTTCGCAGATAAACTGAAACCAGCCAGTGACCCGGTTTCTCCGGTTTCTCCGGACTCGGTCCAGACGTCTCGCCTCTCCTCTGACGGAGTTATAAATGTGATTGTTCTCATTTTCTCGACAGATGAACAAAGCGCATGGTCGTGGACGAACACAGACACTCAACCCACGCCGCTTTACGGCGCTGATCCGCGAGCAGCGTTCACATCAACAAGAAACGCGGAGCAGAAACAATCCTTTAAACCAGTGGTTCTCAACTGGTGGGTCGTGACCCAAAAGTGGGTCGCAGACCCGTTTTCAGTGGGTCGCGGGCCTTTGTCTGGGGAAGGAAATGCTATAAAAAAAAAAAAAAATGTCATTCATACTCCTTAACAGCAGGTGGCGATAATGTCCTGTAATGCGAGTTGACACCCGCCAGTTCACACCATAGAAGAAGACCTGCAGAGTTTGTTTCCAGATGTTGAGCAGGTGAAACACAGATACAACGAAGAATATATGAGATATGGATTTTCTTATCTTGAAGACAAAGGTCAGTGAGTGGTTATTCAGATAAAACTATATATTTTGAGTTCTTTTTGAAACTACTGCTCAGTGGTTGCTCTGTTTTATTTCATGTTTGTGCATAAAAGCACTGTTGAGTCTTAAAAATGGCTGTTACTGAAATGTTCTGATTGTTATGTCAGCTTTATGATTAATGCTTAAATAAGTGACTAGATAGATTTAATATGAAATTGTTATATATTCAGGAAGTGGATACTCAGCAAATGCTACATATTTGAGTTCTTTTTGAAACTACTGCTCAGTGGTTGTAATTTTTTATTTCATGTTTTTACATGTTGAGTCTGTTAAAAAAGGCTGAAGTTACTGAAGTGAAGTGTTTTGGATTTAATTAAAATGCAGCTAATTGAGCATCAAAGGGAATATTTCCCACTTTTTGTTTCACCAATAAACTTATTTTTTGTGTTAGCATCCTGTGATATTCTATTTTATTATCTCCGATTCAAACTGCACGATCTTTTCTTTCAATACATTTGAGAAGTTGTAAATTTTCCTTGATTTGAGGTCGTGGGTTGTTGTTAAGGGTGATGGTGGGTCCTGAAGCCGGACCAGTTCAGAACCACTGGGTTAAAACTCGAGCCTTTCCCTCGTATTTGGACCAGATAACGGAAACAGGAATCTTCAGAGGGAACAGCTGAACACTTCATCATGTAACTGAGTCCACAAACCAAGACTTTGGTCTTCAAGGTAACTCAGGAATTAAAAGTTTCTTTATTAAAAACACTGTCTTCCATCCGACCCTGAACTGGTGCCACTGGGGGAGGCGTCCAGACCAGATGAACCACCTCGGCTGGCTTCTCTCGATGTGACGGCCGTTAACGGTGAGGTGAGGAAGGTGAACGTTGGTTGGAGACCAAAGACATAGTTGTGTTACAGCAGAATAAATCAGTATTTGAAGCCTCTGGCTCAGAAATGTTTATTAAAAATAGCTGTGTGACATCGGTGGTCGACATGCAGACTGATGACAGCGTGTTTCTCTACAAACGGTCCTTTTGTTCCCGAACAAACGTTCTCATTCGTTATCATGCACTAACAGACCGGGGGTTGTTTTAACCGCCAGAGACACCCGTCAAGTCTATTTCAGCTGCTCGACTGCGCCGTTTACACACAACGGCTGTCACGTGAACTCGAGCCCTTCAGGTGAACTTGTTAACTCGAAGCCAGCCGAGCCGGGCCAGCAAGGGGGGGGGGGGGGGGGGGGGGGGGGGGGCAGCAAAACCGCCATGAATCCAGACCGCTAGAGTGGAGAGGAAGCGTCACACAGCTTTTTTTCAGTCAGAGGACGGATGAGTCCCTTTAAAGAGGGAACAAATTATTAATTCTGTTGCTCCAGCGAGCATCCAAGATTGAAGAAGAGCGATAATTTACTTCGGCTGCCACCACCACTGCCGCTGCTGCTGCTGCTGCTGGACCGACTGGCTGCTGTCCGTGGTGCGGCAGAGGAGATCTGCTGGACCAACTGGCTGCTGTATGGAGCCAAATCAAGGACAAAAGTTTTGCTAATTTGAAAATGAAATTGTAATTGAAAAACTAAGATTTGAACCTGAAAATTCAAGTTTTGATTATGAACTTATTTTTTTACAGTTTCAATTTTTTTTTTTCGGTTTCAGATCTTTTTTTTTTCAGTTTCACATCTTTTTTTTTCAGTTTCACTGATCTGGCGTAGGGGGCGTGGCATCAACTGAGAGGGGCGTGGAATCATGAGTGACAGCATAACAGAGAAGGCTGGGGACCTTCCTCAGTCATGTTGCCTTCAGGAAACGTAGGTTGCAGAAGTTATCAGTAGACGTATGATTCAAACTGAAAAAAAGATGTGAAACTGAAAAAAAAGATGTGAAACTGAAAAAAAAGATGTAAAACTGAAAAAAAAAGATCTGATACTGAAAAAAAAAGATCTGAAACTGAAAAAAAAAATTGAAACTGTAAAAAAATAAGTTCATAATCAAAACTTGAATTTTAAGGTTCAAATCTTAGTTTTTCAATTATAATTTCATTTTCAAATTAGCAAAACTTTTGTCCTTGATTTGGCTCCATACAGCTGTCCGTGGTGCTGCAGAGGAGATCTGCTGGACCGACTGGCTGCTGTCCGTGGTGCTGCAGAGGAGATCTCCTGCTGGACCGACTGGCTGCTGTCCGTGGTGCTGCAGAGGAGATCTCCTGCTGGACCGACTGGCTGCTGTCCATGGTGCTGCAGAGGAGATCTGCTGGACCGACTGGCTGCTGTCCGTGGTGCTGCAGAGAAGCTGGCGAGTTGAGTGACCTGCTGCACAGGTAGATGTTTGCTGGACTCAGCTGGAGAGGCGGAGATGCGTTTATTTAAAGCTCAGAATCAATCCCCGTCTTTCTCCCCCCATCATTACGCCCCTTCAGACGCTTCGCTCTGCTCGATGAGACCAGAACCCGCGGTTAAAAAGGCATAAGAGATGCAGCGTCACACAAACACTGAACCCAGTTGGAAACTTCAAATAACTGCACGGGTCTGCAAACTCTGATCTGCATGAAGCCGGTTTCACCTGCGTTCACAGAAGCTCTACAACGAGGAAAATAAAAGCTCCAGCTCAGCTCGATTCCAATGTCATCACGAGAACGAAATCGACAGATGTTGGGAGGGAAATGAGGTTGTAACGTCAGCAGACCCAGAGAGCAGTCTGATGGACGGTTCGGGTTTTTAGACAGAAACCACACGTCTGTAATACAAAAACAAACAACCCCAGACACCAGTTCACAGAAAACTGTTGCCCATCATCTCCCAGCAGGTCACGCTGCGACCACAGCTCCTCGTTGCGAGGAAACGATGGAATGATCAAAAGCGTCTGTCCAGGCGCTACGGAACACAGCGGAGCTAGAAATGTGGTGGCGGTCTGTTCTCTCCCCTCCAGGTATGGGACATCCAGGTGGGACCTGGATGTCCAGAGGTGACGGTCCAGACTGACACTGGTGTAACTGGTGGAGGACACGAAGGTCACCTGAGAAACTGGCTGGGATGAAAACCAGTTCAACATTTCCAGTAACTGCGGTAGTGGTTTTCATCATGCAGCTGACTAAGATGTATTTAAATAAATGAGACCATCAGCGGAGAAAACACTAATAAGCAGTCAGATGTGTGCGTCGTTTAATTTGTAAATGAGAGCAATTACTTTTATAATGAGTCATAGTGTGTGTTCAGTTATAAATGAGGAGTTGAAATCACACATTAAAACTAATTTCACATTTTGTCTGAGATGTAAAAGTGATAATCGAGTTTCCCAAACAGAAACGGTTCAGTTCCTCCTGGTCCAGGAAGATACTCACGTCACAAAACAAATATTTCATCGTAACAAAAGCTGATCGTTAGGTTTTCTAAAGGAACGTTAGCTGCACGACGTAACCTCAACTTTTTTTAACTTTAATCCATTTCACGACTGTAGTTAAAAGGCAGAAGTGAGAGATGAAGGCCCCGATCGTACCCTTCCCCTTACCCATTAACACTAGCCGCTAGCCGCTACCCACTAGCCGCTACGCGCAAATTGCAGGTTTAGGAACTTCCGCTAACCGCTAATGCAATCTTCCGCTCCCTAAAGCCGCTACACGTTATGTCGACTCTCTTTCTCACATTGTAGGTGTGGCAGTGGGCGTGTCTTTTGTCCTTTCCACAAACTCGGTACCTTGCGATCGCGGGTTAAGGGTTTAGTGGTCAGACCACCCGCTAACCGCTACCTTCATGTCGGCGCGTACAAGAGCGCGTCCACCTGGTCCAGGGTTTCCGTTGTCCGGTAATTTCCAGACTTTGTCCGGTAAAATATGTCGAAGTCCGGTATTTTATAATCTCTCTGGTCAAAATGTCCGGTGAAAATACTCCTCCCAAGCACAATTTCAGTTGTAATAAAATGGGTAATGGTTCAAGTTGGCAGCATGGCCTCGTTATTAAAATGTTATTTGCCACTCCAGATGTGTTTTTTATTTGTTTGCAAATTGTTTTATCTTAGAGTATATAGGCCTTTATCTTTTTATGTTCATTCATTTGTCAGAAGAGCACAAGCTTCTGCAATATTTATTTATTTTTTTTTTAAGTTACGCTCGTGAGTCAATTGTCGGGACGCATTTTATTTGAAACAGCCTGTTTTTCAATAAAAATACTATTAAATGACTTGCATTGATATCGTACTACTGCATAGGATTTATTTTTAAATCCTATGCATAAAGCCTATGTGACCTGAATTTCAAACATTTGTCCGGTAAATTGAAAACCTGCCGGTCACATTGTCCGGCGCCAATTTTTTCTAGCGGAAACACTGACCTGGTCACATGTGGACGTGCACAAACGGCTCTACCTCTCGAGATCGTCTTAAACAGTTAAACAGTTAAACCATAGACGACCAGAGCGTGTTTACTAGCTATCAACGACTATCTGGGACTTTCAGGTAGCTGATAGGAATCGTCTGTGTAAAAATATTTATCTGTATATATCAGTGCAGAGGAGGAGGAGGAAGGAAGAGGAGGAAGCTCTACAGCAGAGTCCCAGACGAGCTGCGAACTAGAGCTGCTCTGATCTGGATGAAAAGACGCTACATAGCAGTTAGCAGGTAGCACAACCTGCTCTTAAAGGCAATGGCTGCTGACGCACAGATTGGTTTAACAGGTGGAACGCCGTAACCACTCCCATGGATGAAGTAGCGGGTAGCGCAGGTGGGATAGCGGGGGAACGCCCCTCCCGCTACCCCGCTATCCTTTAATAGCGGCTTTAGGAGGCCGGGCCTGAAGACTGCATCGCTCGCTTCAGGTGGAGGTTCAGCATCTGTATTGGAGGTAACCCCCCCCCCCCCCCCCCCCCCCCCCCCCCCCCCCCCCACAGATCCCCACAGATACCACCAGATGGTACCTGACACGTTTTCAGGACGGTGAACTCCTCGACGTTGAGCTCGGAGCCGTTTGTAAGTGCTTTATTTTTTGATGCCGCCCACTGCTGTCGTGCTCCAGAGCAGAGCTGCTGCTATTTGAGGGAAATGTGCAATTTACAAAAAAAAAAAGCTGCCACAAAAATAACACTTTTAATGGAACGTTGTGTGTAGGTGTACTTTATATCCATTATAAAAAATCCTGTGAATGTGTATCTTTGATGTCATAAAAGAAGAAGAATAATCCAAACTAATCTGAAAATGAGTCACATTATGAGGATTTGATTTCTCATTACCTCATTTATAAAGTAATATGTTTTCATAACTGGATCCAGACGAGCTCGTTATTAAACTCTGTGGGGAATGAAGAGAAACGGCAGTCGTATATCCGCGGTGCTGCGACGTAGCTTCGTCCCTGTCAGCGGTGCTTTTTTGCTCCGACAGTCGGCCGGCGTTTACGGTTACGTCCCCGTATGGCGGAGCGGTCCGCACCTGCCGGCTGACAGGACGGATGATAAACCCACGTCGACCCGGAGACGCAGGAAGGAACAGACTTTATCAGCGTGATGGGAAGAGACGTCGGCCATTTCTGGAGCATCTGCATTCGTTTGGCCTTCAAACGGGCAAAACGCTGTCGCGCGCCCGCAAGGTGTTGTGGGAATAATGTACAGCGACCGGCTGCCAGGATACGGCAGGATACAGCAGGTTACTGCAGGTTACGCCAGGATATGAAAGGTTACGGCAGGTTACGGCAGCAGCAGGTTACAGCAGGATATGGCAGGTTAGGGGCTCATCAGACTGCTGCTGGAGCCAAACGGAGCAGGTTGCTGAAACTGCATGAAATCAACTTGGAACATTAATCTTTTCGCTTTTCAACATCCTGTCAGTCAGTTTATGATGAGCAGCTCAAGAGTAAATCATCTCCCCAGAAGAAGCACTTAAGAAGAAGAACGTTACTCTGAATGGTGTCGAAGTGACACCATCTTTCCTCCCTCACTCCGGTGGAGCGCTGACGTCTGTTTTAATTTTTAAGATGAACACAAGAAGATCAGGAACCAAACATGTCTGTGAACGCTGGCGTGTGACGAAGCTGCTAAAACCCTAAAAGAAATGCTGGCGAGGGGAGCGATGCTGGTACCGAAGCAGAAACAAACTCCACAGCAGCGTCTGGACTGGGTGTCCTCTAAACTGTCTCCATGTTGACACCAAAACCAAGAGCTTGTTTTCAACGGCGACTTTCTGACACACCGGTGGAAGAACATTTAACGGTCAATCAAAGATGAACCAAAACCAAACAGTTTCAGCTGTTTGAAATATTCAAAAATGAGCAAAGGTGTGTGATTTTTAAAATATCCTGGTTGTTCCAGCTGCAGCTGGTGTGTTTTTGCAGCTAAAACCAGGTCAGTTTTATAGAAGTGACGGATACATCCAGACCGATCGCGTTGGAAGAGTTGACCTTCAGAGACGAAGCTGATGAAACACTAATAAATACCATCGTGAAACTCAGCAAAGCAAGAAATAATATAAAAATATACGTGGAGAAATAAAGCTTAATCCATCAGCTTTCATCCGTTCTGCAGATATTTTCAGAGTGGCTATGTTACGTTTTTTTGTGGTGTTATTATGATGAATTATCGTCGTAGCCGCGGCTGGAGGAGATGAGCTAAACGCTAAACGCTAAACGCTGTGTTCTTGAATACTGTCAGAGCGCCGCCAACGCTTCCTCTCTGAGCCACCTGTGACATCAGCAACGTGAACTGTGCTTGTTGCTCAGTAAGGCTCACAGTTTTATGCTCCGTCTCAGGGAAGCAAGAAAAAAAAAAAAACAACTAATCACATCACATGAAGCCAGCCTTGATTGTTGTTTGGCGATAGCATCGTTAGCTCTTCTGCTTGTTGGCTGCAGACCTCTGCTGACTCATCTGAGGTATCACTGCACCTCCCACATCCATTAACGCAGGTCTACACAGAAAAACCAATAAATAGATGGAGAGGGACTGAAAGACAAGACAATCCATATCGTTACATAACAAATAATGAGCACAATGTTGTTCTATAAGCCTTTTATAAATGTGTTTCTCCTCCATCTCTTTAGATTTAAGTTCCTGGAAGTGGATTTTCACATTTAAAAGACAGATAATCACGTCCACATACTTAGCAACACTCGCACGGACGACAGGTGGGCAGTTGCCACGGTGCAGGCTGATCAATAGCACTCCGCTATTGATCACAAGAATCGATGCTCTAATCTGCATCCTCTCGAGCTTTAAGAGGTTGGAGAGAAATGTGCAAAGCGAGGGAAAAAAAAAAAAAGAATTAAAAAGGTGCATGCATCATTCAGGACCTGGAAAACTTCCTGGACGTGCAGAGGTGGATCCTCCGCTTCAGCACCACGGACAGCTACACATGAAAAGGCTGCCTGGACACTTAAACGTGTATCTGGCGAACGAGGGAAGATACAGTCATGGAAAAAATGATTAGACCACCATTTTTTCTTCACTTTCTTGTTCATTTTAATACCTGGTACCACTAAACGTCATCATGTGACTAAAACAGACAGAAAAGAAAACACTGAATGCATAAAAGCAGTGTTTTTGGCAGTACAACGCCATAGCTATTGATGTAAAAACTTAAGTGATTTAGGTTAGAATCAAGAAAACCATGGAAAATGGTAAGATATCAGCTCTTAAATAAAACTCTTATGAGCAATCTTTGTGGTTATCGTTATGTTTGTCCAAACAAATGTACCTTTAGTTGTACCAGGCATTAAAATGAACAAGAAACTGAAGAAAACAATCCATGACTGTATTACGCGGCTGATTTTTAAAGATGATCCTGAACAAAGCGATTATTGAACCAGCAGCCCTTTAGGGGGCGCTCTGGATCGAGATACTGGGAGGACGGAGAGACGGGTTCCTGCTAATGAACCTCCCCGGCCTCTGAGCGATCCCGTTAATATTCATGCTCTGTGGGTGGTAGCAGAAGTTCTGCAGCGCTGTAAAACGCAGCCCGACTCTTTTGTCCTCCAAACAAACCGACTTACGTCCCGATGAGTGGCAGCTCTCTGCAGTCAGTCGCAGGAATCCTCTTTGCTCCGGTGTTTTTGTGTGGAGGGTTAGCGCAGCATCAGTGTTCAAATCCAGGAGTCAGCCGCTAACAAAAGCACTGAAACCCGTAGCGGAGAGACGGAACCCGCCGGGAGAAACTGATGACAATGAAACAAGAAGAAGAGACTTTTCCCTCAGTGACTGGCAGCTATAGACGACGCTAAGCCTCCTATAATTAGACGGGAAAAGAGTTTTTATCCGACATTTCTGCTCTCAGTCATTTAGGTCAACGTATCTGAAGTTCAGATAATGAGAAGCTGGATCGGAGGTTCATCCTCCTCACAGACAGGAACGGATCAGACACCGGGGGGGGGGGCGCCTGTCCAATAAACATAATAATGGCTCATGATGGAGCCGCTGGGAGCACTGTGGGGGGGGCTCTCATGAAGACATGTTGTCATCCAGAAATCACCTATCCTGCCTTTAAGCAACGCACACAAATATTTATGACGCAGTTTGAGTTTCACGATGAAAGTTAACTTTTGTTTCTATATACCAGCAAATAGTGCTGGTGGGTAATATAACGATATATATCGTGGGGACGATAGAAAAGTGTGTATCGTGCCATTTCTCTTCTATCTTCAATCTGGATCTAAGATGGCGGACACAGGAGGTCTGCCAGGCTGCTCTGAACCACCTGCTGTCCGGTCTCGGTCTCTCAGTCTTCAGTCAATCTGCCGGCTGTCAGGTTTGGCATCTCGGGTTTGAACGGGCCAAAACCGGAACATGGAAACCCTTTTCAGAGAGCAGCAGAGACGCCGTCAACATGACTCAGAGAGTCACGGAGGTCTTGAGTCGCCGTCGGAGACCTCCGTGGTCTCGATTCTCTCAGCGGCCAAGGATTTCTCTGAATTTCAGGCTTTAACAAAAATATAAATAAATATAAAAAAGGCTTTTGGGCTTTTATAAAAGTCTGTTCAATCAGAGGGAAACATCAGCGACGGCTGTGGTTTCAGAGAAGGTACGACTTTTTATCTACTCGTCCAGTTTTGGGCTTTAACTTCTCCTCCGTCTGTGAATGCCGGTCACATTAATGGTTCACTCTCCTTTCTCTCGTTATCTCTCCATCTGTTAGCCCCCCCCCCCCCCCCCCCCCCCCCCGTCACAGGGAGGCTGCTGCACTGAGGGAGGTTTTATATATATATATATCATTTTATATATGTATGGGTATGGTTGTGCAATCGATGTTTATTTATTCTCTGGGTGTGCAATACTAGTTTAAGACTATTCTTAATACTGTACTATTTTTTTTTTATTCTATTTTATAATATTTTACTCTTTTTTCTTTTTTTTTACTCTTATTGATATATTCTCACTGTATCTTAATCTATATTTCAAACTGTGTTTGCTTTCTTTACTGCTTTGTCGGTGCTGTAACTGCTGGAACCACAACTTCCCTGACGGAGACCTCCCAAGGGATTAATAAAGATCTATCTAATCTAATCTAATCTAATCTACGCATTTGTTTTTGATTTCTCATCATCTCCAGATGTCGTTCCAACACTCTTGTTAACACGAGACACACACACGAGTAAATTAATGTACATTTATCCGTCTGTAGCTCTCCAGAGTCTATTTATAGGTCAGTCTGACAGTCGCAGAGGCGATCTGGTCCTTTAATCAGCAAGAAATTAAGAACCTCGACACATATATTATATTAAATATATATGTTAAGGTATGTGCATCTGTGTACCTGTTTAACACAGGTGTGTTTGTCTGCAGCAGCTGTGGGCTGGAGGGTCAGATATGTGCAGATCTGTCTGCAGACTCCTTCCTGCAGGAGGGAAACAAACAACCGCTGCTTTCATCACAGCTGCAGCCTCTGAACCGGCGGCGGACGGCCACTTTGGCTAACGAAGCTCATTAGCAACAGCAGAGAGGCGACGTGATCAAAGGACCCGAGGTGACAGGCGGACAGGTGAGAACAGGGCTGCCTGTTTCCATGTTTTCTTTATTTTTGTCTTGCTTCTTTGAAATTTAACCTCATCTGTGGTATCAACAGGAACTAAAAGTGAGAGAACGACGCTTCCCCGCTGAGCCGATGACGGTGTAACCGTGATAGAAACGTGGATGAGTCTCAGAGGACGGTGCTTCTGCTAAGACGGTTTGTCAAACCAGGAAGGACATCAGTTTTAGTAAACGATAAGATCGTTCTTCATTTCCAGGCCGAGTGACAGAGTGAATGATGCGGCCCGACCAGCCGGTCGGCCACGTTAGCTCACCTGTCTCCTGCACTCTGACAGCAGGCTCGAACGGCGCCGTCAGATCTCTTATTTGATCCTCTGCCCAGAGCCAGAGCCCCGCCCACACCCTTCCACAGCGCCGGCGTCTGACTGAGGCTGATGGGAACACGAGACAACATTTAAAGGAGTGATGGAAATGCTTCTGGAACAAATGCATCATTTATCAGACCCGCTGCGCCTCCAGCGTTCCAAGATCCAAATTACCGCGAGGAGGCGACGGAGCTTCTGCACTGACGGCCACAAGTCACGGCTCAGATGAACAGAGGTCACATGTTCCCACGATAACTATCGGGCCGATAACAGGAAATCATGACGTCATCCCGATAAGTCCGATATCACGACGAATATCCCCGATAACATTTATATTTCTGTCAACACAGCAGTGCCTCGCTCCCTCTGAGCCTTGAATAACCGGCAATGAAAGTTATGTTCAAGTGACGTCGGCATAATCAGAAAAACGATTACTCAATCAGGAAAATCAAGAATACCCCCTCATGCCAGAAAACAACTCGTTAACTCGGTCATAATTTTAGTAGTTGCTGACTTGAATTGATATTTGCAGTATTTTCCCACATGTTACACATAAAAATAGAAAAGTAGAAAAGGCTGAAAGAACGACTACTAAACTAGGGAACGTGGGAATTTACGTTACACCTTGAATGCAGCCTGCAGCACAGCGCTGATCACAACAAACATGGCGGCGTGGAACTTCGTTAAAGTTTCAGAAGAAGATAGTTTGGTGGTTATTTGTGACGAATCCTCCGAGTGAATTCTACGAGGAGGGAAGCACAAGCTTTAATACGTAAAACCTGATCAGCCACCTACAACATAACGATCACTTCCATGGAGTTTTGAAATCACGCTAATGTGAGCTAATGCTAACGTGCGCTAGCCAGCAGCAGTCTCTCCTCTCCATCATCTCTCTCATCTAAAGCTTCCTTGAGATTAAAAAATAAATAAAAACTACTGAACCTCATTTACTTTAATTAAAGGTATTAATTTAAATGGAACCACAAGCCAAAATCCTTTAAATGTTAATCTTTTTCAGTTAGTAATTCTGATGCATGTATTTCCATCAGTTCAAGGAGCCTTTATTTTTTATATCAGTCAGTAATGAACCTTATTTAAGTTAATGTGAGATATCAAATAGTTTGTTTGATAGATTTAAGAAAATGTTTGAGAGGCTTGTCAATAGTTTTTCATTGGAAAAAATAAATATCTGTTCATTTAAAAAGTCAAAACTATTTTTGATTTTGTTCATAGTATTGATGTAATGATCTTAGGTATATATGTGTGTTATCGGTTATCGATATCAGTTTTTAGGAGCTGAAAGTTATCGGTTATCGATATCGGTTTTAAAAAACAGTTATCGTCCATCCCTTAACTGAACCCGTGGAGCTGGCTGACACGGCAGAGACGAGGACGTGACACCTTCACCCTCAGGTGAGGAGGGAGTCGAGTGGATGCACTTCACCACCAACCAGTCACTGCGTCACACACGGGAGGATTGTTTGTGAAAGTGTGGGGAGGAGGAGGTAGCCTGACGACCTCTGATCACTTTATCACTTTATTACATTATTACAGTTTTATTATTACTGGTTTTGCACACTGTTTTTTTGTCTACTTACTTTTTATTTAGTGTCTTGTTTTTCACACTGTTTTTTTTGTCTATTTATTGCCTATTTAATGTCTATTTAATGTCCTGTCTATTTATGAATATTTTTGTATCTGCTGCAACAAGCCAATTTCCCCTCAGGGATTATTAAAGTATTTTCAATTCAATTCAATTCAATTCAATCAGATGAGCTGAGGGTTCAGTGAGACGAGCAGGACTTTAGCCTGCTAGCACCAGCTTCAACGCCACCCGTCAGCTGGTGCCGGGGGTCGTTACCTGCATGCTCCCATCGTTTCATGATGACAGACGCAGCAGAGACGGGGGTGAAACAGGTGGAGGGATCATCTATCATCTCCAGCTCTGCTTACTGCAGTTAAAACCAGTTTACCTCACATTAGTCAGGAAACACGCCGTATGTAGCAGCTGCCCCCGCTACGCTGTTCATTAACAGCTGGATGTCAGAGTCACGTGGACTGACGGATGTTGTGGTGCCGGTGTCTCCGTGATGATCCCAGAAAAAAACTGTATAATTTGTTGAGTCGCAATAACAGATTCAGTTTGTATTTGCAGAAGCGGACAAAGCTCTATAGAAGCTCCACCTGTCTATACCTGTCCTCTTTTCTTTCTTTACCCGGCTGGTCTTCATCAGGAAGGTTCCTCCATATGATCCAGGTCCTGCTTCAAGTTTCTTCCTCTTGTCACTGTTTGGCTTAAAGGTTTTTTCCTCCCACTGTGGGAGTTTTTTTACTTGCCATTTTCTTTGATTAGGATTTAATATTATAATTTTAGTTAATGATATTTGCTGAGGGGTCATGATCTGGGTCTCTGTAAGGCGCCTAGAAAAAAACTTAGATTGTAATTGACGCTATACAATTAAAATTGAAAAGAAGTGAGCTGAATTGTCTCGGCAGGTGAAGCTGTATCTCTTCTCGACCCGGCCTGCTGCCGTCCTTCTCTTCAGCACCGACTACCCGCACGGAGAACACTTTAATGCAAATCACCTCGATTAAAATGTTGCGTCAATGACAGAGTGAATGGGTCATGAACCTGCAGGTGACGACCCCCATTAAAGACCATCATCACACAACGCGACGGTGCTCTCCACAGATCCGACCAAACGTTCACCGGGCCGCTCGGTCCTCTCAGGTCTCCCAACGTCTCCGTACGTCTCTGAGACGGACGAGATTCCTGCCGTGACCGTCTCTGCTTTGAACGCTGCTCCCCGTCGCACCGCCGTCTCTTTTTATTTCCAAGATCCATCAGCTGTCAATCACTGCTGCAGGACGACAGCAGGGAAACACTCCAAGGATCAGAAATGATGAAAAACAGGAACAAAACAAAACACTTGCGGTGATACTGAAGGATGCATCTGAGTTTGAGATGGAGTCCAGGAAGAAAACCATGGCAACGCAGACAGTCATGCTTTCAAACAGGTTTCTCTAAGAATCTAACGAAGCCTCCTAATTCATCTTTCTCCCGTTTCTAGATGTGATGATTTCCTCTGCAGGGTGGCTGGACTCTGGACACGTCTCCGTGTCCTCCCAGTGAATCTGGAGGAGACAGGTCTGTTGTCCTGACTAGGGATGTTCCTGGCAACTAATTTCCCTGTCGACTAAACGAAAATTTTAATTAAGACTAGTCGACTAGTCTAAAAAAAAAAAGGAAAACACAATTTATTGAAACATCGAAACAGAATTTGAAACATTGTCCCAAAAAATATTGTGTGTAACAAGAGTTCTTTAAGCCTTTAATCACAATGTTCAACAACCATGTCGGATTTTAAATGCCGCTGAAGTACGAGACACTTTGCACCGTGCAGTATGAATGAATGTGAACATGAAGGCAACTCAGTCAAACGTTAACCACCAAAATAAATAAATTGCCTCTGACACATTGAATCTTGCAGATTATCCGACAAAAATTATTGCTTCAATTCACTTTCAAGTTAATAAAACATCTAAATTATAATTAAATTTCAACCGAAACGAGCAGCATTTTGCACCGTGCAGTATGAATATAAACCCTGCACATCCGACAAAAACTCACTTAAAGTTAACAAATAATGTAACATCTAAAAAAGATAAATTGCTGCTGAATTATTAAGCTCTATGCGCAGTTCAATATGAGTGTAAAATTAAACAAACATCTAAAATCTCTCAGACCGGACGGGAGAACACGTCTCCAGGTAAACAATGTCAAATCGGCCTGAGTGTGGCTAGCACCGCTAGCATCAGCACCGCTAGCATCAGCAGCTCTCGTCTCGTGCAGATTAACATCCAAATGCTTGAGTCAAATGTGGTTGCTCATTGCTCCAGTCGAGTGATTGTATGCCAGTTGTTTCTGACACAGTCTACATACTACCTTGTTTTCATTTTCTAGATTAAAGTACGCCAAACCGCGCTGGTTTTGCGAGACCATCTTCCCACCGTGCCGTTTTAAAACTCCAGTCTACTCGAGCATTGCTGTGGAGAGGAGGACTGCTGTCTGACGGCTCTGTAGCCCCGACTAGTGGCGGGCGGCTGTATGACAGTTAAGCGGCCTTGTACATGAATAAAACACAAATTGGTTTAAACGACTAATATTTCTGGTGCCGACTAGTAAGTGGGCGGACGTTTAATCGTTTAGACGACTAATCGCGCGCATCCCTAGTCCTGACAACCCAATCTGGACAAGCAGAAGTCAACTGACGGATGGAATGACGGTGAAGCTGAATGAAATCACGACTCGATGCAGAAAGACCCGAGCGAGTGATTTATTCTTCTGGGAGGTGTGAAAA
This sequence comes from Hirundichthys speculiger, assembly GCA_018398805.1. Taxonomy (NCBI): domain Eukaryota; kingdom Metazoa; phylum Chordata; class Actinopteri; order Beloniformes; family Exocoetidae; genus Hirundichthys; species Hirundichthys speculiger. The sequence continues at coordinate 19,589 of JAGFBZ010002052.1, forward strand.
ACGTAACGGGACTCGGGTCACAAATCACGTCGGACGCTGAGATCCGGGCCGGAGGACGAAGCACCTGCAGACCATCTGGACCAGGGAGGCACCTGAGGCTGAAGCACCTGGAACACGTCTGCAGCTCGGCGCCGCGCCGCCTGCTCTCACTCCGTCGTTCTGCCCTCGTTCCTCCGTCGTTCTCCCCTCGTTCCTCCGTCGTTCTGCCCTCGTTCCTCCGTCGTTCCTCTGTCGTTCCTCCGTTGTTCATACCTCATTCCTCCGTCATTCCTAAGTCCTCGTTCCTCCTCATTTCCTCGTCATTCCTCCGTTCGTTCCTCTTCCTCTGTCCTTCAATTCCTCGTTTCCTCCCTCATTCCTCATTCCTACCTCGTTCCTCCTCTCCTCCTTTCCTCCCTCTTCCTCCTCCTCG
>JAGFBZ010002052.1:25000-215005 GCA_018398805.1 Hirundichthys speculiger
GGGGCCGTCGAAGCCGTTGAACCGCTGCTTGGGCCTCCGGGCGCTGCCACCTGTGATTATACTAATTAAACGACGGCGTGAACCCCTTTAAATCATCGTGAACTCCTCTGCAACGGCAGGGACACGATTCTGTTCATTACACAGATTAAGACTCCTTCTGCCGAAAAACCTCTGGAACATCAAGAGCCTCATTTCGTTAATAATAGACATAATTACGGCGTAAACCCATACACCAGGGAGACAAGCTGTTCTGTTTTCACGCCGTTTAAAACAGGATTTGGCGCAGATGTGACGCTCGCACAAAAGTACAAAACAATGATGGATAATTAAAGCTGGCCACGGCACAGATCCTCCCGCTCCCGGCGCCGTTCACAGCCAGACTCGTCATGGTCGCCGCGGTTAAAAAGCGTTCACCTCGACTGACTCAACCAGGAAAGGGTTCGTTACCCGCGGCGTCGTTCAGCTCTGCTTCATCCAGAAATGACAGACAGCTCGTCCCACTGATGGCTGGATTCACCCACTGACCTCCGCCGCCGGCGCCGCCGGGAGAATCAAACGCAGTCTTCCCGTACGAGCCGGGGAGCCGAGCAGATCCAATTTGTCCTCCGTCCTTAATGTTCCAGTACTACAAAAACCAACCAGCAATTATTCAGGCTGCACAGAGGCCGACCTCTGTCTCCTCTCTCCTCTCAGCCAGAGAAATAACTGAAACGAGGAAGTGACTGAGCTACTCTGCTCTTCATAAACCTCCTCATCAGTCCGTCAGACTCGTCGGAGACGAAGCGTTCAGGACTTCCAAACCCGGAGCGGCTTCCCTCCAACCGGCTGTGACGCTACTGCTGGGCGGTATACCGGTTCATACCAGTTCATACCGAATACCGGTGTTTATTTTTCTTATAATATGAATTTTTCATGTACCGTAATAGCGGTGAGTATGTACTGTAGCGTACACAACGTTGGGAACGCCGCGCGGCGGAACGTAAGTGCCGCAGAACATTGTTTGACAGGGGACTGTTTTGCAGTCGCACTGGAGGCACAACACGCTACTAGTTTCTGGTTAAACGGTGATGGATGCTAACAGAGAAAGTCCCGAAGTGGAAGCTCCAGAACGGCAACATGAGACTGAGGAACTTCTTCCTAAACGAGGAGCCGTGGATTTAAAAAAGACGACGTCCAACAAACTACAATAATCTGCAAATGTTGCCGAGCTAACGTTGTAGCCGCGGGAGGCTACACCAGCAATCTGCTGCACCTCGTTGTTTAAATTGTGTAGTTAATGTTGATTTTTTACAAAAGATGCTTTTTCAAGTTGTTTGCAAAATGTGAAAAATAAAATAGTTCTGTATTTTAACTGCAACTATCATCCATTCTGATTCCTTCACTTACAGTCATGGAAAAAATTATTTGACAACCATTTTTTCTTCAGTTTCTTGTTCATTTTAATACCTGGTACCACTAAACGTCATCATGTGACTAAAACAGACAGAAAAGAAAACACTGAATGCATAAAAGCAGTGTTTTTGGCAGTACAACGCCATAGCTATTGATGTAAAAACTTAAGTGATTTAGGTTATAATCAAGAAAACCATGGAAAATGGTAAGATATCAGCTCTTAAATAAAACTCTTATGAGCAATCTTTGTGGTTATCGTTATGTTTGTCCAAACAAATGTACCTTTAGTTGTACCAGGCATTAAAATGAACAAGAAACTGAAGAAAACAAGGTGGTCTAATAATTTTTTCCATGACTGTAATTAGAATAACGAGTGCCACCTCTTTGTAAATAGTATCATTTTGTGAGGCCATGCAAACCTGTATTAATACTAGTGTAGATATGAATGTTTTTCTACAATATTCACTCCTCGTGACAGTAAAATAGGTCATTCTAAGACAATTTACTGCAGCAATTCCTCTAAATGATTAGAAAATGTGGTTAACACCCAGTTGTGCCTTCAAAAAAAAAATACAGTGATATACCGTGAAACCGATGATATACCCTGATATAAATTTTTCATCATACCACTCAGAACTATGTGACGCTGCAGATAAACTCAGAGCTCAGTCGTTAGAAACCGAGGAAGACGAGAATCCAGACCGACACCCACAATGCACGGCTGCATGAAAAGAGCGCGTCCTTGTGAATCTGAGGATCCAGGTCTGGACACCTGAACCATCAGCTGGAGCTCTGCTGCCTGTTAGCATCTCCCTGAGATTTCTGGACAACTGTCTCGACTTGCAGCCATGAACCTGTAAACCAGGTAACACGTACAAATACACAGAAATGAAACTTTTCTTTTTTTTTTTGGAGGCTACTTTGTTACATTGAGGACTGGAACCGAGGCCTAAATTAAACATCTGGACTTTTGTTGCCATTTCTTGGTAGTTTCACACCGTCCTCCGTCCTGAACGTCCTCATCACTCCAACGAGTCCAAGTGACGGGATGGTTTCAGTTTGGACGCGTGAAAACCCCTCAATCATGAATAAATGTGATAAAATAGAAGACGTGCTCAACTGCAGCTCTGTGAGCAGCTCGGAGCTGAAGGGGTGAAACCACTGACCTTGGTCCAGGTCGTACTCCTCCACGGTGCTGACGAAGTGGGGTCTGGAGTAGAAGTTCTGGGGCCCCGGCTGCTGCAGGCCCCCCAGGCTGAAGAGGCTGCGCTGGTTGGTGGCGCAGCAGGAGAAGGCCCTCCGGCTGGGGACGCAGGGGAACCGGGTCCAGCTCTTCGTCTCCAGGTCCAACGCCTCCAGCGCCGTCACCGGCATCTTCCCCTGGCGGCCACCTGGAGGAGACGGGGAGGTCAGGTACGATGATGTCAGAGGTCTACCCTACCGAAGTCAATCAGGGGCCCCATTTTATATCTCAGATGGCCCCAAATACAGATGTTTATGGAGCCTCGTTTGGGTCATAATTCAATGAATAAATGAGTCTATTATTATGAAAAAAATTTTATTATTATGAAATGTATTTTATTATTATTTAATCTTAGTTTAATGCATAATAGTTTATTTCAGAATGGCTTTTTTTTATCTAAGAATGAGCTTTTACATAATAATAATGACATTTTGCCAGTGGGCGGGGCCAGTGGTTGACCTGCATGCTCATTGGCTGATCCTTCTCCATTCTACGCTCTGACATCGACTAGTTTTGGCCGTGAGGTCCCGTTAGCAGCGGGCCGTGGCGTCATCAAGGTGCGCTCCTAGTCCGATTGTAGCTATGGCAGAAAAGGATCTTTCTCCTGTCGCCATGCCGTCAAAATCAAGTTTTCCCTGATTGACACATTTCGCGCTTCGTTTCTTAGTCGATGTCAACTTTTAACCGTAAACTGAGGTGCATTCTGCCACCTACTGCCCTGGAGTATATACATTGCACCTCTCGCCCACTATTGATATTCACTGTTCTGTTGCTTATGCCTGAATGAAAGAGCAGCCAATCACATAAATGGCTCCGCCCTCTCTGCTGTGATTGACACACAAATCATTCTAATGAAAAACAAAGCCATTATTATATTAATGGGAAATATTTCATAATAATAGACTCATTTATTCATTGAATTATGACTCAAATGGGGCTCCATAGATGTTGGCTGGGTCTGGACTGAAAATGTTCTAGAAATATTTATCCAGACTGAAGGACATTTGATTAGAGATGAGAAGTAAAAAAAAAAAAAAAAAAACAGAGAAAATCCAGAGTGTTTCTTTATTTTACTTTTGGATGACGCTAGCTAACGCCGTAGCTTTGACACCAGTGTGGTCCAGGAGTCCAACACGCCGGTCTCAGACGAAGGTCCTCCAACAACAACGTGAACGAAGGACACAAAAGGACGAAGCGGCGAAAACTAACGTCGTTTTTACTACTGTGTCTGCATCGCTGAAATCTGCAGAAATATGGTGCAGAAATTACAAAAGCACCTGCTTTCACCTCCTCATAAAGGAAATGCACTTCCAAGAATAGCAGGATGTGCACGAAGGAAAAAAAAAACAAGTAAAAACACCTTTTATTTCCATTTCCTGTTTCAGAGCGCTTGATCTGTTTCTGTCACATTATTTTCTTGGTATTTATGTCAAACTCTGTCGAGCTCCCAGACTGGCTTTGGGATCATGTCTTATTTTTGAATGAAAGCAAAGCGCACCCCCCACCCCACCCCCCCCCCAACCCCCGAGGCTTCCTACGAGTTGTTTACTTCAACAATCCATAACTTAACCTTGTAAAACGCAACTACAAGGGGAAAGCAAAGTGGTGAGAGCGAGAGTGGAGACGACAGAGGGAAGGAGAGGCTTCTACGGATGAAAGACGGGTAAAGGAGGACGGATGGAGGCGTAGAAAAGAATAAAAAATGAGCAGGAGGGAAGAGTGAAATACAGAAGCAAAGAGGAAAAAAGGACAAGCGATGAGACGATGACAGGATGTGGAGGAGAGGGTCAGCTGGAGTGGGCAGGACGCCACGGTAACCGATGGCAACGGCAAGACAGAGAGGTGAACCGAGTGGGAGGCATCGGAGAGAGAGAGAGAGAGAGAGAGAGAGAGAGAGAGAACGGAGAATCTGAGCGAAAAGATCTGTTGATTGTGAGTGAGCGTCAACGTTACTGCGACAACACGAGCTTTCTGAGGACGGTCTGGTTTCATTTCACCGTCATCCCAGTCCCACTGGCTGAAAATAAAAAAATCTGAAACAGCATTTTACAGTCAACAAGTTGGTAAAGATGCCGTTTTAAAGCAGCGACAGCTGAGTCCAACAGAAACTAGATCTTAACAACGTTGTAGTCACGTGACCTGATCTCGAGGAAGCATCTAGAGGTGGAATAACAGTGGGCCAAGAATCGACCCCTGAGGGACTCCACAGCTCAGATTTATCATCTCCCATGGAAACAATAAACCTCCTGCCTTCGAGATCTGATCTGGACCAGCTGAGAACTGGACCTGATCGCTCCATCCAGTTTTCCGGCCTGTCCAGGAGGATTTTATAGTCAGAACTTCAGACGTCAGCTGGTGGAGCCTCCAAACCTCCCGTTGGTATCAAAGGTGCCGCAGTTAAACTAAACTCCTCCCACGTCCGTGTGTTTAAACTGTTATTGTTTGAAGCCATATCTGTGTAATCTGTCACAAATCAGCGTGCAGTGATGGTGATCCTCTAACCAGCTGTAGCTGACAAGCAGCAGCGGCACAGAAATCTGGTAACGACCCCGGAGGATAAAAGAGCCCAGACTGGAGGAGCAGCAGCTCTGACATCCTCAGACTCAGAGTTCCTCTAAGGCTCTGCTACATGAAGCTACATTCATTAAGTCTGCTGCAGTTCAGAGTTTGCTGCAGGATCGAGTTTACAGCAGGATAAAGTTTGCTTCAGGATGGAGTTTGCTGCAGGATGATCTTTGATGCAGGATGAAACCTAGTGCAGGATGAAGGTTGGTGCATGAGGTTTGCTGCATGATGAAGTTAGCTTTAGGATGGAGTTTGCTGCAGGATGGAGTTTGCTGCAGGATGATCTTTGATGCAAGATAAAACCTAGTGCAGGATGAAATTTGATGCAGGATGGAGTCTGCTGCAGGATGAAGTTAGCTTCAGGATGGAGTGTGCTGCAGGATTGAGTTTGCTGCAGGGTGAAATTTGCTGCAGGATGGAGGTACCTGCAGGATGAAGGTTGCTTCGGGATGAAGTTTGCTGCAGGATGGAGTTAGCTTCAATATGGAGTTTGCTGCAGGATGAAGTTTGCTGCAGGATAAGGTTAGCTGCAGGATGAAGTCTACTTCAGGATGGAGTTTGCTGCAGGATGGAGTTTACAGCAGGATGAAGTTTGCTGCAGGATGAAGTTAGTTTCAGGATGGAGTTTGCTGCAGGATGAGGTTAGTTTCAGGATGGAGTTTGCTGCAGGATGAAGTTAGTTTCAGGATAGAGTTTGCTGCAGGATGGCGTTTGCTTCAGGATGGAGTTTGCTGCAGGATGGAGTTAGCTGCAGGATAAGGTTAGCTGCAGGATAAGGTCTGCTTCAGGATGGAGTTTGCTGCAGGAGGAAGTTAGCTTCAGGATGGGGTTTGCTGCAGGATGAAGTTAGCTTCAGAATAGAGTTTACAGCAGGATGAAGTTTGCTGCAGGATGAAGTTAGTTTCAGGATGGAGTTTGCTGCAGGATGAAGTTAGTTTCAGGATGGAGTTTGCTGCAGGATGAAGTTAGTTTCAGGATGGAGGTAGCTGCAGGATGAAGTTAGTTTCAGGATGGTGTTTGCTGCAGGATGAAGTTAGCTACAGGATAAAGTTTGCTGCAGGATGAAGTTAGTTTCAGGATGGAGGTAGCTGCAGGATGAAGTTAGTTTCAGGATGGTGTTTGCTGCAGGATGAAGTTAGCTACAGGATAAAGTTTGCTGCAGGATGAAGTTAGTTTCAGGATAGAGTTTGCTGCAGGATGAAGTAAGCTTCAGGATGGAGTTTGCTGCAGGATGAAGTTAGCTTCAGGATGGAGGTAGCTGCAGGATGAAGTTAGTTTCAGGATGGTGTTTGCTGCAGGATGAAGTTAGCTACAGGATAAAGTTTGCTGCAGGATGAAGTTAGCTTCAGGATGGAGTTTGCTGCAGGATGAAGTTAGTTTCAGGATGGAGGTAGCTGCAGGATGAAGTTAGTTTCAGGATGGAGTTTGCTGCAGGATGAAGTTAGTTTCAGGATGGAGTTTGCTGCAGGATGAAGTTAGTTTCAGGATGGAGTTTGCTGCAGGATGAAGTTAGCTTCAGGATGGAGGTAACTGCAGGATGAAGTTAGCTTCAGGATGGAGTTTGCTGCATGATGAAGTTTGCTGCAGGATGAAGTTAGTTTCAGGATGGATTTTGCTGCAGGATGAAGTTAGTTTCAGGATGGAGTTTACAGCAGGATGAAGTTAGTTTCAGGATGGAGTTTGCTACAGGATGTAGTTAGTTTCAGGATGGAATTTGCTGCAGGATGAAGTTAGTTTCAGGATGGAGGTAGTTCCAGGTTCCTCCCTCTACCTGCAGACTGAGAACTCAGGTGAGGAGACGTCAGACTGACTCACCTGCTGTCAGGAATATTGTTTATTTGAATCAGTTAACAGCTGTAACTGAGTTTATACTGAGGTTCCTGCTGTAAACAACTAAATCTAGTTTGTCTTTTTAATTAATACTAAAAACAAGTCTTTGCAGACAAAAGAAGTGAAATGAAGGACAGAGAAAAAGACAACAAGGATCCAATAAAACTGAAACTTTGAAGTTTCTGTTAAACAGTTAATTCATGAGAATGACTGAAATATCTATATTTTATAAAGTTTAATGGTTATTTAATTTTTCTTTTTTGCTGTTAAATACATCGACGCTGTTTTTTTTTTAGGTTTTTTGCTATTTATTCTTTTTTTTTCATGGATTTTTTTTTTTCTTAATTTAAAAATAAATGTTTTATTTTTCTCAGCTGTCATCTTACGGAGACAAGAAAAAGAAGATGATTAAAGCAGAATAATAAAAATATAAAACCAAGCCGTGGGCCTGTAACTGGTCCTGATGAACTGGTTCCCGTTAACGTCCACTGGACCGCCAGAGAAGATTCTTTATCTGCAACCGTCGTCTCGTTGGAGCGATGTAAACACATTAACAGTGTTTTGTCTCACTTCATAAACTACACGTCTCTCTGCTGAAGCGAGTAATTAACTGTAATGGAGGACGTTTCCATGGTTCCCTGCTGCAGCCATGATGATGCGTCAGAGTTCCTGGATCCACCGCATGCTTTTATCATGAACTCCTGAGATGCTCCTGCTGCTGCAGATGTTGCAGCTGCTGCAGCTGTGAGCTCCTGGCTGGGACGTAGGCATCATGGGATACTCAGCTCTACAGCGACATCTGTCTCTCAGCTGAACTGCGTCGACGTCCGAACAGGCGCCGACGCCGCCGTGACGCCTGGCGAGTCCCAGGACAGGAAGTCCTCCGCTGACTGGGACCTGGACAGTTTCGACCTGAAGCTCTTCGCTGGGACGAAGACGCAGCCGGACGACCTCGTGAGCATCGTTACGGCAGCGAGCGCCGCGTCCACACGGCGAGACTCGAGTCAAACGAGCTCAGAACATGTGAAGGACCGACGAGCGCAGACGTGAAGGAAACGGCGTGTTTCTCCTCAGCTGGCGGCGTTTAACGAGAACGGACGACGACGCTTCAAATTAGCCGCCGCGCTCTGTCTGCCGTCCGGTCTGTTAATTAACCTAAACTTTCATTCTATCAACCACCAGCAGGGGGCGCTGAGACGATCATTTATCATTTACAGGCCTAAAAACCAACAAAGCAGGCTAACGTTAGCGTCTGGCAACAGAAAGATGGAAGCAGGAAACACAAAGAGAAAGATGGATGGAAAAAAAATTAAAACTAAAGAAAGACAAGTAAGTTTGAGGAGGAGAAATGTTTCCATGTCAGTTATAAATCAGTATAATGTCAGGATCCTACAACAGTATTTGCTTTCTGGTGGTTTGTGGTTCAATTTCCAGTGTTGTAATATGTTTTGTCCCTTTTTAGTCGTTGTTTTCTCTCGATCCAATAAAGGTCACTATAAAATCTTTTAAAAAGATGCTGATATGACAAATAAACCATAACCTGCTAACTACTGCTGATAATAATAATAATAATAATCTACTCTGTTGGGTTCATAAATGTGTAAATCTGATTCTGATGGAGTCATGAATCTCTCCACATGTCACTGGTTATGAGGAATTATTTAGGTTTATATATCAGAAGTTTTCATTTCAAACAGAAAAAGAATATTTTAAATAAATGTATGGTTTATAAAGCTACTTTTTCATCTTTGACTATCTTTGAGTATTTCTGCAGTATCATCAACAGGCCAGTAGGGGGTCCTCTCTCTCTGGGTTTTTGGGTCACACTAGCAGAATATTAAAACTATAAAATGTGTCAAACAGGTTAATTCTGACATAGAATAGATCTAAAAGTAGGCTTGGGCGGTATCCAAATTTTGATACCGTCAAACGCCCTCACATTTTACCGGGGTATACGGTATTACCGCGACTATTAAGGCGAACAAACACCACCGGCGGACGCCGCGCGTCAAAACAGCCGTCCCCATTATGTGCGCCGCCGCGGGGCTTCACGCCTGAAAGAAAGGTGAGTTTACCTCGAAACAGCAGTTCAGTGCTTCAATATAAACTTGGCTCAACTACAGTTGTTATTTATTTGTGTGTTTCTTGCTTTTCACTGTAGTTTTAACTGTTCCTTCTCTGCTCCAGCTGCTCTCTCTGCCTGAAACTGCCTTTATGATGCGCTGCGCTTTATAGTAAAGTGTCTGATTCTGGACGTTTCACTTCCTATAAATTCTTCAACATAAAAGTCCAACATTATTAGTTTCATTAGAAGCTTTTATTTTGAAGCAGCAAGCTCAGGAAGTGCTGTTTTCATAGTCAGTACCTTAACAGGACGAGTCAAACGGGCGAGCGAGTCAGCTGCGAGCGAACATGAATAAACGGTAAAATAAAGCGGAACACACAGCGATACAGGAGAGAAACTAAACTTTAAACCACAGAAATCATTCACTGCATTTTTTTATGACGGTATTGAAACTGATACCGCTGCTATTTTTAAGTACCGGAAGTAAACGGTATTACCGTAATACCGCCCAAGCCTAGCTAAAAGGCTAAAAATGTAATGAGATTTAGGAAAACTAAATCTGTTTTATTCTTTTTGCCTGTAGCCGAGGTATCAAATAATATTTTTATCCAGATTTAATGGCTGTCACTCCCGGTAATGCTAATAAATAAATGTTAATCAACCATATGTGACATAGATATAGATTTTCTTTTCTGTTTAAAATGAAAGCATATAAGTAACTATAAAATAGGAGTTATTGGTGGGCCCCTACTCAGGCGGGAAAGTCCAGGGCCGTTGTTTAGTTCCTGCTGCCAGGCCTCATTAACTCCAACCACCGACGTGAATGAACTCACAGGTCTGCTCAGGTCGCTGACGTGCACGCGCACATGCACTGCTGTTCATCACGCCAGTTAAATCAAAGCAGACACCTGAAAGATCAGAACCCGTCAATCAGGCTGCAGGAGCTCAACGGTCCCGTCAGGAGCTGGAAAAACGACTTCAATAGACACATTAAAAACATTTTTATGTTTTATTCTCTGTGGTGTCATCAGGTGTGAGGTTTTTATTTTAAGGCTGGGAGAAGCCAGAAACAACCCCCCCACCTAAAGATCTGAGAGGTGACTGGTGTGATCCTGCAACAGTTTCACTGATCCGACTTCAGAAACCCGTACGAGTCTGAGTTTAACTCTTCAAGGCGCCGCTGGCTGTTATCAGAAACACGCAGCTGCGTTAACGCTAACATCTGGGAAACTAACGGCGGCGTGAAGGATTCACCAACGAGCCACGAACCACTCTCCTCTTATCTACTCCAGACACCTTCCTGCAGGACAGGTGTGTTTCATCACGCAGCAGGAGACGTCATTTTTAGATTTTTAGACCCGCAGCACAAAAATGTGAGTCCAACCCAGTTACCCAGCATTCAACGCTGCATGACCCCAGCTTTACCTCTGAGCTGCTTAATGTCACGGTGAGACCTGAAATTAAAACTAAGGCTGGGCAATGATTCAAATTTTTAATTTCGATTAATCGCATTATTTCCCTGATTAATCACGATTAATCGCATTGTATACGCAAAATCAAATAATGAATTCAAAAGAAGTGTAAAGGTCACTTTTATTTAAATGTTCTGCTGCCATATGAACTAAAGTGTCATAACATTTGTTGTTCAAACACTTTTAACATCAGCACTTGTCAGTAACACATATTTAGTGTAAATCTCATCTTAAAAAATGTCAAATAAAATAAATCTTATTGCCACTGCCAGGGCATTAATGTCATCCTGTTTTTGTAAAAGATTTTAAAAAAAAGTCTACAAACAAAATCCAACGAAATGATTGTGGTTCAGCACAATCAGAATATTAAAACAAGTAAATTCTGAGGTAACAGCAGAAACTTTTAACGGGGAGTTCAACTTGTCAGTTGTTACAAATAACCTTGTTTCTGTTGAATCCTCCGTCTGGGAGAACTTTAAAATGAAAATGTCCATGTTAAAGTTCAGTAACTTTATCAATCCACATATCATTCTATCTTTCCATTTTCAACTGTCAATCAAAAATTAAAAAAAAATTAAAAAGTGACATTTTATGATGTTTTTCTTTTTTTTTTTTTGGTGCGTGTTAGATTAAATAAACGAAAAACATAAAATGTCACTTTTTAAAAAATGCCTGTTTTTTATATTTCAATTTTAGACTTGGATCAAAAATATGAAATTAAAAAACGGGCCACAGAACTGGATTTGTTTTATAATGGAGGACTGGACTTTCTGTTGTCATTACACATCTGTGCCACTAGATGGAGCCGCACTGCAGTAACCAGCTAGAGAACAGCAGGACAGTGAACACATGGAGCAGATCTGATGGAACATGGAGGAATGACCACAAAGTTTTGTTGCAGTCCAGAATTTTTTCTTTCCAGACAGAATTGTTAATATTTCTACCTGAGTTGCTACCTGAACTGTTAAGTACACGGATTTTTACCATTCTACATGTCTGTTTTAGCTTTTCTGCATGTTTACCTGCTAATTATCTTCTGGTTCCGCAGCAGCCAGTAACAGACTTTCAAAATAAAAGCATGTGAGCAACATGCGTTAACGTGCGATAAAATAAATGTTGCCGTTAATAAATTAATGCTGTTATGTTATGTTATTATCGCGTTAACTTGCCCAGCCCTAATTAAAATGCATCCTGGTGAATCCGGCCACAAGCAGCCACTGATGTCTGGGACACCTGAGTCCACATTCAGGACGTGATGACACGCTGAAGACCGGAGGAGCGTCTCCATGTCCTACCCATGATGTAGATCCTGTTTCCTATCACGAAGGGCGTGGCGCCGTACCGCGGCGTGGGCATGGACGCCATCAGCTGCCACTGGTCCTTCTCCGCCTCGTAGACCCTGACCAGGGCCTGGGGCGTCGTGTCGGCCCCCATGCCCCCCATCGCGTAGACCTTCCCATCTGCAGAGAGACACACGAAAGAGACACGGCGGCTGTTAGAGCTGAGGGATGCTACGATATGGAAAATCTGATATCTCGATTATAGTGATCAAATTATCACGATTAACGATATTATCACGATATTCTTAATTGCTGTACAAACGTCAAAAAACACATACATTTACATAATTTCACAAAATCTTGTGATTTTCTTGTGAAAATCTTATCAAAATGAAACTTTCACATTAAAAGAGCAAACAACTGGCACAGAAAGAGGTTTTATTTTAAATGGACAAAATAAATAACAGGAACAAAGCTTATTTGTCTGGTGCAAATTTAAATATACACTTTAACAATCATAGTAGGTCAAAATATGCAAACAATTATCAGGAACAAAAATTATAGCGCAAGTTCAAATAAAATAAACATTGGACTTTAAGCTGAACCTTAAATACGTATAAATGTGTAAATAAAGAAACAGTTGTTTAGGAGCCAAATATGTTGTTCTGAATTGTAGTTCACTCTGTGTGTCTGTGGGTGTCGCTGTGTTGTTACCTGAGGGTCAGGTATAAAGGTAGCTGCCTGTTATTGGTTAGGTGTTGGACCCGGAAGGGCTGTTTTTGACCGCTGTGCTAACTGCCGGCGTTATGGTTGTCGGATCAGTTAATGGAATAAATAATATTTTAACTGCATCAGAAGAACGTCTTTCTGGTCATTTTTCGATCAACACACAACGGTAACATTTACGAAATGTGAGTTAGCGAAGCGCGTCGACCAGGTTACTCTTGGTCAAACATCTCAGTAGCTTGAAGCATTAGCCTTAGCTCCTTCAAGTTGCTTCTACAAATTACAATAAAATGTAAACAAGTGCTCTGCAGAATAATTGTCCTCCACCAGTTGTCCCTCTGCAGTCTTAAAAGAAACCCAGAATATGCCCAGACCTCGGTTTTCATCATTTTAGTGGGTTGGTAAATGTCCTGCGTGCTATCATCACTTTCCGCCATGCTAACGTTACGATGCCGATGTAACAAGCTACATATTCACGCGAGACACAGTCGCCAGTCGCTCGCAGACTTGAATGAGGCTGATATTATATCCTGGTAATCGACCGCGGTAATCGTGTAAAATTTTACCGCGCTTTACCGTAATACCGGTAAATGTTCCATCCCTAGAGCTGACGGTTGTTTTCTACTTGAAAGAACACATTTGGACGCAAAAACCTGGACGCATCACGACCCCGTAACCTGTCGCCTCACCCGCCTTGAAGCTGGTCCTCGAGGACTCAGATTTGGGACCATGACTGGCTGCATCCTCAAACCTCAACAATCGATTTCAAAAGAGGAGATGGGGCGGAGCCAGACTGGAGGGTTTGACTCCGCCCCCTGAACCTGTCTGCTGTAAACAGAGCTGTAAAGACGTGTTCCAGAGAGGAGCTGTTGTCCTGCGTCTATCAAGCGTTTTTTGGGGTTACCTGAGAAACTGTTCAGCTCTCTGAGTACCACCATAATGACCAGTTTTAAAATATAGCCATATATGCCTTCTCAATTAGCTTTAAACACACAGTGGAGATGTTTATTCCTTATTGTAATTATTTATTACCTGAATTGTTACGTTACTGAATCAGACATTTACGACTCCACAATTCTCGCATACTATACAGAGCAAAATAAACACACTCAAAAGTTGTTACATCTGCACTGCAATTGATTATGTAACTTATATTTTTTAAGACACAATTTTAATTATCTCAAGCTACACATTTAATTTAAAACGTATTTATAATGCATTGTATGTTTCCGAATTTTTATTAATTTTTGAAGTTACCACAGTTTGTTCGCGTACCGCAGTTTGCGCACCACTGGGTTAGGGTATTGTTACCTGAGAATTTGGATATCTTCTCAGTCGTAAGAATTATTATTGTTGTGCACTGGTGATGTAATCTATTCGGTTGTTAAACAAGGCACTGACAAACGACGGAGGTGCAAAACAGAGTTTATTCTCCAAGTCTGCATTCAAAATTCAGAGATGTCGTCACAGAACGCTGGATTGTTCAGAATGACAAAGACAGAAAGGCGGGCAGTTTATCTAAACAACAAGTGGAAAAACTCCGTCTAGACGTAACTTAGCTACTTGATGGAGTCAACACCAAAACAACCGGTGGCCTCAAACGAGGCAGGATTTGAGGCGAAGAGTCATGGCCTTAATTTATGCCACAGCATGACACAGCAGTTTTAGCAAGTTTAGGCCTCAGAATGAACACAGCATGAATTTTTAACATCACAGGTATCGAGTGACTAGAGTTTACAACTTCACCTTCAGCGTGAATATTATCCTGACACGTCCCTGACATGGATTCACCAATTAACAATTAAAAAGAAGCCTGTGTTTCTTCTGTTATGTTACCGTTAACTACACAAGCTTGACGCGAACTTCTAGCAAACAGGAGCTAGTTTTCACCGGAGCTTTGGCTAGCTCTGACGGTGTTCAACGTTAGCCGTAGCGAACGGCAGTAACTTTGTTTTACCGCCAAGTATGAAAACGATTGAAACCATAACTCACCAACTTCAATCCACGAGTAAATGTAGGTAGGAAATAGGGATGGGCATAATTAATCAATTAATCAATGATTGATCATTAAGAATTTGGTCGAAGAAATTAATTTTCGTCGATGAACTAAACGTTTTTTTTTAATTTTTTAAACAATCTGAATGTAGGTTCTCAGTGCACGTCCTCAAACAATGCGATGCATTTTGCTGTGCCACCGATAGAAATTTGTCAACAGGGGGCAACATTTCACCATCACCCTACCCTGGCTGGACTCAGTTGCTACATGCGAGCTTCTGTAGGTCATCGCCTAATCATGAAGCGGTCGCGGTGAAGTGTGGCGTGGAACCATTTTAGTTTAGAAAATGAGCAAGTGTACTGCAATCACTGCAATGCTAATTACAAATACAATTAATCGACAACGACAATGATGTATCACTTGAACAAAGTGCATCCAAGCCTTGTAAAGGACAGTGGAGGCGGTTCATCATCAGCCTAGCCTAGCCTAGCCTAGCCTAGCCTAGCCTCAACTCGGCTTTAGCACGGACCAGACGGAGCTGCAGTGCACATCGAGCACACAACAAGCGCATCTTTTTAAGAAACAAAAAGCCTGTAATACTGGCGCCTTGATATAAATTGTCCTTGTTACGTAGTCTCCTCGATATCTCTTGTTTTATTATCGTTGTTTTTTTAAAGAAAAGAAACAGGAAATGTCACGTTATTCTCGACCACAACATCCGGGCCACTGATCACATCTGCGCATGCGCGGGCCGTAGCAACCAGGCCATAGCAACCAGGCCAAAGGGGAAAACAAACGTCATGCCGATATCGAGAATATTTGTGATAGTTTTCAATATAAAAATGTTAATGATTAATCGATTATTAATCATTAATTCTCCCGACGATCGACCAATAAATCTCGACCAAATGCCCGTCCCTAGTAGAAAATCTGAACGTACGCTCGTCTGCCTCGTCCCCGGCGTGGACATCACTAGGTCCTGCTTCTAGTCTCGCTTAGCAACGTAGCACCGAAGCACTTCAAATACACATTAATAAGGAACGTTGGTCTGACTGGAATAACGGACCAATCTGACCTGACTGGTTCTGGACAGGATTTACTGACCGTCCAAGTGTCATTTAAAGGGACGATTTCTGAAGTGCTCAGTTTGCTTATTAGGTCAATTATATAATAATAATAAAAGAAAAATCTTCCGACTCTGACAACCTCCCTCCCCCCCAAAGAAAGAAAACTCCTCGGATCTACACGATTCACGTAGGTCACCCTTTATGACTTCAAAACGGCAATTTTCATGCCTGTTCAGCAGCTTTTCCTCGACTTCTCTGTTGGACTCGTCTGATTAAAAAGGAGAAGCGAGGTGAACAGGTGGATGCTTCCATCCCGTCAGCCTGCAACATTCCCGCCGCCTGGGAAACCTCCGTGACCCTGAGGCGGGCTTCCACAAGGACGCGCTGCTGCAGTGTCATTAGAATAAAGGGAGGAGCTTCGGCAGAAAAGTGCCGAGCCAGCAGAGCCGGCGCTCCTGCCGAAATACTGCAGAGGAGGGAGGGAAGAGAGAGACGACGAGAGAAGGAGAGGAGAGCGTGAGGGGGGGTTATATCAGCACTTTGAAAGTTGTGAAAACCAAACCGCGACGGGAGCGCGAGAAGAAAGAGAAGCCGATAAAAGGGGGGGGGGGGGGGGGGGCGTCTCCGATCATCAGAGCTGTGACTGAAACTGTGAAGCAGAAAGCAGCGATCGGTCCGTCCCTCTGACTACGACTGAGTCCGTCCATCTTCACCGCTGCGCCTCAACCAAACATTTCCATCAGAGTGGTGCAGAGGGGGGGTCACCGGGGGGGTTAGCGCCTGCAGCAGAGGAGGAACCCTGAAACTGCTGCTATAATTAACAGCTTCACGGCAGATACGACTTCCTGTTTGGCCTCATTTCTGCTTTTACCGGCTCAGGAGAGAATTAGCTTTAATCTGTGTCCGGTGAGAGCGCTTCCAGAAAGATCCCCGGACTGACGTCCCTGCGTGGAAAAACACCAAACGCCACGACTGGAAAAACATGTGAGAGGAGCCCCGAAAACAAAAAGTTAAATTAAAAAGATGAACATTCAACAACGCGGACATGGCAGACCTCGGGGCGCCGTCCCTGCTGTGAAGCACGGGGGTGGCAGCATCATGAGGAGGGACTGCACCTCCCAAAAATCTGCAGCAGCATTTTAAGGCATCAGCCACGACCTGGAAGCTTGAGGATGAACTGGTAAATTAAGGAACTGGAGCGTCACCCATCAACCCCCCCCCCCCCCCACCCCCCGACCTCAGTCGTAGAAACATCTGGAAGGACCTGACTGCACCAGTTCACTCAGGAGGAATGGACCGATGTTCCAGTTAGACTGGGAGATGCTACCTACAACCTCTGAGCCACGTTAGAGGGTTTACAGGTCGTTCTCCCTTTTATCTAGACCACCACAAAGAGTTCATGACCAGAACTGGGTCTGGGTCTAAACTAGAGCTGAGCGATTTTATCGATTCTGCGATATATATCGATATTGTATCAAGTATCGATTTTTCAGCTGCGGGTATCGATATTCTAAGCTTCTTCCAAAACCCCCGTGTCCCACCTTTAAAAGCTTGCAAGCAACAATATCCACTGTTTAAATAAATTAAACTATTTTTCTCAACAAATCTTTTATTCATTTTGTCCAGGATTTGCAAGCTGCCTGTCAGCCATATAATGTGGAATTGATGCTTTCAGTTCAATTAATTCAAACAAAGTCATTGGAACACTCACAAGATGTCACCAAAATCACTTTGTCCCTTTAAAATCTTTCAGAAAATGATGTAAATGTATTGTAAGATGAATATCGATATATATCGTATCGTGAGCCGAATATCGTGTATCGTATTGCAAGATTAGTGTATCGCTACAGCACTAGTCTGAACTAGGGGTGTGAAAAAAAAATCGATTTGGCAATTTATCGTGATTTTCGGCCGCCCAATATAATATCGATTATTCAGCTACTGATATTGATTTTTTAGGAAAATTCATGTATTCGTGTATTAGACGCATTGTGAATACCTAAATGTTGTTTGAAGCAAATAGTTTTGACTCAGTTTGTCCTCTGAATGATCAATATCATCTGATGAACATATACAGCAACTTGATTTTTCATCTCTACTTTTAATTTTGATATTAACTGGGTAGAAATTTGCGATATATCGTGATATCGTGACGCCGTGATAATATTGTATCGTGACTCAAGTATCATGATACATATCATATTGCGAGGACCTTACCAGTACTCAGCCCCAGTCTGAACTGGTTAAATACAGCTCAGATAAATGAACCGTCTGCCAGACTGAACTGTTTTTACCGGAGCTCTGACCTTCTTCTGTCACAGCTGAGAGATTTAAGCGCTTCCTCGTGAGGAAATGAAAACCTGTTTTCATTGAGATTAAATGTGGAGGAAGAGAGACGTACAGGCCCCGAGGAGAGCTCGAGTATCCTTAAATTTCATTTTATACGTGATCTTCAGGGGGTGGTTTATTTTTATGAGGCGATAAATTAAAGAGGCTACATGCTACGGGGACTTCCTGCTGTAACAGACGCTGGAGCGAGTAGAAGATGAAACAGCTCAATAACACCGGTCCGGTATCACTTCAATAATCTCAATCACATTTTTTACTGGACCATTTTGTCATCAAGTGAACATCTGTTACAGTTTCTAGCAGGAGCATGAAGCCAAAACGCTTGATTCACTTAAAAGCTGCAGAAATTTGAATCATAAAATGTACCTGAGAACAGGTGATAAACTCAGTAAAGGGTCCAGCTGCTGGTTTGGAGATCATGAGTCTAAAACAGCTTTAGATCTGTTCAGAACCAGGACCACCAACCCTGCTGGACCTGAGACTGAATCCTGTTTCTGCATCAAAGCAACGCCGCAGCTGTGAACGCTCTGCGCTGATGTGCACTTCGCTCCAAATTCTTCTTCTTCATCGTCGTCTTTATCCCGGATAGAACAATATTTTGCTGTAATATCTGTAAAAGTGACTGATGCTCATCATTTATCAGCTCCAGCTCACATTAAATATACTTTATTTGCTCCGTATTTGCTATCATACAGGAAGTGGACAAAAGGAAACTCCACACTGCCATCTAGCGGTTGGTGGTGGAATTACAGAGTGAAAAACAACACAAAAGTATAATCAACAATATAATATTAAATTAAAGAATTTCCCCATGGGGACCAATAAACTAATCTAATCTAATCTAAACTTAAGGCTGGGCAAGTTAATGTGTTATTATCACGTTAATGTATTAATTTATTAACACCGACATTTATTTTATCGCGCATTAACGCATGTTGCTCACATGCTTTTGTTTTGAAAAGTCTGTTACTGGCTGCTGCGGAACCGGAAGAGAATTGGTAGAAAAACATAAGGAAAAGCTAAAACAGACATATAGAACGGTAAAAATCTGTGAACTTTACAATTCAGGTAGCAATAGTAACAATTCTGTCTGGAAAAAAAAAATAATTCTGGACTGCAACCAAACTTTGTGGTGTTGTTCCATCAGATCTGCTCCATGTGTTCACTGTCCTGCTGTTCTCTAGCTGGTTACTGCAGTGCGGCTCCATCTAGTGGCTCAGATGTGTAATGACAACAGAAAGTCCAGTCCTCCATTATAAAACAAAATTAGTCCTGTGGCCCGTTTTTTAATTTCTTATTTTTGATCCAAGTCTAAAATTGATATATAAAAAAAAAACTGGCATTTTTTTGTTTTTTCTTGTGTTAGATTTAAAAACGAAAAATGTAATAAAATGTCACTTTTTTATTTTTTTTTTTTATTTTTGATTGACAATTGAAAATGGAAAGAATAAATGATACACAGATTGGTAAAGTTACTGAACTTTAACATGGACATTTTCATTTTAAAGTTCTCCCAGACGGAGGATTCAACAGAAACAAGGTTATTTGTAACAACTGACAAGTTGAACTCCCCGTTAAAAGTTTCTGCTGTTACCTCAGAAATTACCTGTTTTAATGTTCTGATTGTGTGCTGAGACACAATCATTTTGTTGGATTTTGTTTGTAGACTTTTTTTTAAATTTTTTTATAAAAACAGGATGACATTAATGTCCTGGCAGTGGCAATAAGCTTTATTTTATTTTAAGATTTTTTAAGATGAGATTTACACTAAATATGTGTTACTTACTGACAAGTGCTGATGTTAAAAGTGTTTGAACAACAAATGTTATGACACTTTAGTTCATATGGCAGCAGAACATTTCAATAAAAGTGACCTTTTACACTACTTTTGAATTTATTATTTGATTTTGCGTATACAATGCGATTAATCGTGATTAATCAGGGAAATAATGTGATTAATCGCAATTAAAAATTTTAATTGTTGCCCAGCCCTAATTTATATATATATAAAATCAACGAGTAGACTTTGTCACAGGCATGATCTTATTTATAAAGCCGATCTTGGCCCGTGTCCTCCATATCTGAGGTCAGATGTTGTTTCAGTGGACCTGGAGTAGCGGTGGTCTTGGTTCTCCTGGTCTGTTTCTGATCCAAACTGAGAGCATTTAATTGATCAGGCTGCTCATTGATCAAACTGTGTGTCGGATCCTTCCTCAACGTGTCAAAAAGCCAAAAATGGCACCTACGAAATTATATTCTGATTTATAAAACCGTAATTTCTCCTTTTATGAATCACAGCCCACCTGGAACCTCGTACCCGCCCTGGACACACCCGCGGTCCACCATCAACGGTACCTGGTGAACCAGCTGCTCTCCGCCAGTCGGTTCCTGCATCAGGATGAATGAGTCGTGTCCTGATCCGGACCACCGTCACACTAAACCTGTCAGTCATAAATAATGTAGCTGTCAGCTGAATCCCGCCGGAAAGAGCCGGTCACCAGAAACCCGACGGTGCTCCATCCTGGTCCTTGAGGACCGGAGTCCTCCAGGACTGCCAGCGCATCCATATGCAGCGTTACACATGAGCGCCACCGCCGTACTTCCATGTTTACTCAGCAACCCAGCAATTAAGACTGATTGATGAATTAACCGTGACGAGGTGTGAAGCGATCAGCGCCGTCCACCACACTCGTCTATAACCTGGAGCTTCACCATCTGCTCCGCCAGCTTCACCGTCTCCAAACAGTTGGATCACACGGACCAGAGTTTGTGTTCAGGAACTCACACTCACCGTCAACGTTTTTGTTTTTATGCATTTATTAAAATCTTTACATGTAAAGTGACGTGTCTGAAGCTCTCTGGAGCAACGTCGCAGCTCCAGTCTGACGTTTTGATGCCAAACATCAGCTTGATGAAGTAGTAGAGATTAAAACCTGGTTCTGGGACACCAGGAACTAACGAAATATCCTGCAGAAACACGTGTGAAATGTTTGCATTAACTCGATTTAATGAGCCCAGTTCACTAATCAATCAGATGCTGAGCTTTTCAAACAGCTGGAAACATCTGTGACAAAGATTAAGATGGCTTCACTTATGATGGACGATTAAAAAGACTAAAACTGATGAAAATATGGATGAACTTTGTCAGTAAATCGATCAGCAACAAGTGAGAAAATTAATGTCTCCTTTGAGAAGATGCATAATCTATTTTTTTTTTTTTTTACCGGCTGGTACAGTTATACGAGAGGCCTTAATGAAACGTATATGATGTGATTTGGTCATGTGACCTGGTTTGGATAAAGTACAACAGCTGCTTTAAAACATCTTTATCCTTCAATTCACAGCAGGAAGTTTCAGGTACGAACTGGGACTCCTTCCTGGAGGACTCCTGTCTGGAGGACTCCTGAAGGATTTGTGGATTAACCCTGTAAAACCCAAATATAGAAAAACACTAAAAAAATTTTTTTCAACCATTAAGATGTTGTTGTAGGAGGCCTTTGAGGCTGAAAATTAGGTGTTTTTAAAAATAATATGTTTTTGTAAGTTTTTACGGAAATGTTGTAATATTGCAACATTGGGCTCAATGGGGAGCAGAATCTCCTGTATCTGTACTCATTGTCTGAACAACAATACAGAATGAAGGATTCATTTGCAGGGTTTTACTTTTGTCCCAGAACAGTATAACATGAAAAATAATCTCAGTCATGTTGTTATGAACAGTCATTTATTGCAATAGCAAGAACTTTGACATTTATTTACAATGATAGTCCCAGAAACAGTTCTTGTCCTCTGAAAAAAACAGAGGCGGAGGACATCACATTTGCTGCATTGGGTATTGGTATACCCTTTACTGCAATGTCTGCAGTGTCCTCTCTTCACTTTTATTGAGAAATGTCCAAAGTGTTGTGGCCACCTGGAAAGAGAAGAATCAATATTAATATTAATAATCCATTCATATATATGCCAAAAATGCATGATGATACAAGTCAAAGATATCACAAACATGGCAAACAGCAGAAATAGATTCTTACCAGAATGAGAGAGGATGCTAGTTGGGCCTGGAACTTTCTCATGTTCAGGATCTCCTTCTTTGGCATCTTGAGAGCTTGGCAGTGTTGCTTGTAGAGGAGCCAGGCGTTGACCACAGCAAGGGTGGTGGTGCGCCAGAAGATGTTCATGTACCAGCGCCGGGATTTCAGGGCGAACTTGTATTTCGCTGTAATTACACATTGCACTGAAGTAATCTATTCACACATTTAACTGGCCACACAATAGTGTATAGATGACAATTGTAAACTCTGATTATCATACTAATAGATATGCAGGTAGCCTCCAACTTACGACAACACCTGGCATTCCTGAACATCAACACCTGCTCTAGAACAATGGAAAAAATGCCCTCCCCCAAGCATCCTCCACAACTGATTTAACTAAGAATTGATAGGAACATTTTCTTATCAAAAGCCAAGACAAAGAGCAGACATGCACAAACAGAAATTCTTTGTTAGAAAGTCCTGCTTTCTGTGATAAGGAGAAAATACTGAGTGTTCAAGGTGGTTAGAAATTATTATAAGTAAATGAAAATGATTAGATATGGCAATATATCTTTGCACACTAGTTTCTAATATAATAATATGTAATCAAATATAAGGCTAGGCTGTAAATCATGTGTAGTTTAAAGTTATATTGTGAAAATTTAAATTGTTCCTCTCAAGACATCCCTCTCAAAACAGGGTTGTTTTGACTACCACATTCACCCAACGTTGTAATATTGCAACAATTACAAAACAAGCTCTAAATAAAATGTAAGGCACATTTTCCACAATGACTACATACTGACATATTCTAGACACTGTAATAAACACATAAAAAATATTTAAAGCACTTTACTTACTTCAGTTAGATAAATCCAATCCAGTAAATTGAGGGGATGATGCTCTCTCAAAAATCTGGAGGGTGTGTGACTTCTGGACCTGAGGACAAGCCTTATATACAAATGTATGACCCAATAGCATTCTGAGACTGAACAATAGGACCAAATGAGTAGGTTAATGTGGTTGAACCAAAAAATAAAAATGAAAAAAAGGTTTTTTGGGGGATAACAAAAATTGTTGTAATTCTGCAACAGTGGGTCTTACAGGGTTAAATAATCCCCCTCAAATGTGAGTCTGTGACGTCACAACACCTTGTAGATCTGAACAGGTTGTTGAAGGACAGGTGTTCAGGGTTCACACAGTCACATGAACAGTTTCAGGGTTGTTTTATCAGACTTGTTTTATCAGGTTTGTTTTATCAGGTTTGTTTTATCTCAGACTTGTTTTATCAGGTTTGTTTTATCTCAGACTTGTTTTATCAGGTTTGTTTTATCTCAGATTTGTTAATCCGTCTCATCAGACCCAAACACCTGTGCTGAAGCTAAAACAACTGTGTTTCTTTTTCCTGGTTAATAACGAAGCTCTCAGCGGTTCCAACGTCAGAGCTCGACGTCCCGTCTGAGCGTCCTCGTCTTCGGGCCTCACCGTGGAATAAACACGTCCAATCTCCTCTAAATGAAGGAAACCACGCTCTATTTTCTGTCCGTCACCCCTGGAGACGCCATGGCAACTGCTCTGTAATCTAGCGAGCGTTATTATGGGGTTGGCTCTGATCTGCACTCGTGTCCAGACCAGTGAATCTACCTGGAGCGGATTCATCACAACAGAAACGCTCTCGGCCCAAAAATAAATCCGATGGACGCCGGCGCTGATGACAGCAGGCGTCAAAACAGCGACGCTCGACGACACAGCAGAGAAAACCAGAGGAGACGTCTGTTTCTGATGTTTCCTTCTCCTCACAGCTGATTCCTCCTCATTGGCTTCATCTCTCATTTCCCCGCTGCTACTTTTTCTTTTCTATCCCATTTTCCTCCCGACTCTTTCTGACTGACAGCTTCAAACACCCCCCTCACCTTCCTTTTTATTTGCACCCATCATTTTATGCTTTTATCCTCCTCCCTCTCATCTCTGCTTCCATTACGTCTCATGCATTTGTAATCGTCCCTCTCGAAGCGCCGCTCGTCGCCACTGGACGCTCTGAAAAACGTTTTCTGTTCCTGTTTTATGCTGAAATATTTTTTCTTTAGTTCTGGTTTCTGTCTCGTTTTCCTCTGCGTTTATACCTGATCAGTTAATCACCTAAACGTGTGCGTAAAAACAAAGAATGCAAATGACCGATGTTCGTTTTAACATTCCCGTCCACCCGTTGACTCCTGCTCCTCAGGTCAGGTCTGGGGGGGGCGGGTCAGGTCTGGGGGGGGCGGGACCTCAGCAGGAGGTCCAGATCTCCTGTGAACAGAGGCAGGTCACCTCTGTTCACTGACACAACTGGTGAGTTCAAGCTCACGGAGCTCCGCCCTCTCTCTTGTATCATGTCATGTGACTCCCTGGGGGAGTGGCTATCGTCCTACCGGACCGCCCAGCCCCATGCAGATTCTGAAAGTTGTCGTTTGTCTCTTGAGTGAAGTGGTCACATTTCCAGACGGCTTTCGAGATTCGTCTTGTCTTCTGTATGAGTCAAATTATCAATTATGACGTTAATTATGACGATAACTCAGATATCATGACGAATAGCCCCGATAACATATATATTTTTGTCAACACGGCAGTGTCTCGTTCCCTCTGAGTCTTAAATGACCGGCAGTGAATGTTATGTTCAAGTAACGTCGGCATAATCAGAAAAATTATTTCTCAATAAAGAAAATCAAGAATACCCCCTCATGAAAACAACTCATTAACTCGGTCATAATTTTAGTAGTTGCTAATTTGAATCAATATTCGCAGTATTTCCCCTCATGTTACACATAAAAAATAGAAAAAATAGAAAAGGCTGAAAGAACGACTAGCAAACGATGGAACGTGAGAATTTACGTTCCACCTTGAATGCAGCCTGCAGCACAGCGCTGATCACAACAAACATGGCGGCGTGGAACTTGGTTAAAGTTTCAGAAGAAGATAGTTTGGTGGTTATTTGTGACGAATCCTCTGAGTGAATTCTACGAGGAGGGAAGCACAAGCTTTAATACGTAAAACCTGATCAGCCACCTACAACATAACAATCACTTCCATGGAGTTTTGAAATCACGCTAACGTGAGCTAACGGAAGCTAATGCTAACGTGCGCAAGCCAGCAGCAGTCTCCTCTCTCCTCTCCCTCATTCCTCTCATCTAAAGCTTCCATGAGATTAAAAAATAAAAAGAATAAAAACTACTGAACCTCATTTACTTTAATTAAAGGTATTAATTTAAATGGAACCACAAGTCAAAATCCTTTAAATGTTAATCTTTTTCAGTTAGTAATTCTGATTCATGTATTTCCATCAGTTCAAGGAGCCTTTATTTTTTATATCAGTCAGTAATGAACCTTATTTAAGTTAATGTGAGATATCAAATAGGTTTGTTTGATAGCTTTAAGAAAATGTTTGAGAGGCTTGTTAGTAGTTTTTCATTCTAAAAAATAAATATCTGTTCATTTAAAAAGTCCAAACTATTTTTGATTTTGTTCATAGTATTGATGTAATGATCTTAGGTAGATGTGTGTGTTATCGGTTATCAGTATCGGTTTTAAAAAACAGTTACCATGCATCCCTAATTAGAAATAAATGAATGATGACAGACAACATTAACATTTCAATGAAACTATTTTGCTCATCAGACTTCAGAAAAGCTTAATGTGAAACTAAATTAATGAATTAAATGCAACAGACAATGTTTGCCTTTTTATTTTTATCTTCCATTCACAGAGTTAATAGATCCATCTCTATATTCTTTAAAGATGAACAACATCCAGTCTGTCGTGAAATGAAAAGTCTTCAGTTTTTTTTATTTCGTTCTGTGTCTCCAGGCGGTTTGTGTTTGAAACGTTTGTTTCCTGACAACCTGTTGGAGTCTCAGCAGAGGTTACTGGGTCTTATATAATCTGACCGAGCTGATAAATCATCAGGCTCCTCTATTTATAGAACCTTCCAGCATCCAGGCTCCGCCGGGATTAAAAACACTTAAAGCAGGAAAAGATGACGGAAAAAGCAGGAAGACAGAAGGACCAGAGAGTAAAACTAGAGGCCAGGAGGGACAGTTGGAGAGATATTTGAATATGGAGATAATCTGTGTGGTTTGGCCACGTTTGAAGGGGAAGTTTCCTGCAGCACATCTGGAGCTTTGAGACTGATTTTTTTTTTTCTTATCCAAAATAAACCGACAGACTCTGAATGATCTGAACATTCTCATTCAAACATTTATCATCTTATTTGAATAAAAACACTTCCAGAGTAAACTGTATTGGTTGTCAGTGCTAAGTATTATCAACTATGGATCATTACATCACTAATTCAGCCTAGGGATGCACGATAACTGTTTTTTTTAAACTGATACCCATAACTGATAACACACACATATACCTAAGATCATTACATTAATACTATGAACAAAACCAAAAACACTTTTGACTCTTTAAATGAACAGATATTTATTTTTTACAATGAAAAACTATTGTCAAGCCTCTCAAACATTTTCTTAAATCTATCAAACAAAACTATTTGATATCTCACATTAACTTAAATAAGGTTCATTACTGACTGATATAAAAAAAAAAGGCTCCTTGAACTGATGGAAATACATGCATCAGAATTACTAACTGAAAAAGATTAACATTTAAAGGATTTTGGCTTGTGGTTCCATTTAAATTAATACTTTTAATTAAAGTAAATGAGCTTCAGTATTTTTAGTTTTTTATTTTTTAATCTCATGGAAGCTTTAGATGAGAGGAATGAGGGAGAGGAGAGACTGCTGCTGGCTTGTGTATGTTAGCATTAGCTCACGTTAGCTCACGTTAGCGCGATTTCCAAACTCCATGGAAGTGATTGTTATGTTGTAGGTGGCTGATCAGGTTTTACGTATTAAAGCTTGTGCTTCCCTCCTCGTAGAATTCACTCGGAGGATTTGTCACAAATAACCACCAAACTATCTTCTGAAACTTTAACCAAGTTCCACGCCGCCATGTTTGTTGTGATCAGCGCTGTGCTGCATTCAAGATGTAACGTAAATTCCCACGTTCCCTCGTTTGCTAGTTGTTCTTTGTGTATGTGTTTAACATTTGTGAAAATACTGCGAATATAAATTCAAGTCAGCAACTACCAAAATTATGACCGAATTAACGATGGGAGTTATCGGGATGACGTCATAATTTCCTGTTATCAGCCCGATAGTTATCCTGCACCCCTAATTCAGCCCAAAGGTGACGTTCACACTGTCACCACTACATTGATGTTGTTACAATCTGATCATTATAAACTATCAGATTGTGGCAGACTGTGGTAACTATAAATGTCAGCGATCTTTAAGGGCTCCTGGATCTATGGACCAGGTTTGCTGCCTTGACACTTTCAAGGTAAGAAAAATAAAATCCTTCCAGTAACAGAAAACCCAGCTGGTCAGGTGTACAGGTGAACAAACACCTGCAGGGACAGACGTCTCCCATGATTGTGTATTGACATCCTGAGAGTCGTTCTACCTGCAGAGACAAACAGGAAGACGTCTCACAGCGACCTTTAAAGGGCACAGCACTCCTCCTAATGAACAATCATCAATAGGTGATCAATGGCCCTGCAGCTGATGATGGTTGTTCTCCCCTAGACCAGTGGTTCTCAAACTTTTAATGTACTACCTGAGAATTGATGACCAATTTTAAAATATAGCCAAATACAGTCATGGAAAAAATTATAAGACCACCCTTGTTTTCTTCAGTTTCTTGTTCATTTTAATGCCTGGTACAACTAAAGGTACATTTGTTTGGACAACATAACGATAACCACAAAGATTGCTCATAAGAGTTTTATTTAAGAGCTGATATCTTACCATTTTCCATGGTTTTCTTGATTATAACCTAAATCACTTAAGTTTTTACATCAATAGCTATGGCGTTGTACTGCCAAAAACACTGCTTTTATGCATTCAGTGTTTTCTTTTCTGTCTGTTTTAGTCACATGATGACGTTTAGTGGTACCAGGGATTAAAATGAACAAGAAAGTGAAGAAAAAATGGTGGTCTAATACTTTTTTCCATGACTGTATGCCTTCATAATTAGCTTTAAACACACAGAGGTGTTTATTCCTTATTGTGGTTATTTACTACCTGAATTGTTACTTTACTGAATCAGACATTTACATCTCTCAAAAGTTTTTACATCTGCACTGAAACTGAATATCCAACAAATATTTTTTATAAGAAAATGTTAATTATCTCAAGCTACACATTTCGTTTATAATATATTTATAATGCATTGTATGTTTCCAAATTTTTGAAAGTGAAAATGTGGAAAGTCATGACGTTTCCCCGCGTACCACCAGAGAGCGCTCACGTACCACCGGTGGTACACGTACCACAGTTTTCGCACCGCTGCCCTACACTGATGGCTTTGGGTTTCTCTCTCTACCGTAGGAGTGTGAGCTGTCCCTACAGACTGCCTGCTTTTTTTTTTCCCATTTTTATCTCTTTTCTTGTTTTCTATTTTCAGGTTTTGCAGATGCCCACAGTGTTAAAGGTGAAGAATCTATGAGGTTTGTCCCTTCAGGGCAGCAACAGATTATTTCTGTCCTCCTGGCTCTTCTTTTTCTTCTCTCTAGGAACAGTCCGTCTCCATGACATACAAGCTCTGACTGTCTGTTCTGGTCACCAGATTTAAACTCTTCATATTTGATCTCCTAACAGGAGATGTTTGGGGGAAATTCACTTTGTCGCTCTCTTGATCCTGAAATAGACGATTTATTCAGGTTTTACTCGGCTCTCTCAGGGAGATCCAGATAAGAACCTGGGGATGAGGAGACCAGCTGGATGGAAACCTGGAGAAAGTCATGGCTGCTTGGGACAAAACTGTTCATTATTTTTCTGATTTTCTCCACCAGGAGCTAGAAAGATCACTCAGTATAAAGTAGGAGATGATAACTTCTCCGCAAAAAGGTGCTATTGTGCAATTTACAGAGCAGGCGCCCACATGCACCTAGGGATCGATAGTATATATAGACTTTAAATCACAGCTTCAGCTTCAATGGGGGGGGTGAGGGTAAATCAATAGCTGTGTCAAAACCTTCACCTTCAGATCAAAGTGCACTTATTGGCTCGTTGTGGAGAAAAGAGTGATGAACGGCAGCTACGTGGAAGAATGAAGCTCAGCAACCGGAGGTGAGAGCAGCTTGGTTCAGGTCTGGGGGGTCACGGGGAGACGTTGGGGGGGGGGGGGGGGAACTAAATAAACATCATCCTGCTTCACAGGTGCACGCTGCAAACACAACGGACGTTCTTCCCCAATACTTTTCATGTTTGCAGCTAGTGCTGGGCGATATAACGATAGAAAAGTGTATATCGTGCCATTTCTCTTCTATCGTTTCTAACCTAATTTTATCAATTATTACAGCAAATATGTAATTAAATAACCTGCAACGATAAATTTGATAGAATCATATCTACTTCTACAAAGTAGCCTTTTATGTTTGCACTTTTATTCATGGTTAATGCCTTAAACAGAGTTCTCTTCAACCCTGATGTTTACTTTAGACACTTTATATTGGTTTGCAAACTTTGCACTACAAGGTTACAGATTTCAGAAAGTGGAAAAATAATTTGTGTTTATTTTTTATAGCTGAACTTCAGTGCAAAAATGTGTTTTTCCTCTCAGAAACTGTAGTGCACTTTAAAAAAAAAAAAGTGAAAGCTACTGTACCTCTGTACCTACCTGTTTTTGCTGCACTAAAATGTATGTTTGTGACAGTTCAGCTAAATGTCCTTTCAAAATAAAGTTGAAAAGTAAGCAATGAAATTTTTGTCAAACTTTTCAGAGAATAACTGAAAACATACTTTATTATGGTATATCATGATATATATTGTTATCGTGATATAAAATAGTCCATATCGTGATATATGATTTTTTCCATATCGCCCAGCACTATTTGCAGCTGTCGAAAAAAAAAAGAAAAAGCGTGATGAATGTTGAGAGCGAGGAAGTTCGGGGTTTCAGGGCATAAAATTAGAATTTTTACCCAGTAGCCCCTGGCTACCAGCTGTTTGAAGTTGGTAACCAGCTAGCAATTTTGGTCGTGTTTTTTGTCGCCCCCTAGACTGCTGACATCATCATGGACGCTCGACGGCTTCAATGGCCTCTAGCATCTGTAGTAGACATTTCTCCAGCACATCCTCAGTAAATCCATCAGGGAAACACTATTGTACTACTGTGATATTCTGAAACATCTGCACCACCTCACTATATCTGCCAGGAGATCTAAGCTTCCTGGAGAAAAACTGGACCTGAAACAGACTTACTTGTGCTGTCAATACTACCTTTGAATTTTCAACAGCAAAAATATGAACTCAGATAACTTGGCAACAATGCAAACACAATTTGGAATTGTCATTTATAAAAAGCAAATGTACGAAAGTTACTTGTTCTATGCTGCGTGTGAGTTATATCATGTATATTGTTCTGTTTGTTTTACCTCTGTGTGTATGTCTCTGTGAAATGGACAAAAAAAAACAGCTAATTCAGCTATTTTTTCATTATATTAAACATAAAATGGCAACAATCAAAAGGAAAGTCAATATCAATATGATCAATAATAGCTTGTGGGTCTACCAAGATAATGTATATATGGTGATGGAAAAATTTTGACAGGTCGCGTATTTCAGAAAAACATTTCAGAAGCATTTACAAGCATGTGTTGTAAGCCAGCCTGGCCCTTTAAGGGGAGTAGCCTGATGGGTAATGTAGTTTGTGAGGTGCGGGCGGCTGAACGGAGCGAGTGAAGTGAGCATGAGCAGCGGCCGAGTGTTATGGATTTACATCCAAAAATACAGACTGTGTAACGTTGTCAGTTCCTGAATAAAGTCCAGTTCCAAGCAGAGAAAACCGGACTTTTTCTTTCGTTTTCGCTGGCGTGTTAGCCGCTAGTCACGAGCTACGGTTCGGAGACCAGAGGCCGTACGGTAACACATGAAAGCGTATTTTGATGTGATGTGATGTGATGTGCACCCAAAACATGGCCACTTTTCACCAAATAAACTTTGTTTCTAAATTAGATGTGTTTGACTTGGTGCCACATGACAAATGTGCAGAAATCATAGAAAAAAATCAGGTTTTGATGGTGGATTTTGTGGCAGAAAAAAACGGTCGAAATGGTCAAAATTTGGTCGGATTTGGCGACCAGTAAGTCGCGGTTTTATGCCCTGCGTTGCGTCCCTATCTTGGTTTGACTCCCAGCGTTCCCAGCCTCTCGTTTCATCCCGGAGGGCACCTGCAGCTCAGGTGTTCGGAGCGGGTCGTCCACTAATTGCAGGCTGCTGAAGCAGGAATCTAAAGTTAGCTCTGACTCCCGCCTTACGTGGCAGCTTCACCGCTGCTTGTGTGTGTGCTTGTGTGTGTGTGTGGTTTTGTGAGGGAGTGAAGCGCTCAGTAGATTTACATAATTTAATTTCCTCCTGCAGCGGTGGTTATGCTTGAACTCCATCAGAGCTCTGATATCTGCGCTGAAATCAGCTCCAGCTACAGATGAAATCCAAGAGTGAATTCCAGTTCCTCCCTTAACCCTCAATCTAAATCCTCTAAAGTAAGTGTCAGGGTTATCTTCGGACTTAGAAATGGGACACCCCTCGAGTGCAGTTACGTCTTCAGACTGAAATGTATCAGAGTTGTTGTCTCTGTTTTCCCTAAAATGAGACAGTGATAACATTGAAAAGAGCGCCGTATATTCTCTAAATATTATTAGCAAATAACACAATAGAGGATAAATTATTCAGTCCTCCGTCGCTACACAACAAGGTATACATATAAAGGTGAAGCCGGCCGGGACCGCCAGCCGCCGCCGACCGGAACCCGCCAGATGCCGACGACCGGGACCTGCCGACCGGGACCCGCTAACGACTGGGACCCGCTAACAACCGGGACCCTCCAACCGGGACCCGCTAACGACTGGGACCCGCTAACAACCGGGACCCTCCAACCGGGACCTGCCGACCAGGACCCGCTGACGACCGGGACCCGCTGACGACCGGGACCTGCCGGCCGCCGACGACCGGGACCTGCTAACGACCGTGACCCGCTAACGACCGGGACCCGCTAACAACCGGGACCCGCCGGCCGCCGACAACCGGGACCCGCCGACCAGGACCCGCCGACCGGGACCCGCTGACGACCGGGAACCTCCGACCGGGACCTGCCAGCCGCCGACGACCGGGACCTGCTAACGACTGGGACCTGCTAACGACCGGGACCCGCTAACAACTGGGACCCGCCGGCCGGGACCCGCTGACCGGGACCTGCCGGCCGCCAACGACCGGGACCTGCTAACGACCGGGACCCGCCGGCCGCCGACGACCGGGACCTGCTAACGACCGGGACCTGCTAACGACCGGACCCGCCGGCCGCCGATGACCGGGACCTGCTAACGACCAGAACCCGCTGACCGGGACCCGCCGGCCCGCCGACGACCGGGACCTGCTAACGACCGGGACCCGCCGGCCGCCGCCGACGAACGGGACGTGCCGGCCACCGCCGACGGGGTGTCTAGGGGAGGTAAAATAAATGTTACGCAACAACGATGTTAATCCATGAAAAAAGTCTCAAACAAAGACAATAAGATGGTTTCGTAACATTTATATCTTTAAGAACTACGAAGATACTTACGTAGCTAGCTTTTTTTGTCGCCATCCTTTTCAAAGATGTCTTGGCTAAATTACCCAGTGCCTTCTGGGTAGCCCTTACTACCAAGGGTGGTGTCGGAAAATCTCAATTTTGAGGGCGATACAGCCCTCAAACTCGTCCCTCAATTTGACGTTCTAAGAATCGGGACAACACTGGCGCTTAGCGGGAGCGAACATTTTTGAGACTGAGGGTTGAGATTGAGGGTTAAGGGAGGAACTGGAATTCACCCCAGATATCTGCCGGTCAGGAACATGAAGTCGACATTTACAGCTGGATATGATATCAGCAAAAGTGTTGCCACAACGCCTGTGTTAATGAAAGCTCTCCTTCAAAAAACTAATAGACAAAGTGACACGACTTGCTCCATTAAGCTGCTGGCCGGGATTCCTAATGGAGCAACTGATGGAAATGACTACAGCGTTTCATCACGTAAAGACTGAAGCCAACTGCTAATAAGAGACGAGACGAGACGAGTTGCAGTCCAGAGATGAGGCCTTTCTTCTGTTGGACGGTCCACCGTTGCCAACGAGTCTCTAAAGTCTCTGATCGGAGCTTCATGCAGTCGCCGCTGAATAAAACATCCATAAAAAAATGGATTGAGACGTTGACGCAGCTGGAGGGTCTCTGACCCGTCTCCCGCCAATGAAAGCCACTGGTAGAGCCCTATGGAATCCGCGATCATGGAATCACGGACGGAATCACGGAATTGGAGATTAAAAACGGAATTGACTTTAAATGCGCAATATAACAGAACTGAACGGCAATTTGCGTAAAAGTTTTTTTTTTTTTCTCCCGGACTAAAAGGAACTTTTCTTTCGAGAAAATGTTCCAACAGGGGTCATGAAAAGCTGGGACACTGCGCGCTTCTCCGCCCCCTCCTGCCCCCGCTTCCCTCATTAATAAAAAAAAAAAACAGAAAAAAACCAACATGTCGAAGCGGCCACCTGAGAAACCGGCGAAGAAGCGAAGGAACTAGCGGCTGACTCCCAGGTACAGGTACAGGACAGAGCAGTTTCTCCGAGATTATTATGTGTCTGGTGATTCAGTGTTCTGCTAGTTTAGCTAGAACACGATTGAATGGACACGTAAAGATACGTGCGAGGATCACTGGACGAGTGAAAAGCACAAACATAAAAAGGCGAGAATCACTCACTGATCTAAACACAAAGAGGCTGTAACAGCTGAACACCTAAAGAAAGAAACACACACTGACACACACAACCAGTGTTCAGTGTTTTTGATTTCATAGCATCTACATCAGCTGTAGTAAATATAGTTTTTTCTGTTACCAGATACGCAGTTTCTCATGACGTACCTGAAAAATGTCAGGTACATCATGACAAACTATGTGTCACAGAAGAAATTAAACAAGCTAAAATGATTAGTTTACTGCTGTTGAAATTTATTTTTTGCACTTTAAATTGTGAAAGTTTCTCTCTCCGTGTCTTTTTATCTGGTGCCTAAATGACAAGTCTAGAGGCAAAGATCAATCAAGAATTTAATACAATCATGTATACAAAGAATTATTATTCCATGCAGAATATTTTAATCGGCCGATGGTACACTTGCTCACAACATCACCGATATGCTGCCATGAACAAAATGCATGCTTCAAGTTAGTTGTGTTCATCTTTTAAGGATCCAGAGAAGGCGTGTCCTTAGTTCCTCTGAGTTTAATGGCCCTTTGTCTAGGAGGTCCAGATGGTCCAGTCACACAGTCCTGGTAAATCAACAACTGTTGTTCCGGCAGTTTCAAACTGGTGATGGGGGTCGAGCGGATGTTGCAGTAATTAAGTTGTAAACCTGAGCTGAGAAACTCACAGCATTCCTTCATGCTAAGTTTCAGTTAACAAGTTAAAATCTACATGGTTAATTCTAAATCCTAACAAATCTCCACTCAAAACATGATTAATTCATGTTTTTTAAATCTAACTATTGATTTCACCTACTTGAGGTTTTTTTTCTTGAATTTTTTTCTTTGTCAAAAAAAAAACTAATGTTTTATTGGACACAATATGTTTAAATGTATGAAAACATTAAAGTTTACAGTTAGTATTGCATACATTGTCTATATTTCATTACTTTATATACTGCCTTTGGGTTAAATTTGCATAAAATGCTTAAAACGGAATTCTCAAAAATTAAAAACCGAAAAACACCGAAAATGAAAAAAATTAAAACAGAATTTGAGAAAAAGTAAAACGGATTTCATAGGGCCCTACACTGGTGTTCCACAAAAAAAGAAAGAGAGAAGAACCAGTCCACCTCCAGGAAGCTGCGCTTTTACCTCCTGCTGCGTTGCGTGAAGTCCAGATATCTTCTGGAAATGTATAATTCAACAGCTCTGCACCTGCTGCAGCTGCGATGCTACGAAAATCATGATTACAGTATCTGCCTGCAGCACCGCGGCTCATTAACGGCTGCATTTCCCTCCTCGTGTGGGCATCTATGTGGCAGCAGCTCATCCAGGCTGCACTGAAGATCACGTCCAGTTTAACAGGAAGTGAAAGAGTCCCTTTACGCTTTCATAGTTATTTAAAGCACTTTCATCCGCTGGGACTCGAACACGTGGGCTCACGGCACTGTGGATCTCCGTCTCCCTGGAGGAGCGCTGCATCTGCAGTCCCGTCATTTTAAAGGAACCAAATAAATAAAATAAATATCTCTGCCTGTAACGGCTCTAATGTGAACCGGCTGTGACTGGACTCGAGCCTGAAAATCACTCGACATTAAAAAAAATAAATCCATTAATGTCGATGGTGTTCTGCGCTGAGATTTATGTCTTTTGGATCACCTTGAGGGTTGTTTTATTTATGGCGGCATGAAAGGAAGACATTAAATCCTGCAGAAACAGTTTACAGAAAAGCTCCATCAGTGGAAATGATCGTCCGGTTATTTAGTAACGCTCCACACGTTCGCAGGTTTGCAGGCTGGTGAAGTCGCATGTGAAGAAGCCCCGCCCCCTTCCCCATCAGCCCCGCCCCTACATCCCGCACGTCCACGTGAGGGGCGACGGCGTCTCATCCATCCGCTCCGCCACACTCACGTGTTGACTAGAGCTGAGCGATTTTATCGATTCTGCGATATATATCGATATTTTATTTCCCCAGAGAGTATTGATTTTTCAGCCGCGGGTATCGATATTCTAAGCTTCTTTCAAAACTTCCCTCAAAACTTTCTATCAGCCATATAATGTGTAATTGATGCTTTCAGTTCAATTAATTCAAGCAAAGTCACTGGAACACTAACATGTCACCAAAATCACTTTGGTCCCTTTAAAATCTTTCAGAAAATGATGTAAATGTATTGTAAGATGAATATCGATATATATCGTATCGTGTGCCCAATATCGCATATCGTATCGTATCACGAGATTAGTAAATCGCTACAGACGTAGTGTTGACCGCGCCAGTTAACCGGCGGAGCGCATTTTATTTAACGAGCAGATTGCTGTTGCGAGATGCTGAAGCTTTTGCGCAAGTGTCAATCTCACGAATCCACCTGAGCAGGCGGTGCTCGCAAGCGCTCCACTTTTAAAATGCTCCCTGCGGGACTTGAATTAGCGCCCAGGACGAAGCAGAACTGGAGCGCGGGACTTCCACTGCCTGATCCCAGCGCCATCATGTCTAGGGGTGTGTAAAAAAATCGATTTGGCGATATACTGCGATTTTCGGCCGCCCGATATAATATTGATTATTCAGCTCCTAATATTGATTTTTTTTTAGGAAAATTCATTCATTCACTTTAATGTGCAAAAACACTAATAATAAACAATAAATAGGTTGTTTTGAAGCAAATAGTTTTGACTCAGTTTGTCCTCTGAATGATCAATATCATCTGATAAACATATACAGCAACTTGAATTTTCATCTACTTTTAATTTTGATATTAACTGGGTAGAATATTGTAATATCGTGATATCGTATCGTGACCCAAGTATCACGATACATATAGTATTGCGAGATCCTTGCCGATACTCACCACTAATCATGTCCGATCTGATTCAATTAAAGCAGCCCAAAGGAGCCGTTTGTCACTTTTAGCCCAACGGGCCCCCGGTAGAACCAGAAGTGACACTGACTGGTCCCACTTCCATCATTTCTTTCCTGAGTATTAACTGCCTCTGCTGTGATGTCCGTTGAAGCTCTGTGAGCTACTTTCATGCTTTAATAATGCTGTACGTAGTTAAGAGAGAACCGGGTCGGCCGCCCAAACTCATTCAGCGGGTTTTTAACTGACAGACGTCCAGAGGACCGCGACAGCTGGATGATGCTCCCTCATGAAACTGAAACTGATGTTTAAACCTGAACAAACTCTTAAGTGCTGCTCTAAAACACGTGTCAAAGACAAGGCCCGCGGGCCAAATGTGGCCTGTCACGTCAGTTTATGTGGCCCTCGAGAGCCAATATTTTAAAACTTAAAATAGGCTTACACCGCTTTAAAGCGCATATTGACAATAAACTACACCTCCCATCATGCATTTCGTTGTTACTCACAACGATAACGGCAGCTATGAGCAAGATGATTTTTCAGAACTGATGGACTAAAGAAAAACCTTTTACTAACTAACCCAAACATGTCCAAGTAAAGAAAAATTGATGCACAAAAGTATAACTTTTGTGTAATGTGTGTCAGTCGTGAAAGAGTTTAATCTACGTCGGCATTTTGACAACAAACACGGAGCTAAGTATGCTAAATTTAGAACCGCCTCCGCTTCTAAAACCAAGGTAATGGTTACAACCACAAACCCTGAGTTTAATATCATAATGCCTTAAATATTTAAAACTTGAATACATAATAAATACAGAAACCATTATTTAACATTATAATAAGGTGTAGTTTAATTTTATTTTGATTTTCATTGCATTTTGTTACATTCATGTTGTCAATCTGGCCCTTCGAGGGAAACCATGATGCAGATGTGGCCCTCAGTGAAAATGAGTCTGACCCCCCTGATCTAAAAGATGACAATTTATAAAGTTCAGAGCCTTTAAAGAAAAAAGTGCAACTGAATATCTGCAGCATGAAAACGCGACACGAGACGAGCGACATGTTCGGTCCAGATTCGGGCCGATGACGGCGGTCGGGGGACTGGGAGGAGGCGGAGTCAAACCGAAGTAGAAGAAGATGATAGTGATAGAGACTGCAGCCGTCAGGGTTTCTGCTCATCCACTTTCACAGCCGTTCGTCTAAGATGGACGGAGCCTTTTCACACCCGCCGTGGAAAAAGCTGCACGTCCAGGCTCAAATCTGCTACGCTGCAACGCTTCTGGAGCCGTCCTCCAGAGACGGGCAGGATGGGACCGAACAAATCTGGGCGGCAAAGTTCAACAGGAGGATGAGGAGTCAGGACGGTGCGCTGCCCTCTGCTGTAAATCCTCCACAGATTCAACCTCACCGCTTTTAAAGTCGCTTTAAAGTCTCACTGCGACGGCGATCGTTGATTTAAACTGACTCCTCACAGAGAAACATGCTGATGTTTATATCCAGCAGCTGGTTCTCTCTGCAGGTAGATTCAGAGGATTCAGCCTCCACATCTGTCCGTCCTGACCTTCCTCTCTCTGGTGACATTTAAATCCCCAGAGCGTCACGTCCACCAGAAGCTCTTAGACCT
Source organism: Hirundichthys speculiger (assembly GCA_018398805.1). NCBI lineage: Eukaryota > Metazoa > Chordata > Actinopteri > Beloniformes > Exocoetidae > Hirundichthys > Hirundichthys speculiger. Next base: position 63,317 of record JAGFBZ010002052.1, read on the forward strand.
TCGGCTGACACACAGAGACCTTAAAGGAGAAAATTTAACCGCTGAAAGCTTCACTGGTCGATCCGCTCAGCATCAGGATCAGAACAGGGTTATAATAGTTTTGGATTTTCCATTAATTTTAGTTTTTATTTAGTTTTTAGTTTACTTTTTCAAATTCAGTTAGTTTTAATTCGTTTTTAGAGCAGTTTTGCTAGTTTTTATTCGTTTTTGTTTTGAAATACTTAGTTTTAGTTCAGTTTTTATTAGTTTCAGTGTTAGTTTTAGTCTTATTTTGTAAATTAGGGTTGTAATTTTGGTTCGAGTGAAGCATTGAACTTTTTGAAGACTATTGAATCACATAGTCGTGTTTACATTCTGGTCTCAATAAACATATTTATTAATGCATCTTCCCTCTTGTGGTGTTCCTGCGTATTTACTGACCAGCAGCTATCTGGTCTCCATGGAAACAGTCCATTATAGTTGCTGTTTTCTCCCGTTCCTTCCCAACGCTGACTGGCCTGCAGCTGTAGCTTCTCTTTCCAGGGGACTAGCTTAGGCTAGCTTATCCAGGTAGTCTTGGTTAGCCTTCTTTCCAGGGGGCTAGCTTAGGCTAGCTTATACAGCTAGTCTTGGTTAGCCTTCTTTCCAGGGGGCTAGCTTAGGCTAGCTTATCCAGCTAGTCTTGGTTAGCCTTCTTTCCAGGGGGCTAGCTTAGGCTAGCTTATCCAGCTAGTCTTGGTTAGCCTTCTTTCCAGGGGTCTAGCTTAGGCTAGCTTATCCAGGTAGTCTTGGTTATCCTTCTTTCCAGGGGGCTAGCTTAGGCTAGCTTATCCAGCTAGTCTTGGTTAGCCTTCTTTCCAGGGGGCTAGCTTAGGCTAGCTTATCCAGGTAGTCTTGGTTAGCCTTCTTTCCAGGGGGCTAGCTTAGGCTAGCTTATCCAGCTAGTCTTGGTTAGCCTTCTTGTGTGAGCTTTTCAAATGGACTTTCAGATTCGTGGGTTTTTTTCTCCTTCAGAAGTATTCCACACATTGTATCACCTGCTTCTACAACAATATTATCTTATTTTTATCGTTAACACAGTCATAGTCAAAGAAATCCCAAAAAAGACTGTGCTGCTTTCTCCTAACTTTTTCCGCAGCCATTTTTTGTGGTTGTTGTTGTACGGTGGAGTGAAGTTAATAGATTTCAAACGTTTATGAGGAAAAAAAAATTACAAACACGAAAACAAAGGACGTTCTTGACATTATTATAGTTAGTTTTAGTTCTTTTATAAACACATAATACAGTTTCAGTTAGCTATCGTTTTTTTTAAAAAACTTTCGTTTTTATTTTATTTCAGTTGATGAAAATGTTTTTCAATTCTAGTTTTCGTATTTTCGTTCGTTTCAGTTAACGATAATAACCTTGGATCAGGAGAAGCCTCTTGGCGTGAAAAACGAAGTCTCTTTGGAAACCTGCCGACAGCTGCAGTTCCTCGTACGGCCACTTGGAGCTGATTCTAGGATCGATGCAATGGCAGATTCAAACCAGGACCCTGCAGCTCAGATCTGAAGGCTTTTCATCGTGAATGTTGAGTTCCTGGCTGCAGACCTGAATGGACGCGTATCCTTAACATCTCAGTCAGCCTAAAGAAAAGACAACAGCTGCATCTGGCCAGTGAACCGAGGAACTTCAACCAGGGTCCGAACAGAACTCGGTGCGCTCACACATGAGGGAAACCTCCAAACAGCTTCCTGTCTGTCTGGATATTCACGCTGCCGTCGATCCTCCTCCACCGCCTCCCGCTGCGTCTCTTCACATGCTAATCAGATTTCCTGTAAAGTCACCGTCGCAATTACTGGAGCAACTCTAATGAGCAACTCTAATGAGCGCCTTTGTTTGCTAACCACAGTTTTAATCTGGGAGCTCTGAACAAAGGAGTTAATAAATTCAGCCGGTGGAAGGAGGGCAGGTAGAGACACCGGTGATGAGTCACCGTGATCTCTGTTGGCACTGAAGGCTTTTAGTCTTTTCAGTGTTTTCTAAAGTGAAGTCTTGTGTTGAAATGTCGTGAATCAGCTCTGCGACGGTTTATGCTCTTCAGCAGAGCCCCCCCCCCGAGCCTCAATAATGTGTTTAAAATATGTTTAAAAACCACAAAAAAAGTAGCGAGACACTGCAGCGAAACAAGACAAAGGCTCAACTGTGGCCTTTCTGTTTCCTTCACAGCCTCTGGTCTCTGAACCCTAGTAAAGAAACCGCTGCTATTGTGCTATTTGTGGCTCGTAATTAGCGGCTAACACGCTAACAACAACAAAAGAAACAGTTTTCTCTGCATGGAACGGGCTGCTGTTTATGCTCACTCCTTTTTTCATCTAACCCTGTTTTCATGCTGCCGTCCCACGAGTAACACACTACAATACCCATAAGGCCACACCATTACCCATAAGGCCACCTTCTTCACCTTCTTCAACATTTCTTCACTGTGAGAGAATGCGCACAACATCCTGTGATGTTTCCTCGACTTTTTCTTGATTTTTTTTTTAATATTATATATTTCTGAAAAATCCGCGAATAACTAAAACCGCGGAACTTAAAGCGCGAATTGGCGAGGGATCACTGTAACAGCTTCACGGCCAGTTAGGGCTGCAACAGGCCAGAACATTTCAAGGAAGTTTCTGGAAACCTTCAGGAAACCAGGGACCGAAGTTAAGATGCTAATTCACCGAGATGAGAGGATTTCTGTGGGCCGCTACCTGAGCTGTGACATCATCAAACATGCTGCAGACCAGCCAGGGGCCCTTAGACCAGGGGCCCAACTGGGAGCCAAAGCAGCTTTTACAACGCGTGGTCGTAGTAGCTCTGGCTGCAGCCGCTCTATTACCGTTCTTCCTCTAATAGAAGCTCCTCCCTGAAGCTCCTGCAGCCTCCTTAGATCAACTTTTAACGGCTTTGCAGCAAAATGTTTCCATTTCTCTCAACAATCTCAACTAACAGTTCAGAAGACGCCGTGTACGATCTACTTCTTTGACAACATCGTCTTGTTATGATTACGTTGCAGCGTGACGTCACCGCGCGTGCTGAAGCCATGAAGCCATGAAGCTAGCCTGTCTGCAGTCGCCACAGTGGAGCAGAGCCAAGTTAGCCGACGTTCCCTGAACTGACAGATGCGTGCACGCCGCCCACGCCGCGTCCATCTTTCCTCACGTTAACCCTCTTCCTGTTTCCTCTCTTTTCCATGCAGACACACATCCTCTGATCCCTCTGATCTGCCCGGTTCTGCAGCTGTAACCAGAGCGGCTGGTGACAGAGCAGCAACACGACATGCGTGACGCATCGCCTCCCACGGCTCAGACACCGTGACGAAGCAGCATTATTACCCATCATTCTGTGGGTGCCAACCCTGACGCTAAGAGGCTGCGACGGCCCGTCAAATGATATCGAAGCGGGAGCTTCGCCTGTCTGAGGAACGATGAAGAACCAGATCACAGTTCATTTTAAAGGGTCGGCACATCGGCATTATCGTCTTCTCTAAATCAGCCTTTCTCAACCTTTTTTCAGTCACGACACCTTTCAAAAGTGAATAAAATCTCACGACACCCCAGAGTAAAATATAATCCAAAGCCAACACTGTAAATGCATACGTCCCGTTTATTTAGTTTAAATAACCTGAACAGGATAACTGCACCAGAGTAGGCCTCAGCAGGAAAGCTTCTTTTCATCCGTGATGTGCTTGCTTCCATCCATCATCCTTGTATCGCCTCTTTTTAGCCTTATCGCTAGCAGCTAGCTTTGGTAGCTATGGAGCAGATTCAGAGCTGGTGGATGAAGGCTTGATGAAGAAGTCGGCTCCTCTGTGATGTTCCGTTCCTGTGGGGCTTTTCTTTTTAGAAAACCATCCATGATGCTGCTAAAAAGTTCTCTTTGCTATCTGTGAAATAAAATTCCAGCGGTTAAATGATATTACGACGTAAGCTAACTGGGCAGTCACGTTGACCTTACGCTGACCCCGTACTGACGTTGTTAACATTGGGAAATGGACATGTGAGACATATTTTTATTATTCATTTCATGTCCAATTATGAATCTTATTTATTTATTTATTTATTCATTCATAGGCAAAAAGTATGTATTTATGTATGAATTCATATATTTATATAGTGGTACCTCTACTTACGAAATTAATTGGTTCTGGAAGTAGTTTTCCATGTAAATGTGTTTAATCCATTCCAAGATCCCCAAAATTCAAACATTATTTTTTAAAATAAATTATAAATAATACATGAAATGACATAAAAACCTGTAAGAAATACATGTTAGAACTAGAAAAGCACTCAGAGAGCTCAGACCTCCACTAAACGCAACAATTATCGAAAATTTGAAAGTGATCCAGAATCCAGGATTTCTTCTGGATCAGAACCAAAATGAAATCAGTTCTTCCTTTTCACATTTCTGACAACTCCTGAAAATGTAATCAATCTCCATCCATAACTTTTTGAGTTATCTTGAACACAGACGGACAGATAAACGCTGGTAAAAACATAACCTCCTTGGCGGAGGTAAAAATTGTTTGTTTACCTGGTTGCTGGGTTACACTCATACAGACAAGGGGCCCTCCTAGCCAATGGGATGCCAGGAAGATGCTAAGCGATAGCCAATGGCAGAGCAGCTCGGACGCACCGCTTTCAAACCGAGATACAGAGCCGACAGCTATGTTTACGTTCGGTAAACTCTGGGAACTGAGAGTAGCAGCGCTGCTGTATTTTTGACTTTCGTATGCTGAAATTTCTTTCGTAACTAGAGGTAATATTTTCCCTTTGAGGTGTTTTGTAACCTGAAAACTTCGTATGTAGAAACGTTGGTAAGTAGAGGTACCACTGTATATGAAATGTCAGAATAGGTCATTTTTTTGACGACACCCCTGAAGCAGCCAGACGACACCCCGGTGGAGAAAGACTGGTCTAAATCACAGCAGCCTTTAAAGAGAAAATCACCATGTGAGTGTGTCAGGATGTCTGTGACGTCTGTGACGGTTCTGGACTGAACCTGCACCTCGTCAGCGCGTGAATCTGACAGCAGGAAGTGAAGTCCATGAACAGGATGTGAGACTCTGTGATCCACGTCAGAGTCTCTCCACCAGCCTCAGCTGCAGGGGTCACAAATGTCCCGTAATCACTCAAACTGAATTTGTCCCCCGGTGAAAAGACGTCGTCCGGGGTCCAGGGACAACCTGCGACTTATTAAAATGACAAACAGTCCGACGGCCACCTGGGTCCAGATCTCATCTCTGGAGCCGGCGACACATTCAGTCATCCCGTAAAAACAGAGCGAGCATCATGATCTTCTGACAGGTAGGAGAGAGTAGAGAGGTGAAGAACTGTCGACACACAGTTCAGCTTGCAGCACAAACAGAAGATGGACCTGCAGGTGACAGCAGGGATCACATCTGGTCGATATCTTCTGAGCTTCATTTAAATTGTTGCTCACAGACCAGCGGACCAGCGGACCAGCGGACCAACGTCACAGAGAGCAGCAGAGAGCAGAACCACCCAGCGCTGCTCTGGAAGCTGCAGCGTCGGTGGAGGGAAAAAATAAAAAATACAACGGTCCGTCCCTCAGCGCGTCAAACTGCATTAATTTAAAGTGTAACCTCAGCTGCAGCGCAGCATTCAGAAGCGACGCTCAGAACAGTCGTAGCCTCGATGGAGCAAAGACAACTAACGACTGGAAAATAAAATAAAATAAAAACCAGGAAGGCTGACAGGACGTCAGAACCTGAATACATGACTATTAACTCTGGTAGAGCCCTGATGATCATCCAATCAGAACCACCCATGGACCAGATGCAGGTGTGGGTGGACCAGATGCAGATGTGAGTGGGCTGAGCTGACAGACTGCCCCCCAGCCCCATTGATAAAACGTCAGCTCCCCTCAGCAGAAATAATAAAACAAAGAGACTTTAAACAGAAATGTGTCACAGGTCTGTGGGGGGGGCGAGGCCCTGAGTCGCTGCCCTGCAGCAGATTTACAGATTTAATTTCTCAGATCTATCAGTGAATAGAAATACTGTTCTTGTTCACCTGCTTTGCTGAAGGCGGTCGGGAAGATTAAAAATAGCACAAATCAAAGGTTTCCCCGCGTTGCCGGGCAGAGGGAGCAGATCGACTCAAACTCCACCAGCTTCGTTGTGCTCTGACATTTAGGTTCAGATTTATATTTACAGATCAGAGGAAAACCTGCACAGCCAGGATGAATGATGGGAAACGAGTTTTCAGGAGAGCAACGGATCAGAACCTTCACGTTCCTTTAAGTTTCACCCTGAAAACCCAAATCCAGTCAGTAAAAGCTCCAGAGTAGATCTGATCGTTACAGTCACACATTCAGACTTTATAAACTCACTGACGATTAAAAAAAATCATCAAATTATATTTTACAGTTTGATTTAGCAACTACTTCTTTTTTTACTGTAAATATTTGAGCCTGTTGATTCATAATTTACTCATTTTTCCTCTAAAATATTCAAGTTTACAAAGTAGCGACTTCAGGCTTGTTTTTTTTAATGAATTTATGAGTTTATAAAGTCAGAATTATGGATTTATTTTTAAACAAATAGCTATTTTTTTGTTTTTCCCCACAGATTTGAGTTTTAAAATTTTTCTTTCTTGTAAACTTGTGAGTTTTTGTGGTGGATTTCTGACAGTTTTGAGAGTTTAAAGAGGAGGAATTTAATCTTTATTTCTAGTTTTATTTATTTTAAGTCACTGAAGTCAACGTTTCTGACAGTTTCAGATCAAACGCGTCGGAGAAAAACGACCCGAGTCATTAACGACCCGTCTGGAGGTTTCCAGGGGAACGTTAAAGGACGCTGAGCATCGAACCACCGACAACGACAACAGTCTCAACGTCCATTCAAGGGATCAGCGGTTATTGATCAGCTATCAGACTCCACGCTGACTCTCTATTATTGATAACGGTCATCTGTGCAGCCCTGGTTGTGCTCTATTTCAGAATTTTTTCTAGGTAACTTAGAGACTTAGTACCAACTTGAAACTTCATATATAAACAGATATTGTCATTACCTTTCTGGTAGTATATTTAGTTTTTTGGTACATCTTGTCATATTTTGTCAATTGCCAATTGAATATCCACAATAAAATGCGAAATTTGTTTTTTGCTGGGTCATATGAGAACTAAAATACAATTGTTTCTGCAAATTCTTTATGTATTTTTATTCTATAAGAGAAGGAGATTGTTCAACAAAAAAAGTAAGTCTCAGCTACTATTACAAGGGCTCCAAATGGGGACTTGAAATGTGAACCGCACAGAGCGAGTGAAATTTATTTTGGATGTTTGAAATTTATTTTAAAACAAACAGCAATGAATAGACACCTGAAACTGACCCCATACAGAGTGCACATAGAGGACTAACAGCATAAAAAAAATCTGCTCTCTAGCTTGTACGGTTTCAAAGATACAGCCCCTCAAAAATGATAATGATTTTAAAACCGAAAATGGCCGTACGGGCACTTTTTCAAAAATGTATAAATCCGAAATTATTGCTAGTACCAGGCTAATATTGCACCAAGTTACTACATTATAGTCAAAGTTCATAAGAAAAAAATATCAAGCAAATCAGAGATGGTCATGCGGGAAGGTCCTGTTGAATTGAGGTGGAATGACCCCTCTGCAGTTTCCTACACAAACTTCTAACTTTAAAACTCTTACTGATATTCAACTGTCGAAACACGGTTGAAATTCTGTCCTGAATCCAGCTCTTTAATCAGAAATCACTGAGAAACCGGACTCCGTTAGTATCGACGTGTCTGAGCAGGAGTTTCTGGGACTAAATCATCCCGACATCCATCAGCTTTCACGGCAGCTGGAGCTGTTTTTGCTCGAGGGTTTGAACCCTCCCTGAAAACATTCGCCTGTGCATCGTCGGAGCTTACTGCACATTAAGATTATAGCTGAAAGGTAGATTAATGTCAGGTCTCTCAATGTAACATTAATTAAACTAAGCACTTAAGCTGCTCTCAGCAGGCAGAGAGCGAAGAGCCGACGTCGTTAGAATAACGAGGCAGAGCCCGGCATCCGTCGGCTGGAGCTCGAGGGAGGAGAACCTCTCAGGTCCGGAGCAGACGGGTCACGGGTGACGCTCGCCAACCAACCAGGACCTGACAAACACCCGTGGGAGCGCGGTCCATCATCTCCTGAAGGCTCCTCTGAAGGTCTGAGAGACCCAGATCCAGAACCAAGCCAAGCATCCGGTTCCATGTTGAGTGTTTTCTAACATTTCATTGGCTCGGTGGGAGAGCTGGGGGGGGGGGGGGGGGGGGGGGGGGGGGGGGGGGGGGTCGGCTCTGCTTCTGCAACACGCCGCTTTAAATCAATGCTTGAGTGCTCAAGGACGGCTTAAATACCAAATCAATTTTACTTTCTCATTTTTATGACCCAAAACATGACTGTAGATTCAGAGTTTAAACTAACGCCTAATAAAATTCCAACACCGCGACTAAACTGCGTTTCATCGCTAACTCAGATTCAGGGTCTCAGGATCTGCTGGAGTCTGGGGGGGGGGACACCCTGGACAGGACGCCTAGAAATATAAAACGTTAAATCTTAGCTCCAGGCTGTTATTTGATATGAACAGAAGGGACTGTGTTCAGATGATCGTCTCATATCGATCGTTTGTTCCTGAACTGAATTAATCAAAATCAGATCGTGGCAGATTTTGATGCTGACAAACATCAAAACGCCATCCAGTTGATAAATGTAACATTTTACTGTGATTTTAAAACCTATTACAGGGCAGAATATAAACACCCAATAAAAAGACTTTACAGTGACGGACCTGGTAGGATCCACCGACTCGGTGAACTACTACTCCATACCACTTGGTGGCAGTAGAACACCACTTCCATCGTTTCCAAACAGCCAATGAAATATTAAAAATGGCACCAAAGAAAAAGAAGACTAGACATTGAAGAAGCTGACGGGGTTTCTGTGCTTTTAAAGAGTCAACGAAACTACCAGACGTCATCATCTCACATCAACACCAACCCAGCTGTCAATTAGCACATGTCTCAGGTTAGCATACGTTTCCCATAATTCTTGTTCGTCGTTCCTTTTTTTTTTTTTATGACTGTTAACCGACGCCCTTTAACGATTAATAACCGTTAACCGATAAGTCCGGGAGGGTTGGCTGCTACGATGTTGCGCGCGTTGTCGTGGACGCATGCGGACACTTCCCTGTGTATACTCTCGCAGCAATGTGTTGCCGTCAGCTCGTCGCAGAGATGCGCCGTCACTTTTGATTTATACTAGCGCAGTCTGCGCTATGTTATTCCACGCCACAACGCAAGAGCGACAATCACGAACTAGCTAAACTTACTAAACTTATCTCTTGCGTTTTTCCACTTCCTCACCGTCTCGGCCGTATCCAGACCCACATTAATCGCTATCTCCCTCCATGAATTACTAGAATATGTGCTGTCTTTGTAGCGTGAAGAACCAGAATCGTACAGATGTGGGTACTTCCTCATTTTTTCAATGACGTGCTCTTTTCTACGATGATGTAGAATTGACCAATCAGAGGCCTGTTGCACCTGTCGACACGCCCCCATGAGTTGATTGAATTACGTAGCTTAAAAACAAAATTGACCGTTAGTATTAATCGGTTAGAGTTACTGTTATCGGTTAACGGTTAAACGGTTAACCATGTGTATCCCTGTGTCAAACACAAGGCTCGCGGGCCAAATGTGGCCCGCAACGTCATTTTATGTGGCCCTCGAGCGCTTGTCCATTATTGGCTTAAATCTTAAACCAATATTTTAAGACTCAAAATAAGCTTACGCCGCTTCAAAGCGCATGTTGACAATAAACTACATCTCCCATAATGCATTTCGTCGTCACCCACAACGATAACAGTATATCGCCATGAGCAAAAACTCAGGACGATTTTCAGAACTAATGAATTTGAGAAAAACCTCTACAACTAATCCCTACATGTCCAAGAAAAGAAAAATGGATGCACAAGGAAGACAGTTTCATCAACAACAAGAAAACGAATAAAAGTTTGTATCTCAAGGTGAAAAAAACAGTATGTCTTTTGTGTTATGAGATGGTGTCTCTTCTAAATACAGAATCAGTTATTTAACAATATAATAAGGTGTAGTTTAATATATTTTGATTTATATTGCATATTGTTACATTCATGCTGTCAGTCTGGCCCTTGGAGGGCCACCATGATGCTGATGTGGCCCTCAGTGGAAATGAGTCTGACCCCCCCTGATCTAAAGCATCGTTTGTGGTTCTCATACAGCTGAAAGTTCACGTCTCAGACTCTCCTGCTGAAGCTGAAGCCAGTTACAAGTGTTGCTGACTTCCCTAATAAAGGAGAGCATCCATGTGAGACCGGCTCAAACCGGTATCTGCTCTTCACAAGTGGAACAACAAAGGGCTGTCGTTACGGTTTGTGTTCTGACTTTAATCCTTCCCCCCCGACAGCTGGTGGACCGGTGTTGAGGAGGAAGTGATGGGACACACGGATGTTGCTCAGGTGTCTCTGCATCTCTGGAGGTCGTCCTCCATCACCTCCTCTAAAGGAGCCACGTTTGATTGTTGCAATGTGCTGAAAAATAAAAGGCCTAAAACAACTGCTGGAAGAACATGTGCCTCGTTATAACAGAACGTTCTAGTTTCCCTGAAACCCCGTAACAACCGGGTTAACCTGCAGGTGAGCTGCTGTAATTTAATCACCTCAGACGCCACCGCGCGCTGCAGAAACTGCACCGACGCGTCTGGATTTTTTTACAGCAGTTTTGATAAAACGTGAAAAAGTGCCAGAACATCACTGATTTCAGGAGCTAACGAGCTAACGAGCTTTTCCCGCCGCCGCTCTGCTGCGCTAATGGAGCATCAGAACCGTTTATCTGAGCAGCAGCGTCTCTTCACGGACAATCAGGTCGATAAACAGGCGGAGGAGACGCCGGACGCCCGCCGTCGTGGAGGTCAGGACAACACGAGGATGAAGACACGGCGTGGACGAAGACACAGCAAGGACGAAGACACGGCGAGGACTAAGACACGGCGTGGACGAAGACACGGCGAGGACTAAGACACGGCGAGGACTAAGACACGGCGTGGACGAAGACACGGCGTGGACGAAGACACGAAGAGGACGAAGACACGGCGTGGACGAAGACACAGCGAGGACTAAGACACAGCGTGGACGAAGACACGGCGAGGACTAAGACACGGCGAGGACTAAGACACGGCGTGGACGAAGACACGGCGTGGACGAAGACACGAAGAGGACGAAGACACGGCGTGGACGAAGACACGGCGAGGACTAAGACACGGCGTGCACTAAGACACGGCGAGGACTAAGACACGGCGTGGACGAATACACGGCGTGGACGAAGACACAGCAAGGAAAAAGACACGGCGTGGACGAAGACACGGCAAGGACGAAGACACGGCATGGACGAAGACAAGGCATGTACGAAGACGCGGCGAGGACGAAGACACGACATGGACGAAGACACAGCGTGGACGAAGACACAGGGTGGACGAAGACACAGCGTGGACGAAGACACGGCGAGGACGAAGACACGGCGTGGACGAAAACATGGCGACGACAAAGACATGGCGTGGACGAAGACAGGCCGTGGAAGAAGACACGGTGTGGACAAAGACAGAGCATGGACGAAGACACGGCGAGGACAAGGACACGGTGTGGACAAAGACAGGGCATGGACAAAGACACGGCGAGGACGAAGACACGGCGTGGACGAGGACACGGCATAGACGAAGACACGGCATGGAAGCAGACACGGCGTGGACAAAGACATGGCGTGGACAAAGACACCGCGAGAACGAAGACAGTGCGTGGACAAAGACACGGTGTGGACGAAGACACAGCGTGGATGAGGACATGGTGTGGAGGAAGGACTAAGACACAGCGAGGGCGAAGACACCGCGTGGACGAAGACATGGTGAGGACAAAGACACGGTGAGGACGAGGACACGGTGAGGACAAAGACACAGCGAGGATGAAGACACGGTGTGGATGTAGACACGGCGAGGACAAAGACATGGCGTGGACAAAGACACCGCGAGGACGAAGACAGTGCGTGGACGAAGACACGGTGTGGACGAGGACACGGTGTGGACGAAGGACGAAGACAGGGTGTGGACTAAGACATGGCAAGGGCGAAGACACAGCGAGGGCGAAGACACCACGTGGACGAAGACACGGTGAGGACAAAGACACAGCGTGGACGAGGACACATGGAGCGACCCTGCAGGTCTGAGTCACAACGCCAGACGGAACTAATGAGCTTCTGTCACAGCCGTTTCACACAAAAGCTACATTTCAAACTGAACCGACGACGACAACAACAGGAGGAAAATAAATGACCTCCATAAAAAAAGAAAAATAAAGATTCTTCCACCATGTTTCTCTTTTATATTTATCTGTATCTGGGGAAAAGTTTACGAGGATTTTCATGGCTGCTCTCCTCTGACGCAACAACAACTCGCTGGGAAACACGAACTCTGTTACTGAGGTCCAACATGTCAAACAGGTCCTGCAGCAGGTCCAGCAGCAGGTCCAGCAGCAGGTCCAGCAGCAGGTCCAGCAGCAGGTCCAGCAGCAGGTCCTGCAGCAGGTCCAGCAGCAGGTCCAGCAGCAGGTCCAGCAGCAGGTCCAGCAGCAGGTCCAGCAGCGGGTCCAGCAGCAGGTCCTGCAGCAGGTCCAGCAGCAGGTCCAGCAGCAGGTCCACCAGCAGGTCCAGCAGCAGGTCCACCAGCAGGTCCAGCAGCAGGTCCATCAGCGGGTCCAGCAGCAGGTCCTGCAGCAGAGAAGGTGGTTGGACCTCTGTGGACCTGGAACAGGTCTGGAGAACGAGGTTGGATCTCTCTCCACCTGGAACCGGTCTGGAGAACACAGTTGGACCTCTCTCCACCTGGAACAGGTCTGGAGAACACAGTTGGACCTCTGTGGACCTGGAACAGGTCTGGAGAACACAGTTGGACCTCTGTGGTTTTATTGCTGTCCATCACACAACATGAACCTTTTCTTTCGCTCCTTCCTCCTTCACCGACATTTCTGCTTGTTGATGCCAAAATGCATTCTGGGACACTTTACCGTCTCAAGTCGGAAGAAGTCTCCTCTGGCTGCACATCTGGAGCACATCTGGGACTCTGACCAGTGGAGCCTATAAACCAGGCTTCATGCGACCCTCTCTTACGAGGAGCTTCGTTAGCTAGACGGCCTGCGCTCCCGTTAAAGAGCAGTAATTAGTCTTCATGTGTCTTCTCCAGTGAACTCCGCGCTACCGCCGCGAACAAACACTTAAACTGCTAATAAATAACGTCGACACAAAGTGGGAGGGTGCTGAATGTACAACGCCACGAAGCCACGAAACAAGAAAGGAGAGCTGTTAAAGACGCTGTATAAAATCGCTCAGCTCTATAAAAGACATTCAAATATTTTAGGTTTGCTTGCTATAAAGAGCGATCTTTAAACCGTGCCTCCCGCGGCTACAACTTTAGCTCGGCAACATTTGCAGATTATCGTAGTTTGTTGGACGTCGTCTTTTTTAAATCCACGGCTCCTTGTTTAGGAAGAAGTTCCTCAGTCTCATGTTGCCGTTCTGGAGCTTCCACTTCGGGACTTTCGCTGTTTGCAGCCATCACCGTTTAGCCATAAGCTAGTAGCGTGTTGTGCCTCCAGCGCAACTGCAAAACAGTCCCCTGTCAAACAATGTTCTGCGGCACTTACGTTCCACCGCGCGGCGTTCCCAACGTTGTGTACGCTACATTACATACTCACCGGTATTACGGTATATGAAAAATTCATATAAGAAAAATAAACACCGGTATTCGGAATGAACCGGTATGAACCGGTATGAACCGGTATGAACCGGTATACCGCCCAGCAGTAGAAAAACCAACGAGGAACAGCCACCAGATCTGGCGTGAGTTCTGTTCATGAGTCCACCATCCAGACGTCAGGGAGTCTGAATCTGAATCCACCAGAGTGACTTCAGGAAAAGGAAATCCACCTTCTGGAGCGGTCCAGTCGGAGCTCAGAACTGAACCCCGCAGCAGACATCCTCCAACCGGTCCAGAACTCCTCAACGTTCTGCAGCTCTGATCCAGAGACGCTGATGTAGATGTGAACTCCAGAGTTTCACTCACTTCTCTCCTCCTTCATCCTGTCAAACATGTCCCACATCTTCCTTCCTTCCTTCCTTCCTTCCTTCCTTCCTTCCTTCCTTCCTCCCGGGTCGCCCCGGTTCTCGGAGCGTCTACCTGTCAGCGCGGCTGAGTTTATCTCCTCAAGGACGCGTGCGGCGCCGTGATGCGGCGGCGCCGTGATGCGGCAGCGCCACGCAGCTATCACAGCTCTTTGAGCAACGCTGCAAATTGAAAACACAAACAAGGGAAAGCGTTTTATTCCATTTTGAGTCCCGTTAATGAGTTTGCAGCCTGAAACATCACTGCTGCAAACGCTAAGTGCTTATTGATTTTAGACGGAGGGGAATAAAGCTCAGTTTGGAAAAAAAAAAGGCAGAGTGGGGGTGCTGATGAGGAGGGAGAAGCTTGTTTTCACATCCTTCTGTTTCTCCATGAAGCAGCTCAGAGTCTGTGTTCATATTTACAACGTTCACGTTCACTTCAAACCTTTGAGGCTGTTATTTCTGTGAACTGCGTGGGAGGTTCGAGTCCTACATTCTCCCTTTCAGCTACTTCGTATCTGTGTCGCTGCTACGTATCTGCGATGCTCTCTGCCCCCCCCCATCTCTACCGTTGGGGCGCTCCGCTGCTTTTCAACTCCTTCACCCCCCCGAGGAGTTTTGCAAGTCAGATGAGCGCGAGGACGAAGAGTAAAAGGCAGCGCACCTGTTGGTGCAGCTCCGGCAGGTCACCTGCATCTCTGCAGAGTCTCTACCTCCTACCTGTCAGGGTGATGGGTTATTATAGTTTTGGATTTTCCATTAGTTTTAGTTTTTATTTAGTTTTTAGTTTAGTTTTTCCAAATTCAGTTAGTTTTAATTTATTTTTAGAGCAGTTTTGCTAGTTTTTATTCGTTTTTGTTTTGAAATACTTAGTTTTAGTTTAGTTTTTATTAGTTTCAGTGTTAGTTTTAGTTTTATTTTGTAATTTAGGGTTGTAATTTTGGTTGGAGTGAAGCACTGAACTTTTTGAAGGCTATCGAATCACATAGTCGTGTTTACATTCTGGTCTCAATAAACATATTTATCAATGCGTCTTCCCTCTTGTGGTGTTCCTGCGTATTTACTGACCAGCAGCTATCTGGTCTCCATGGAAACAGTCCATTATAGTTGCTGTTTTCTCCCGTTCCTTCCCAACGCTGACTGCCCTGCAGCCATAGCTTCTTTCGAGGGGGCTAGCTTAGGCTAGCTTATCCAGCTAGTCTTGGTTAGCCTTCTTTCCAGGTGGCTAGCTTAGGCTAGCTTATCCAGCTAGTCTTGGTCAACCTTCTTTCCAGGGGGCTAGCTTAGGCTAGCTTATCCAGGTAGTCTTGGTTAGCCTTCTTTCCAGGGGGCTAGCTTAGGCTAGCTTATCCAGCTAGTCTTGGTCAACCTTCTTTCCAGGGGGGTAGCTTAGGCTAGCTTATCCAGGTAGTGTTGGTTAGCCTTCTTTCCAGGGGGCTAGTTTAGGCTAGCTTATCCAGGTAGTCTTGGTTAGCCTTCTTTCCGGGGGCTAGCTTAGGCTAGCTTATCCAGTTAGTCTTGGTTAGCCTTCTTTCCAAGGGGCTAGCTTAGGCTAGCTTATCCAGCTAGTCTTGGTCAACCTTCTTTCCAGGGGGGTAGCTTAGGCTAGCTTATCCAGGTAGTGTTGGTTAGCCTTCTTTCCAGGGGGCTAGTTTAGGCTAGCTTATCCAGGTAGTCTTGGTTAGCCTTCTTTCCGGGGGCTAGCTTAGGCTAGCTTATCCAGCTAGTCTTAGTTAGCCTTCTGGTGCGAGCTTTTCAAATGGACTTTCAGATTCGTGGGTTTTTTTCTCCTTCAGAAGTATTCCACACATTGTATCACCTGCTTCTACAACAAGGCACTTATTTTTATCGTTAACACAGTCGTAGTCAAAGAAATCCCAAATAGGACTGAGACGCTTTTTCCTAACTTTTGCCGCAGCCATCACTGATGATCTTTTTTTTTTTTGCAGTTGTTGTACGGCGGAGCGAAGTTAATAGATTTCAAACGTTTATAAGGGAAAAAAATTACAAACATGAAAACGAAGGACATTCTTGACATTATTATAGTTAATTTTAGTTAGTTTTATAAACACATAATACAGTTTCAGTTATAATTTTTTTTAAAAACTCTCATTTTTATTTTATTTCAGTTAACAAAAATGTTTTTTTCAATTCTAGATTTCGTTATTTTGTTTGTTTTCGTTAATGATAATAACATTGCTGGCTCCGCCCCCGGCCCCGCCCCCGGGGCCTCAGCTTGCATCATTAAGCCTTTGTGGTTTGTTCACACATCGTCACCCCTCCAGGGGCTTTTGACTTTGATGAAAGGCTCAGAAATGATCGATGCTGACAGAGAGTGACAGCAGGAACAGCGGAGGCTATTCTGAGATTAAACGCATGATATTGACGTCTGGCCTGGTTTTGTACATGTCTGCGTCACAGCTGGAACAAGATTCAGTGATGAAATCACTGATGAAAAGCACAGATGGAAACACTGCAGAGGGGAAGCATTATATCCGGACGTGTGTTTTACGTCCTGACAGTAACTACTAACTGTCTCTGGGCTGTCAGAGCCTTTTCTACGGACCGTACAGTCGCTGCAGCGCCACATGGTTCTAAGTTCGCTCTGCCGGCAGCCGGACCGCCCCGTTGGAGGACGTTGAGCGGACAGAAGCATCGTTTCTGGGCGGAGCAAAGGAGGCGGCGGCTTCCGGCTGCAGCGGCTTGACTCAGCTCACGCCGACCCGCGGTGTCGATGACGTACACGAGGACGGGTGGAAATATGACGGTGGACTCTCACAGCAGCGCTGCCGTTCATAACGTCTGCTTTTCAGGGGGTGGAGTCAGACATGACTCCGCCTCCCTCCTCGTTTGAAACGCAGCAGTTGTACAAACACGGTAAATCATCTCTTCGCTGTTACAAACTGTTCTGAGTTTGCTGTAAAGAAAAATTCGGTCCGACTCAGCGTTTACAAATGTTCTGGAGAAGCTCCGCCCCCCATACTTTTTTAGTGAAAAGTACATTTCCTCCCTGAAAAACAAAGGCGCATCAATGTTAAATCCAGTGTATTCTGCACTTTTAAACTCCTTAGAAAGCAGCACATTTACATCAAACATATGGAGCCCCGTTTGGGTCATAATTCAATGAATAAATAAGTCTATTATTATGAAATACAGGTGTTTAATATTATGAAATACGTATCCATTATTATGGAATATTTCCCATTATTATGAAAAAAATTTAATTATTATGAAATTACATAATCGCTTCATTTTTCATAAGAATGAGCTTTTACATAATAATGACATTTTGCCAGTGGGCGGGACCAGCGGTTGACCTGCATGCTCATTGGCTGATCCTTCTCCATTCTACGCTCTGACATCGACTAGTTTTGGCCGTGTGGTCCCGTTAGCAGCGGGTTGTGGCGTCATCAAGGTGCGCTCCTAGTCCGATTGTAGCTATGGCAGCTTGGACTGAGCTACGGGAAACCTTGACGTTTCTTAGTCGATGTCAACTTTTAACTGTAAACTGAGGTGCATTCTGCCACCTACTGGCCTGGAGTATATACTATCGATATTCACTGTTCTGTTGCTTATGCCTGAATGAAAGAGCAGCCAATCACATAAATGGCTCCGCCCTCTCTGCTGTGATTGACACACAAATCATTCTTATGAAAAACGAATCCATTATCATAATAATGGGAAATATTCCATAATAATAAACGCCTGTATTTCATAATAATAGACTCATTTATTCATTGAATTATGACCCAAACAGGGCTCCATACAAACATCCATCTTTTTTTCCAGCTGGCTGCTTTAAAGCTAAATTCGCTCCGACTCCACAATCGCAGATCTCGCTGAGATGTCAAAGCACTTCAAGTCCGATTTGCTGCATAAATGTGCTATCGGGTTATTTTCCTCCCGCACGTCCCTCAGAAGCTGCGGTGAAAGTGTGACGGCGAGACCGAAGGGGACAGAAGAGACCGTCCAACTGTCAGCTCGCGTACCGGTCAGACTTGAATCTGCTCCGCTGCTTCGTTGGAAAAAGAGATAAAAACCCATTAACATGCAACGATCCGTCATGGATGAGCTCCACGGATCAAATTAGACTCCTGCAAACGAGCTTTTCCTCAGAGACCCCCCCCCCACCCACCCGCCCCCAGGATTCCTGGTTCATCAGCGAGCTCAGGAATGAGTTACATCAGTGATTCCCAAAGTGTGGGCCGCGGCCCCCTGGTGGGCTGTCATGGTACTGCAGGTGGGCCGTGAGAGGTCATTAAAATTAAACAAATGTGTTTTAAATCCTCGATCTTTTTTAAATATGTTTTTAATTGACATGATTAAAAAAAACATTAAGAAGTAATAAAACAAACCAGTTAAGTGTTATTCTACTGTCATCTTAACTTAATATGACAAGTGTCACCTTATTTGTTGACCCCTCACATTAATATCGGATCATGGTTCCTGGTCCTGTATGTTGATCACAGTTGTGATTAAAGGCTGCAGAGATTTTTCACATTTCATATTGGGCCTTGGTATTCTGAAGTTTGGGAACGGCTGAGTTACAAAATAGAAACTGTCTGGGATCTGAAGACAAAACTCACGATTCCTGCAGGAGAGAAACGTTCAACCGTCAACAGTGGAGCAAAGAACTGAAGGACAATCAAGAACCAACGCAACAGTTTCCTTCTAGGGATGGGCATAATTAATCGATTAATCGATGATTGATCATTAAGACATTCATTTTCGTCGATGAACCGAATGTTTTTTTTTTTAAACAATCTGAATGTAGGTTATCAGTGCACGTCCTTAAACAATGCGATGCATTTCTCTGTGCCACCGATAGAAATTTGCCAGCAGGGGGCAACATTTCACCATCACCTACCCTGGCTGGCCTCAGTTGTTACATGCGAGCTTCTGTAGGTCATCGCCTAATCATGCAGCGGTCGCGGTGAAGTGTGGCGTGGGAACCATTTTAGTTTAGAAAATGAGCAAGTGTACTGCAATCACTGCAATGCTAATTACAAATACAATTAATCGACAACGACAATGATGTATCACTTGAACAACGCGCATCCAAGCCTTGTAAAGGACGGTGGAGGCGGTTCATCATCAGCCTAGTCTAGCCTAGCCTAGCCTAGCCTAGCCTCAATTCGGCGTTAGCACGGACCAGAAGGAGCTGCAGCGCACATCGAGCACACAACAAGCGCATCTTTTAAGAATATTGTTAAGAAACAAAAAGCCTGTAATACTGGCGCCTTGATATAAATTGTCCTTGTTAAGTAGTCTCCTCGATATCTCTTCTTTTATTATCGTTGTTTTTTTAAAGAAAAAAAAAAAACAGGAAATGTCACGTTATTCTTGACCACGAACATCCGGGCCACTGAACACATCTGGGCATGTGCGGGCCATAGTGACCAGGCCATAGCAACCAGGCCAAAGGGGAAAACAAACGTCACGCCGATATCAAGAATTATTGTGATAGTTTTCAACATAAAAATGTTAATGATTAATCAATTATCAATCATTAATTCTCCCGACGATCAACGAATAAATCTTCACCGAATGCCCATCCCTATTTCCTTCACCTGATTTAAAATCATCAAGGTGTTTTATTTGGTTGGAACAGAAACAGAAACCTGGTCAGTGTTCCAGGAAGGAAAACGATGGAACCGATCTGAAGTGGTGGCGTACCGGTCCAGGGACCGTCTGAATGTCTTCTACACCGGTCGCCTCCAGATCATGTGACATCTGAAGATAGTAACAGACTGATCTTCCCGCTACGATCCGTCTGATGCAGAGGTAACCTTAACCGGGGCAGTAGCTGCGCCCCTCTGCAGTAATCACTTGACCCGGTCATCTGCCCACCCAGCTGCTCCTCATTAACCATCAGCGCCGGCATACGCCCGCTGACTTCCATCCGTCACGCTCTGACGGCTCGGCCAGGTAGCCTTTATTCCACCTGTACCTGCATCTGCTGGCTCCTCTGCTCTCAGTTTAATGTCTCTGTACCTTCAGATCTTCATCCGTTCATTTAAAAACGAAAGATCTCAGTCCAGTTTAGTCCGGATGCATCAACAGAGACTCCTGACTGGTTTCCTGCCGCTACAGCTACAGTCCTCGCCAAGCGCTTGTTTCTCTTTCCAATAAATTCATGTTGCTGGAAAAGAAACAATGCATTTCATTATTTCCCCCCGGAGCCTGCGCCGGTTATTTACCGTCTCCGTGTTTGTGCAGCAGAAATACAACGACTCTACGATGAAGTGTTTGTTTCTAAATGGAAAGTCGTTAGTCTGTAGATGCTGCTGCAGACGTTGAGGTGTCCTGCTGTGAACCCTGCTGAGTTCAGCTGTGTGCGTCTTCCTCCGGTTGTTCAGAGCTAATCAAACTAGAACGTTCTTGATTATCTGATTTAACGTGGCTGGTATCTTCACTCATCACTGCCTGGCTCCTGGCTGGTCTCCACCTCCATGATTCTGCTTCATGTTACAGGTATGTTAGATTATATACTCACTAACTAACATCTGCTGTCTCTAATAACTTCAAATGAGGATAAAAAGACAGATCTAGGCCCAAAGCTCATCGGTGCTGCTCCAACAGAAAGGTCTGAAATGTGAAAAGAACCTGGTGTGAACAGAGGTGGATCCATTTCTACTGATCATGTTTGAATCAGGTTTAGGGTCACAGCTGCACAGTGTAATTGATGCTTTCAGTTCAATTATTTCAAACAAAGTCATTGGAACACTCACAAGATGTCACCAAAATCACTTTGTCCCTTTAAAATCTTTCAGAAAATGATGTAAATGTATTGCAAGATGAATATTGATATATATCGTATCGTGAGCCGAATATCGTGTATCGTATCGTATCGCGAGATTAGTGTATCGCTACAGCCCTATTCCCCATCAATAAAAAAAATAAATAAAGACCTGGTTCTAGGATGGTTCTGAACCAGGACTGGTCCACTTTGGTGGAAAAGTCCTGACTGATACGAACTTCTGAACAAACTACATGAAAAATGCCAATAAATGAACCAAACCATTGGAACAAACACTGGCACTATAAACTATGCACGATAAATGTTTTTTAAAACCGATACCGATAACCGATAACACACACACATATACCTAAGATCATTACATCAATACTACGAACAAAACCAAAAACAGTTTTGACTCTTTAAATGAACAGATATTTATTTTTTTCCAATGAAAAACTATTGTCAAGCCTCTCAAACATTTTCTTAAATCTATCAAACAAACCTATTTGATATCTCACATTAACTTAAATAAGGTTCATTACTGACTGATATAAAAAATAAAGGCTCCTTGAACTGATGGAAATACATGCATCAGAATTACTAACTGAAAAAATGCATTCCTCAATGACAATAAAAAATAATCCACAGGTCATAATGTACCGACACAAGTTAGACTTGTCTGTGTAAATAGACCGAAAAAGTGCACTCCATAGTAACAAAAAATTACGTTTAAAGTATTTTGGCTTGTGGTGCCATTTAAATGAATGCCTTTAATTAAAGTAAATGAGGTTCAGTAGTTTTTATTTTTTCTTTTAATCTCATGGAAGCTTTAGATGAGAGAGATGATGGCGATGAGCAGAGAGGAGAGGAGAGACTGCTGCTTGCGGACATTAGCTCATGTTAGCTTACGCTAGCATTAGCACACGTTAGCTCATGTTAGCGTTAGCTAATGTTAGTTTACGTTAGTACGATTTCAAAACTCTGTTAAAGCGATGGTTATGTTTCAGATGGTCAGATGATCAGGTTTGATGTATTAAAGTTTGTGCTATTTTCCCTCCTTCGCTTGGAGCATTTGTCACAAATAACCAGCAAAATATCTTCTTCTGAAACTTTAACAAAGTTCCATACAATCACCGCCATGTTGTTGGTTTTGTTTTTTTTTCATCAGTACGCTGTGCTGCAGGCTGCATTAAAGGTGTAACGTAAATTCCCTCGTTCCCTCGTTTACTAGTCGTTCTTTCAGCCTTTTCTATTTCTTATTTTTTTATGTGTAACATGAGGGAAAATACTGCGAATATCAATTCAAGTCAGCAACTACTAAAATTATGACCAAGTTAACGAGTTGTTTTCTGGCATGAGGGGGTATTCTTGATTTTCCTGTTTGAGTAATCGTTTTTCTGATTATGCCGACGTCACTTGAACATAACATTCACTGCTGGTCATTCAAGACTCAGAGGGAGCGAGGCACTGCTGTGTTGACAAAAATATATGTTATCGGGGCTATTTGTCGTGATATCGGAGTTATCGGGATGACGTCATAATTTCCAGTTATCGGCCCAATAATTATCGTGATGTTATCGTGATTATTATCGTGTCCGAATATTTATCGGCCTGATAATTATCGGGTTGCTAATTTTCGTGCACCCCTAACTGCCACCTATATACACATATAAATATAAATATACACATAGGAACTTTTTCCAGTCTGTACTCATCTCCGTGTTCATCTGAGCAGAAATCGTGCAGCTCAGATAAAAACATGTCGTAACCAGTGAAAGCACGTCCCTGTGACTGATCCGATTTTGCCGTCAGCCGTTTCACCTTGGCAACCAGCAGCCTCCGCTGATGACACAGCAGGGAAACATTAACTTTAGTTTTTGCTACCCTCCTCTGTAGCGTACGGCAGCCCTTCCACGTGCTCTCTGATGGCTCAGCGCACGTCAAAACCTACGAGGATGATAAAATATGGATGGTGCGTCGCTACGGAGCGAAGAGCTTTCAGCAGCTGCCCAGTCAGCCGGAGCAGGATCCTCAGATCAGCGATGTTCTGCAGCGTCGTCTTATTAAAATGACAGATTTGTTTTTAAGACGCATCTCCAGGAGGAGCCAGCTGATGATTGACAGCTGCACGCTCCGATATCAGCGCTGAAACGAACCAACATCCCGGTTCTCTCTGAGCGGCCCGGTGTGCTGCTATAAATAGCACATGTGGGCCCCTGTGCTCGTACGTGCACGTTACTCACTTTCATAAGTCAAATATATGTGGAGGATGTGAAGAGGGCTGCCCCGGGACATCACCTCAGAGCTTTCCGGATCACAGGATGAGGATCCAGCAGCGCAGCAGATGCTCGCAGAGATCCGCAGCAGAAATTAGCAGCCTAAACGGGATCAACGTTTCCAAGAACCGAGACCCACCCGGGCCGGTTTCTGCATTATTCATCTGAGAAGCTTCTTCCAGGGTGAGAGCTCATCCTCGCCTCTCTTTATCAGAGAAAGCAGCGGCGCAGAAAAGCACCGCTCAGTCGCGCTTCGAGCAAAGCGGCGCCGCCGGGCCGCTTCAGCATCTTCATCTGTGAGCTACGTACGCGTGAAGACGGTTACAGAACCATCCGGAGAACGTTAACGTCCTTCCACAAACCCGCATCTGCGTCTGCAGGAGGCGTGCGCCTCCACAGCAGAAACCAAAAAACCTTTCCAGAAGTTTCCACGCGCTGGATTAGGGATGGAACGGTTAGCTGTATTACGGTAAAGCGCGGTAAAATTCTACGTGATAACGATTAGCGTTTATGTTTGACTTCATCTCATTATCACGGTCGATTACCAGGATAATTAATATCCGCCTCATTCAAGTCGGTAGCAACTCGCAACTGTGTCTCGCGTGAATTTGTAGCTTGTAACATCGGCATCGTAACGTTAGCATGGCAGTAAGTGGTGATAGCACGCAGGACATTGAAAAACTGACATCCAAGAATGACCGGAACGATGTGTTTCCTCCACAAACTGAAAACTGGACAGTTAGCGCCACAGCGGTCAAAATCCCTTTTTACCATTGCAGGTCAAATTTGTAGAAGCAACTTAAGGGAGCTAAGGCTAATGCTTCAAGCTACTGAGATGTTTGACCAAGACTAACCTGGTCGACGCGCTTCACTAACTCACATTTCGTAAACGTTACCGTTGCGTGTTGATCGAAAAATGACCGGAACGATGTTCTTCTGATGCAGTTAAAATATTAATTTATTCCATTAACTGATCCGACAACCATAACGCTGGCAGTTAGCGCCACAGCCGTCAAAAACCTTTTACCCTTCCGGGTCAAACAGCTAACCAATAACAGGCAGCTACCTTTATACCTGACCCTCAGGTAACAACACAGCGACACCCACAGACACACAGAGTGAACTACAATTCAGAACAACATATTTGGCTCCTAAACAACTGTTTCTTTATTTACACATTTATACGTATTTAAGGCTTTTAAAGTCCATTTTTTTTTTTATTTGAACTTGCACTATAATTTTTGTTCCTGATAATTTTTTGCATATTTTGACCTACTGTGGTTGTTAAAGTGGTTTATTTAAATTTGCACCAGACAAATAAGCTTTGTTCCTGTTATTTATTTTGTCCATTTAAAATAAAATCTCTTTCTGTGCCTGTTGTTTCTCCGTTTAATGTGAAAGTTTCATTTTGATAAGATTTTGACTTCTGATGTTTTAGTCTGACAAGAAAATCACAAGATTTTGTGAAATTATTAAAATGTATGTTTTTTTTAGACATTTGTACAGCAATTAAGAATATTGCGATAATATCGTAAACCGTGATAATTTGGTCACTATAATCAAGATATCACATTTTCCACATCGTTACATCCCTACTCTGGATTCACCGCTGCTCCCTCAGAGGGATAAATGGATTCAGCCCCAACATGAATATTAGAGCGATCAGATTATAGACGGGTGTGTACTGGATCCTCCTGCCACCTGTCAGCTGGTCTCAACAGGAAGACAGATGTGGTCAAACCCAGGAGCATCTACTCCCTCCTCAGAGCCGAGGCCATGGAAACGGGGGCGGAGCCACGGCGTCCAGCTGAAACATCTGTTCTGGGATCCCGTCGTTGCTGCAGTTCTTTCTTTTTTTTTTGTCGCTCTAGAGTTTTCTGTTTTAAAAGTTCACGTTTGTCAAAAGAGACTCATCCAGCTGCCGGTCCAAGATCCGGTTCAGACTGAATCTGGACTGACTTCCTGACTTCCTCAGTCTGAACGGTCCCGCCGGTCCGACATGGTCTCCAGGAGACGTTCGTGTCCTTCACAAGACGACACAAACATCGACGGAAACGAGTTTACAGAAGTGAAGGAGAGAACGGAGACGGAGGAGGAGGAGGGTGGAGTGAAGATGAAGTTGATGCGTTACTAAACATTAAAAAGGTGTTTGACCGACCTGGAAGGAGTCTTTGGAAACGACAAAAGGTCGGAGTGTTAAAGAGACAGAACGAGGACGAAGGAATAAAAGTCAGAAGGATAGAAGGACGCCAACAGGAAGGTTGTAGATGTGATTGAGAAAAGGATCTGACATCACCGATGACATCACCACATGACCCGATTTTAACCGTGCAGACGTTCAGACGTCATTACTGTCGTCTAAGACGATCGGTCCAAACGGAGACAGACACCCCTGAGACAAACGTCATGAAGGTCCTCAGATCTACCGTAACCACATTAATGACGCGTCTATCTGGACCGGACCGGGCATCGGTCTGCTCCTGAGGTGGTGACGAGGACACGGACCAGAGACCAGAGACCGTTACCGAGAGCCAAAGGGATGAGGATCGGGTCTGACGACGTAAACCTCAGTGGGTCGGTTCAGGACGTCTGTTGTCTCGTCCCTTTAACACAAACACAAACGGGTCCCCGTTGTTTATTCAGCCCTGATGCTCCCAGATCTCTGACACCAGCGCTCCGACTGGTTTCAGTGGGATGATCAAAGATCCGATCAACTCAGCGTGATCCAGACTCAAAGAACGTCTGACTTTGATTTTGACGCGTAAAGAAAATTTAATAAATTCACGAAACATGCAAATGTTTGCATGTTGGAGCAACTCAGTGAAAGCGAGCGTCGTCTCCTAGTGCTGGGCGGTATACCGGTTCATACCGGTTCATACTGAATACTGGTGTTTATTTTTCTTACGATATTCATTTTTCATATACCGTAATACCGGTGAGTATGTACTGTAGCGTACACAACGTTGGGAACGCCGCACGGCGGAACGTAAGTGCCGCAGAACATCGTTTGACAGGGGACTGTTTTGCAGTTGCGCTGGAGGCGCAACACGCTACTAGTTTCTGGTTAAACGGTGATGGATGCTAACAGAGAAAGTCCCGAAGTGGGAGCTCCAGAACGGCAACATGAGACTGAGGAACTTCTTCCTAAACGAGTAGCCGTGTCTGTCGTGTGGAAGTTCTTTTGATTTAAAAAAGACGACGTCCGACAAACTACAATAATCTGCAAAATGTTGCCGAGCTAAAGTTGTAGCCACGGGAGGCTACACCAGCAATCTACTACACCACCTAAGCCGCAAACATTTGTTAGAATACGAGGAACGCATGAAGCTGAGGTCTGCGTCCTCTGCGGCTAACGCTAGTAACCTAGTAACGTTACTCTTTAGTAACGTTACTCTTTAGTAACGTTACCAACAGGTAACGCTAGTAACTTTACTCTGCGGGTAACGCTAGTAACCTAGTAACATTACTCTTTAGTAACGTTACTCTTTAGTAACGTTACTAACAGGTAATGCTAGTAACGTTACTCTGCGGGTAACGCTAGTAACGTTACTCTGCAGGTAACGCTAGTAACGTTACTGCTGTAGAAAAATCAAGTCAGACAGTTAAAGACGCGTTAGCTAGGGGCGCTGCTTATGATAAAAAGAGTAAACGGTGGATCGAAATAACTGACGCGATCACCGTCCACTTAGCAAAAGACATGGTACCGCTAAGTACTGTGGAGAAAGACGCCTTCAGGCCATATTTATTATTTATATATTTAGAGATTTACTTCTTTGGGACACGCTCACGTCTGCTCCAGGTCGTCCGTCACCGGGACGAGTCGAGGCCTGAACATCCTCCACGGGGGTATTAAATACATCACAGCTCCATCGCATCATCTGCTCTTTTTCTTGCGTTGTTTTCTGCTCAATGAAATCCGAACGTGCGTGATGAAACGTCGCCTCGTCCTCGTTGACCTCGGCTAACGCGCGGCGCCTAGAATCAGGCTGGACGGATCAAATGAAGGTTTATTCTCGGACCGGCGTCTCCCCGTCTGCTCTCAGCCGTCACCGGAGACGCTCATCCGTATTCAGGAAGCGTCGCCAGGACAACACTGACGCTCCATCATCTCCCTCGTCGTTGTCATGCACGGCGAGACCGCGGGGACGGCGGGACGGCCGCAGGCGGCGGCGCTGGAGAAGAATAACGAGTGTGAGGAAGGAGAAAGAGACGGAAGACGAAAGGGGGGAAAAACAGACGCTTGAGGAAATGAAAGGTAGATGAAGCAGAGAGGACGTTAGCGTCCTCAGAGGAACGAGGTCGTCTTCAGGTCTGGACTGATGTCCATCTCTACGTCCTCTGATGAGACCGCAGATTCATTCATGGACGTGAAACATAAATAAACATTTTTCCCTTTGAACAAAACGGAGCTTTGAGAAAGAGACCAGATGTTTTTCTTAGTTTTCCTGCTCAGTTCAGGGTTTGACTGCAGTTCAGCAGCTTGATGCTGGAGGACGTTAACGAGTTTGACGTTAAAGAGTTGGACATTAAAGGACCATTAACAGGTTAACTGTCCAGAAACAGGTCTGTCATCCTTTCTGACAGCGATGGAGGAGAACGGATGGAGACTGGACTACCAGACCTCCTCATCAGACGGTCCAAATGTTCTCCGAGCTGATCCAACACTTCTGATGGGAACCGGCAGGAAACGTCACAATTAAAACTCAGAGGCCTCAGAGCTCTACTGCTGGTTGGTGCAGCAGAGAACCTGGTCTTCAGACTTGCTTCTGGTTCCTGGAGATCCTCCTCTCTCTGTCCTCCCTCCATCCTCTCCCCTCCATCCTCTCTGTCCTCCCTCCATCCTCTCTGTGTCCTTCCTACTCTCTCTGTCCTCCATCTTCTCTCTGTCCTCCCTCCTCCTCTCTCTGTCCTCCATCCTCTCTCTGTCCTCCATCCTCTCTGTCCTCCCTCCATCCTCTCTGTGTCCTTCCTATTCTCTCTGTCCTCCATCCTCTCTCTGTCCTCCATCCATCCTCTCTGTGTCCTTCCTACTCTCTCTGTCCTCCATCCTCTCTCTGTCCTCCATCTTCTCTCTATCCTTCCTCCTCTCTCTGTCCTTCATCCTCTCTGTGTCCTTCCTCCTCTCTCTGTCCTTCCTACATCCTCTCTGTCCTCCATCCTCTCTCTGTCCTCCATCTTCTCTCTATCCTTCCTCCTCTCTCTGTCCTCCATCCTCTCTGTGTCCTTCCTCCTCTCTCTGTCCTTCCTACATCCTCTCTGTGTCCTTCCTCCTCTCTCTGTCCTTCCTACATCCTCTCTGTCCTAAATCTTCTATCTTCCTATCTTTCCTCTTTATCCTCTCTCTCTGTCCTCCATCCTCTCTCTGTCCTCCATCTTCTCTCTGTCCTTCCTCTTCTCTCTTTCCTCCATCCTCTCTGTCCTCCCTCCATCCTCTCTGTCCTCCATCCTCTCTCTGTCCTTCCTCCTCTCTCTGTCCTCCATCCATCCTCTGTCCTCCATCCTCTCTGTCCTCCATCTTCTCTCTGTCCTTCCTCTTCTCTCTTCCCTCCATCCTCTCTCTGTCCTCCATCCTCTCTGTCCTACGTCCTCTCTCTGTCCTCCGTCCTCTCTCTGTCCTCCCTCCATCCTCCCTCCATCCTCTCTGTCCTCCATCCTCCCTCTGTCCTCCCTCCATCCTCTCTGTCCTCCCTCCATCCTCTCTGTCCTCCATCCTCTCTCTGTCCTCCCTCCTCTCTGTCCTCCATCCTCCCTCTGTCCTCCCTCCTCTCTGTCCTCCATCCTCCCTCTGTCCTCCCCCTCCATCCTCTCTGTCCTCCATCCTCTCTCTCTCTGTCCTCCATCCTCTCTCTGTCCTTCCCTCTCCTCCCTCCTCATCTCTCTGTCCTCCATCCTCTCTGTCCCTCTCCTCCTCTGTCCTCCATCTCCCTCTGTCCTCCCTCCTCTCTCTGTCCTCCATCTCCCTCTGTCCTCCCTCCTCCTCCTCTGTCCTCCCTCCATCCTCCTGTCCTCCTCCTCTCTGTCCTCTCCTCCTCTCTGTCATCCATCTCTCTCTGTCCTCCCTCCTCTCTGTCCTCCATCCTCCCTCTGTCCTCCCTCCATCCTCTCTGTCCTCCATCCTCTCTGTCCTCCATCCTCTCTCTGTCCTCCATCCTCTCTCTGTCCTCCATCCTCTCTCTGTCCTCTGTCTTCTCTCTGTCCTCTGTCCTCTCTCTGTTCTGTCTCTCCCCTCTTTTCTTTCTTTATCCAGCTGGTCTTCATCAGGAAGGTCCCTCCATATGATCCAGGTCCTGGTCCAGGTTTCTTCCTCTTAAAGTGGAGGGTTTTTTTTGCCACTGTTTGACTTAAAGATTTTTTTTTCTTAATGATATTTGCTCGGGGGTCATGATCTGGGTCTCTCTAAAGACCTGGAGACATTTGACATTGTAACAGACGCTATACAAATAAAACTGAAATGAATTGAATTTGGTTGTTTAGCTGCTGGAGGACATCTGATGGACTGGACGCTGCTGCAGTCGTTAGCTAAGCTTCTCTTTCTTCTCTTCCTCCCAGCTGGTCCATCTTCATGAGTCTGGTTCCTCCTGTTGGTGGGAAGTTTCTTCTTTTCCACCGTATATAAGGATTTAATCATGTCAGGATCCAACCTACTGGTCTGACTGGTCTGACTGGAACCATAATGGGACTGACCTGGACGACGTTTGCCGTAAATGGACGTCAGACGTGAAACTGAATTTAAATCTGACGCTTTCATCCTGGAGATTTTATTTCTCAACGGACCGGACCTCGATAAGGTCATTTAAATGGATGCCAGTGACCTTCTTTGACCTTCTGAAGTCACTCTGAAACATTCACAGCTGACCTTTCTGCTTGTAAAGCTGCCAAACTGAGGGTGAACGTCTGTGTGGCTTCACACAACTGACCTCCTCCTTAACTCCATTAAAGTCCTTGTGTCGGAGCTCAGTGGCGTTGGGTTTCTGTCTCTAACATCAGCATCGAACTGTCGACGGTTCACGAATTCAGTCCGTTAAATTCCATTTTCCTCTTCTGCAGCCTGAGATCGTGATGAAACGCCTCATCAGCTGCGACGCTTCCTGTGAGGGAAACATTATCTGCTGGCTTCCTGTAATCACTTTAGTTTTATTTGATCCAGTTGTGGAACAGCTGGAGGAACGTCTGGACCGGATGAAGAGTCTCTCCGGTCCGGATCTGTGGGGATCTGCTGGCAGAGCTCACATCTACTTCCTGTTAGTCTCCAGCCACGTTAACGGATCGTTTTCATGCCGGTGGACGTCATCTGTGCAGGTGACTGCTGAGCACCACAGGGGCGGAGTTAAAGTTAGTTTATGTTGAATTAATCTAGTCGAGGTCTTTAAGGGCCACTGGGCTGCATGTCTTAGATGTTTCCCTGAACGGATCACCGTCAGACAGTCGTCTGTTTCAGAAACATTCGTTCCAATAAACTGATGACAGGAAGTGCAACAAAGAAGGAAGCGGCTCTCCGACAGACGCATCCACTCAACCCGACGCATCTGCAGACGTGCAGTCATGATGGAAACGGTGAGGACGAACGGGAGATGCGCCAGTGATCACAGCTGTCCTCTCTGCGCTGAGGTTTAACTGCATCGCCAGTAACGGCTGCACAATAACGGCTGCACAATAACGGCTACACAGTAACGGCTGCACAATAACGGCTGCACAGTAACGGCTACACAATAACGGCTGCACAGTAACGGCTGCAGTAACGGCTGCACAGTAACGGCTGCACAATAACGGCTGCACAGTAACGGCTGCACAGTAACGGCTGCACAGTAACGGCTGCACAGTAACGGCTGCACAGTAACGGCTACACAATAACGGCTGCACAATAACGGCTGCACAGTAACGGCTGCACAGTAATGGCTGCACAGTAACGGCTGCATAGTAACGGCTGCGCAGTAACGGCTGCGCAGTAACGGCTGCGCAGTAACGGCTGCGCAGTAACGGCTGCACAGTAACGGCTACACAGTAACGGCTGCACAGTAACAGCTGCACAATAACGGCTGCACAGTAACGGCTGCACAGTAACGGCTACACAATAACGGCTGCACAGTAACGGCTGCACAGTAACGGCTGCACAGTAGAGATGCGCGGATGAACCGCGCACTCGCGGGCGGAGCGGATAATCCGCATATCGGGCGGATGACTCGTCAAAAAATAATACTTTAATTAAATTCGGGCGGGTTGCGGTTGAAGCACTCAAATAATAATAATAAGAAAAAATATTTTACATATTACTAAAAAGGATGGCGGGTCGGTTCGGTTTTGAAAATTGGTGAAAAAACGTTCCTGCAAATGGATAGCGGGCGGATAGAGATTTTAAGAAGCGGTTGCGGGTTAAAATATACGTCATCCGCGCATCTCTACTGCACAGTAACGGCTGCACAATAACAGCTGCACAGTAATGGCTGCACAGTGACGGCTGCACAGTAACAGCTGCACAATAATGGCTGCACAGTGACGGCTGCACAGTGACGGCTGCACAGTAGGGGCTGCACAATAACAGCTGAGCAACAAACACAGAACAACAAACACAAACAAGCGTTGTTTCGTGTCGTCGGCCCGACAGACAGAAGGCTCTCTTCTTTGTGAAGTGTTTCAATGGTGATCACCGTCTCCTCTGAGCCTCTAATGAAAACCTCAGCAGGGTTTCAGGTTTCTCCTGCTGAAGCGCTTCTGCAGGGAGGATGAGGCGCTGAACCAAGAGTCGGCAGTAAACTGACATAGTCATCAAAACACCAGTTGGTGAAGGAGGCTGTAAGCTGAACCAACTGATCTACTGCTGATCTAAGTAGATATTTATCTGTCAGTGGGACTGAACCTGGATCTTCTTCCTGATTATCTGGTGTTATGTTTTCAATCCATTTTTTCCCCTTTTTTTCTCTCAGTTGTTTTTAATGAACTTATTCATGTTTTTTTTATTCTTTTATAACAGTCTGTTGATCCAGTTTTCTCTTCTCCTGATGGGTTTTTCCTCCAGCTCGCTCTGATGCTTCCCTTCATCATGAACACATGAATAAAGACGCCTGAACCTCACCAGTCGGATCGGATGGTCGTGTTTTACGCTTTCATGGCGTCGGTAACGTGGGCCGAAAGCTCTTCAGGCAGAGCTGAAATGATTCAGGTCAGAAGCAGATTCACGTGGAGGCAGCGCTTTGGTTTCATCAGTTTCACGTCTTTCAGGTGTTCAGCAGGTCCTGGATGAGAAGGTCCTGGATCAGGTTTTGTCCCAAACATTCAGCTGTTGTTGCACTGTGGCCTTTTTTTTTCCATGAAAGATGAACAATCTTCTATCTTTGTGTCTTCTGCATTCTTCTTCTATTCACATTTATTCACCATCCTTCCTCTTTATATTTGGAAACCATCCTCTCTTACCTTCTCTACAAAATCTCTAACCCTGGACTGATGCTGGAGATCTGGTCTCACTACAGTCTGGTCAACTTCGACTCTCCCTGCTGCTCTTCTGTCCACTCATCTCCACCCGACCTCGTCTCCACCCAGCCTCATCTCCACCCTACCTCATCTCCACCCAACCTCATCTCCACCCTACCTCATCTCCACCCAACCTCATCTCCATCCTACCTCATCTCCACCCAACCTCATCTCCACCCTACCTCATCTCCACCCAACCTCATCTCCACCCAACCTCATCTCCACCCTACCTCATCTCCACCCGACCTCATCTCCACCCTACCTCATCTCCACCCTACCTCATCTCCACCCAACCTCATCTCCATCCTACCTCATCTCCACCCAACCTCATCTCCACCCTACCTCATCTCCACCCTACCTCATCTCCATCCTACCTCATCTCCACCTTACCTCATCTCCATCCTACCTCATCTCCACCCAACCTCATCTCCACCCTACCTCATCTCCACCCAACCTCATCTCCATCCGACCTCATCTCCACCCTGCCTCATCTCCATCCGACCTCATCTCCATCCTACCCCATCTCCAACCGACCTCATCTCCATCCGACCTCATCTCCACCCTACCTCATCTCCACCCTACCTCATCTCCATCCTACCTCATCTCCACCCTACCTCATCTCCAGCCTCCCTCATCTCCATCCTACCTCATCTCCATCCGACCTCATCTCCATCCTACCTCATCTCCATCCTACCTCATCTCCATCCTACCTCATCTCCATCCTGCCTCATCTCCACCCTCCCTCATCTCCATCCTACCATCCTCCTCCTACCTCATCTCCACCCTCCTCCTCCTCCTACCTCCTCTCCATCCCTACCTCATCTCCACCCGACCTCATCTCCATCCTACCTCATCTCCATCCTCCTCACCTCATCTCCATCCTACCTCATCTCTCCCATCCCATCCTCATCCTCTCATCTCCACCGCCTCATCTCCAACCGACCTCATCTCCATCCTGCCTCTCTCCAACCGACCTCATCTCCATCCTACCTCATCTCCAACCGACCTCATCTCCATCCTACCACCTCTCTCCACCTCACCTTATCTCCAACCTCATCTCCAACCGACCTCATCTCCATCCGACCTCATCTCCACCCGACCTCATCTCCACCCTCCCCCATCCCACCCCTCATCTCCATCCTACCTCATCTCTCCAACTCCAACCGCCTTATCTCCATCCTACCTCATCTCCAACCGACCTCATCTCCACCCGACCTCATCTCCACCCTACCTCATCTCCATCCTACCTCATCTCCAACCGCCTCATCTCCATCCTACCTCATCCTCCTCCACCCTCATCTCCACCGACCTCATCTCCACCCGCCTCATCTTCATCCTACCTTCATCTCCACCCACCTCATCCTCCACCCTCTCCATCCTACCTCAATCCCACCCGACCTCATCTTCATCCCCCTCACCTCCTCCCGACCTCATCTCCATCCTACCTCATCTCCACCTACCTCATCTCCATCCGACCTCATCTCCATCCTCCACCCCTTCCTCATCTCCATCCTACCTCATCCTCATCTCCATCCTACCTCATCTCCAATCCCCTCCGACCTCATCTCCATCCGACCTCATCTCCACCCGACATCCATCCATCCTCATCTCCATCCACCTCATCTCCATCCTCCCCTCATCTCCACCGACCTCATCATCTCCATCCTCGACCTCATCTCCACCTGACCTCATCTCCACCCTGCCTCATCTCCAACCGACCGACCTCATCTCCATCCGACCTCATCTCCACCTACCTCATCTCCACCCTGCCCCTCATCTCTCATCCCCCTCATCTCCAACCGACCTCATCTCCATCCGACCTCATCTCCACCTGACCTCATCTCCACCCTGCCTCATCTCCATCCGACCTCATCTCCATCCTACCTCATCTCCAACCGACCTCATCTCCATCCGACCTCATCTCCACCCGACCTCATCTTCATCCTACCTCATCTCCACCCGACCTCATCTCCATCCTACCTCATCTCCATCCGACCTCATCTCCACCCTGCCTCATCTCCATCCGACCTCATCTCCATCCTACTCCTCCTCCATCCTCCGACCTCATCTCCATCCTCCTCATCTCCATCCGACCTCATCTCCATCCTACCTCATCTCCCCTCCTCTCCATCCGACCTCATCTCTCACCCTCTCCATCTCTCCATCCGACCTCATCTCCATCCGACCTCATCTCCATCCTACCTCATCTCTCATCCCGACCTCATCCGACCTCATCTCCATCCTCCACCTCATCTCCATCCACCTGACCTCATCTCCACCCTGCCTCATCTCCAACCGACCTCATCTCCATCCGACCTCATCTCCACCTGACCTCATCTCCACCCTGCCTCATCTCCATCCGACCTCATCTCCATCTCCAACCGACCTCATCTCCATCCGACCTCATCTCCACCTGACCTCATCTCCACCCTACCCTGCCTCATCTCCATCCGACCTCATCTCCATCCTACCTCATCTCCAACCGACCTCATCTCCATCCGACCTCATCTCCACCCGACCTCATCTTCATCCTACCTCATCTCCACCCGACCTCATCTCCATCCTACCTCATCTCCATCCGACCTCATCTCCACCCCCTGCCTCATCTCCATCCGACCTCATCTCCATCCTACCTCATCTCCATCCGACCTCATCTCCATCCGACCTCATCTCCACCCTGCCTCATCTCCATCCGACCTCATCTCCATCCGACCTCATCTCCATCCTACCTCATCTCCAACCGACCTCATCTCCATCCGACCTCATCTCCACCTGACCTCATCTCCACCCTGCCTCATCTCCATCCGACCTCATCTCCATCCGACCTCATCTCCATCCTCACTCCACCCTCCCTCCTCATCCCTCATCTCCATCCGACCTCATCTCCATCCTACCTCATCTCCAACCGACCTCATCTCCATCCGACCTCATCTCCACCTGACCTCATCTCCACCCTGCCTCATCTCCACCCTGCCTCATCTCCACCCTACCTCATCTCCACCCTACCGCTCTTGGAGAAGAACGAACGCAGCTCCGGGCAGAAACAGATGCTGGGACGAATACGTGAATACGTGCCCCAATCAAAGCAAAACGTGTGTGTGTGTGGGGGGGGTTGGATTAATTAAAAATGTCCTCTCAAAGACAGGGGGGAAAACATATTTGTCTACTTAATTTAATTTGAGTGCGGAGCTCCAGAAGTACACACAGTTACACACACTTAAACATTTACAGTCTAATTAGTCACTGTTGGGAATCTACAGCTCGTTACAGCGGCAGTTGTTCTTGTTGTTTTTTGAATGCGCCTGTTTCTGGTCGTGCTCGTACCCGATCCGTCTGATCTGGTGGTCAGTGGTGAGCAGTGATCAAAGATCAGAAATAAACTGCAGACGTCTGTGCGGTGTGACGCCTGCTGATCTTTACTCACTGCACGGCCATGTTTATGTTCATCTACAGCTTTAATTCCCTGGTTAATTACCCTCGACTCTGCCTGTTGTGCTAATTAAGGTCTCTGGCGGCGCAGTCTGAGGCTACAGGGTGTTAGAAACACCGAAGAACGGCTCTGTGAGCGTTTTCAGCAGGTGATCGAGGTTAAGAACAGACTCCAGCGCTTTCTAATCTTATTGATTATGAACCAACACCCCAAAACTGAAATCTGAAACCCTCATCAACATCAGCTGAATCGGATTAAACCATGTCAAGCAGCTCAGAGGAACACGACACTTAGGGATGCACGACAACTTTTTTTAAAACCGATACAAATAACCGATAACTTTCAGCTCCTAAATGCCGATACTAACTGATAACACTCACACATACCTAAGATCATTACATCAATACTATGAACAAAATCAAAAACAGTTCTGACTCTTTAAATGAACAGATATTTATTTTTTCCAATAAAAAACTATTGTCAAGCCTCTCAAACATTTTCTTAAACCTATCAAACAAACCTATTTGATATCTCACATTAACTTAAATAAGGTTCCTTACTGACTGATATAAAAAATAAAGGCTCCTTGAACTGATGGAAATACATGCATCAGAATTACTAACTGAAAAAGTGACTTCCAGAAGTTTACAAGAGTAAATTAATGCACTGACACAAGTTAGATTCAAACATTTCTACCTTCTACCCATCT
This sequence comes from Hirundichthys speculiger, assembly GCA_018398805.1. Lineage (NCBI taxonomy): Eukaryota > Metazoa > Chordata > Actinopteri > Beloniformes > Exocoetidae > Hirundichthys > Hirundichthys speculiger. The sequence goes on from JAGFBZ010002052.1 coordinate 100,143, forward strand.
CATCTTTGCTCGTGGGTCATCTTTGGAAAATTTCTTGGATTTTTCAAAAACCTCGCCGATGTGTGTAAGTCCTGGTGAATTCTCTGCTGCTGGCTAGCTCACGTTAGTGTAAGCTCATGTTAGCGTTAGCTTATGTTACCGTTAGCTCACGTTAGCGTTAGCTCACGTTAGCATGATTTCAAAACTTTCAAAAGCAATGGCTACGTTTCAGGTGGCTGATCAGGTTTGACGTATTAAAGATTGTGCTATTTTTCCCTCCTTCGCTTGGAGCATTTGTCACAAATAACCAGTGAACTATCTTCTTCTGAAACTTTAAAGAAATTCCATACCATCGCCGCCATGTTTGTTTGTTCTCATCAGCACGCTGTTCTGCAGGCTGCATTCAAGGTGTAATGTAAATTCCCACGTTCCCTCGTTTGCTAGTCGTTCTTTCAGCCTTTTCTATTTTTTCTATTTTTTATGTGTACCATGAGGAAAAAACTGTGAATATCAATTAAAGTCAGCAACTACTAAAATTATGACCGAGTTAACAAGTTGTTTTCTGGCATGAGGGGGTATTCTTGATTTTCCTGATTGAGTAATCGTTTTTCTGATTATGCCGACGTTACTTGAACATAACATTCACTGCCGGTTATTCAAGGCTCAGAGGGAGCGAGACACTGCTGTGTTGACAGAAATATAAATGTTATCGGGGCTATTCGTCATGATAATTTCCTGTTATTTATTGTGCACCACTAACAACACTCGTATGAGAGAAACGTTAATTACGTTAATGATTAATGGTCTAAATACTGTTTGGAAACAGCGGTATGCACTACATTTTAAAAAAATCCACACAGAAATGACCACGATGAGCAATTCTGACTTATTTTCTCCAAGAAAAACCACATGACGACTCCTTTGGTTTATTTTGTTAAAGCGGAGATGTTTTAGATTCAGCAGAATAATAATAATAATGACGAACGTGAGTGGCTCTTTGACTTCATGCTTCCGGTTCCTTCAGAGGATCAGGAGTAAACAGGCTTAAATTTACCAAAACCCCTCAGGTTGAAAAAGGCTTTTAAAAGAAAATAAAAAGCCGAGGCCTCGGGTGTGTGAAAGGGTAAAGAAAATGGATGAGCTCAGCGGCCGTGGGCAGATCTCGCCGGCTGGTTGCGTCGCAACAGACTGCAGACCTCGGTGGTCCTTTCAAACTCTCTCTGATCAAAGGGGGGGGGGTGGTCTGTGCTGCACGAAGGTTCAAACCCACTACAGTACCTCTGCAAAAACATCTCATCATTAAACCAGGGAGCCACGTCCATTTTTTATGCATTAATTCATTTTTAAAAAGGACCTACTTTTCAGGCCGGTCAGGACTCGTTAGATAAACCTGTCCGCCTGTTAGCACGAAACCCTTCAGAAGCCTCCTCTTTCTTTCAGTTTTTAATAGACCCTTCTGCAGCCGGAGATAATTACTCTGATTTATCAGGATCATCCAGCGCAGTTTAATCCGTGAGCCTCAGGATGAGTGGAAGCACCAACGAGGCAGCGTCCAGGCTGGCGGCAGAACCGAGCTGGGCCTGAATATTACAGGAACCAAAGCTGCTGCAGGAAGCTTTAAAGAATAAAATAACTAAATAAATCAGACAGAAAAGGTTTAGATCCTGGCGAAAACTCATCGCTCCACCAAACAGAACGGAGTTGAGTTTGTATCTATTAGGAGGCCGGCAGCCCTGAGGAGCGCTGACTTACCCATCAGACAATGTTCAGGCCCGAGGAGACGACGGGAGTCATTATTTAAACGCTGAGAGGAGGGAAACGACACTCCAGGGCAACCGCCACTTTTTCTCTGATTACCGTCACCACTTTTTCAAACCAGGAGGAGCCAAACTGGAGCTGAAATATCGGGACGCTGCCAATATAATATTGATTTTTCAGCTCCTAATATCGATTTTTTAGTTTTCACATTTAAATTGTTTAATCCGTTACCATTCCGACAGTCAGTCCGTAATTTCAGTAATTTACAAAACTAAACCGTAATTTACACAGCTCATGTGTTATGTGAGGTAGCGACATATCTTTAGAAAGCTAAGATTCTTGTGATTCAATCGATGCAAACCATTTCAGGGTATAATTATAACAGCAGGTACAATCAACGCCTGCGTCACACCACAAACAAACAAACAGTTACAAAATCGACGCAACTCACTTTATAAGTGGGGATGTCCCGATCAGTGTTTCCGCTAACAAGAATTGGCACTGGACAATGTGACCGGCAGGTTTTCAATTTACCGAACAAATGTTTGAAATTCCGGTCACATTGGCTATATGAATTTATTGAGGTTAAAAATAAATCATATGCAGTAGTACGATATCAATGCAAGCCATTTAATAGTGTTTTTATTGAAAAACAGGCTATTTCAAATAAAATAAGTCCCGTCAATTGACTCACGAGCGTAACTTAAAAAAATAAATAAATATGGCAGAAGCTTGCGCTCTTCTGTACGGTGGCCCGTACAGTCAAACACACCAGAAAAGTGCGACACGCTATTGCAAAACTCACAACACAACACATTAACCCACAACGGAAATGCGACGGACAATATTTTTCTGAGGGACCGTTTGGATTCGAGCTGACAGACTGCTGTTTCTTTGGGAGAGTTTAATAAAACGCTGCTGCTCAATGATTGTTATTAATGTCGTTATGTGTTTTCACAATTGTTGGTCACCATGTTGAAATTGTCATAACGTTCTGTATGTGCCCTGCCGTCCATCGTTTGGTTATTGTGAAACTAGCGCTGCAGTAAGTAGCGCTAACTGCTAGCATTACGTTATTATCAGGATCGAGTATATGTTTTTTCATATAATGATGTGGAAATGACCCATTTTATTACAACTGAAATTGTGCTTGGGAGGAGTATTTTCACCGGACATTTTGACCGGACTTCGGCATATTTTACCGGACAAAGTCCCGCAATTACCGGACAACGGAAACACTGGTCCCGATCACGTTTTTTGGGTCCCAATCCGATTTCCGATATTTAATTTTGATGATCGGCCGATTCCCGATTTTTCCCGATCCGATTTCACTTTTTTTGAGTGGGCAAACAGAGTTTAATTTCCCATGCATTTTATTTCCTGTGTACGTTAATAAATAGGCCTGCATCCAAGCTGAGATTAATAGCTTAAACTTATTGTATATAATTAGTGTTTTTGCACATTTAATAAATAAATAAAATAAAATTTTTCTAAAAAAAATCGATATTAGAAGCTGAAAAATCGATATTATACTGAGCGGCCAAAAATCGCGATATATTGCCAAATTGATTTTTTTTTCACACCGCTAGTGGTAAACCTCTTTTACTGTGGGACTGTTTCTTGTACTGGTATAACTGGCACCACAGTGGTTTTTGGGATGGAGCAGTGAAAGAGACGAGTAAAGAGGTTAGAGGGGAAAGACGGCATGAAAGGGTAAAAACAAAACAAACGGGGAAACAGGGATGGGCGTTGTTATGTAGCTGTAGCTGGGATTAATGACGAAGGATGAAAAGACTGAAATAAAAGAGCTGAGGGGTAAAAAAGAGAAAAAAAACACACAAACACAGTTAACTTCACTGCAGGCACCAAGAGCTGCCAAACAATTTACACTCAACACTGAAATAAAAGCAGCAGACACACATTTTCATCTCACGCACACACGCTCACAACCGACCCGAGTCCTCCCTCTGATTAGCCTAAAAACAAACACGGCAATCACATACTTGTTGCCAAGCAACAGCGATGCTGGAACAAGTGACGAGGCGGGAGCTCAGAGGAGAGGAGATGAAAGGCATGGCGCCGAGGATGTCATCACGCCATCATCGCCCAGCCGTGTCAGGGAGGATATCAGGAGGCGTCAGTCAGGAACGTGTGGACGTTGGTTTGAAGCCCATCAGTCTCCGTTAAAGTCTCAAACTACGTTCAAGGGTCAGAAGTCTGTTGATCCACAAATCTCATCTTTGTAACAAACCACCGGTGTTTTAGGAAGGTTTCTCAGAAACAGCAACAAGGACACCAGTGTCACACACAGAGTTGGTTTAGGAAGGTTTGTTGTCGTTGTTTTAAACATTAGGCTGATGTATATTTTATATTTTAAAGATTTAGGCAACTAAAGCAGTTTGTGTAAAAAAAAATAATCACAATATAACTGAGGTGATCAGTGATCGGTATGAGATGTGTGAAGAAGAATCCAGCCTTATCTAACCAACATTACTGAGACAAATATGACTGGACTTAAAATCCTCATTAACTCTAAAGATTTACAGATTTATAGATACAGGTTTTATGTAATAGAAAAAGAAGAGCCTACAAAGACCTTCAAATTCACCAAACTGGCTTCACTAAATCAGTTTCCATTAGTTACTAGGGATGCACCGAAAATTCGGCCACCGAAAATTTTCGCCGAAAATGGCCCAAAAGTGCATTTTCGGTTTTCGGCCGAAAGACTTTTATCACCGAAACAACACAGCCGAAACCGGATGTTGTGATGACGAACAAAAACCGCGGCCAGCACGCGCTTGTCTGGAGAGGGGCCAACATGTCTGTGGCGTGGACGTATTTCAATATATCTGAGAAAGACCCACGGATAGCGATTTGTAAAACATGTAACGCTGAAATTTCAAGAGGGGGTGAATCTGCAACGAGTTTCTCCACGTCGGGTTTGATTTATCACCTGAAATCCAAACATCCCCATCGCCATTCTGAATATGAGAAGGCGGCGGCACAGAAAAGGAAAATCCCTCCGAGCGCGCCCACTCCATCTGTGGCGGACGTATTTGAAAAGGCAAGAAAGTTTTCCAGTGATGGTGCCAAGGCAAAGGGCATTACACAAAAAAATATGGAATTCATTGCCTTAGATGATCAGCCGTTCTCTGTTGTAGAGGATGTGGGATTTCGTAGGCTGATCGAGCACATTGAGCCCATAGGCGTAGTTTGACTTTTGCGTCGGGGGGGGGCAAAAATTGTTAAGCACTTTCAACAAACGGCCGCACTCTCACGCGAACCGGCGCGCATGCACACATATGTGCAAACTCGCGCGCACATGATGGCACACAAGATACACTCACCACGAAACCATGAAGTCCAAGATTAGATGATGTTCAAAACCAGTAGTTGCAACAGGATACAGTACACAGTAGATGTTATAAATGTTAATGTTAATGATGTTAAATGTATTAAGAAACAAAATATAACATGATTCATTTAACTGTCACAATATACTGCAGTTTATTTTGGACTTAAAAAAAACATTACGGTCAAAAACATTTATTTATTTTTGCCAGTTCGTTGACAATGCAATTACATATTTCAGCCACCAGAGGGAGCATTGCTCCCCCTGCCCCCCCCTGCAAACTCCGCCCATGATTGAGCCCCGTTATTCCATGCCGAGCAGACGACATTTCTCAGACGTGGGTTTACCTGAGCTGTTTAATGTTATTGCAGTTCACGTCCATAAGCTTATAGCTGCAGATATTTTTGTTGTAGTCCTACAGAGAATTTTTTTAAAATGCACTTGACTTAAATGCACTGTGTTTATATGAGAGAACATTTTCAGCAGGCCAGTCAGTTATAGGCCTGTATTATTATTTAATGTACACCTGAGTGGGGTCAAGTTAAACATTTTATTTTGAATTTTGTTTTATATTGTGCATTGTTGTATTGTCAGTGCTAATAAATATTTTCATAATTTTGCAATTAATTTATTCTTTGTAGCATTAATATTAATTTATGCAATGGTAATGCCTTGATTTTAGTGAGGTTAGTTCACAGTCATTGCCATGAATGCAACGGTACTAATAATTGGCATAATAATTTATTTCGGTGTTTCGGTTTTCGGCCTTGGTTTCTTCATTTTCGGTTTTCGGTTTCGGCCAAGAATTTTCATTTCGGTGCATCCCTATTAGTTACTATTATGATGTTCTATTTAGGGATGCACAATAACTGTTTTTTAAAACCGATACCGATAACACACACATATACCTAAGATCATTACATCAATACTATGAACAAAACCAAAAACAGTTTTGACTTTTTAAATGAACAGATATTTATTTTTTCCAATGAAAAACTATTGTCAAGCCTCTCAAACATTTTTCTTAAAGCTATCAAACAAACCTATTTGATATCTCACATTAACTTAAATAAGGTTCATTACTGACTGATATAAAAAATAAAGGCTCCTTGAACTGATGGAAATACATGCATCAGAATTACTAACTGAAAAAAATTAACATTTAAAGGATTTTGACTTGTGGTTCCATTTAAATTAATACCTTAAATTAAAGTAAATGAGGTTCAGTAGTTTTTGTTTTTTTAATCTCATGGAAACTTTAGATGAGAAGAATGAGCGAGAGGAGAGACTGCTGCTGGCTTGCACACGTTAGCATTAGCTTCCATTAGCTCACGTTAGTGCGATTTCAAAACTCCAGGGAAGTGATTGTTATGTTGTAGGTGGCTGATCAGGTTTTACGTATTAAAGCTTGTGCTTCCCTCCTCGTAGAATTCACTCGGAGGATTCGTCACAAATAACCACCAAACTATCTTCTTCTGAAACTTTAACCAAGTTCCACGCCGCCATGTTTGTTGTGATCAGTCCGCTGTGCTGCAGGCTGCATTCAAGGTGTAACGTAAATTCCGACATTTCCTCATTTGCTAGTCGTTCTTTCAGCCTTTTCTATTTTTCTATTTTTTATGTGTAACATGAGGGAAAATACTGCGAATATCAATTAAAGTCAGCAACTACTAAAATTATGACCGAGTTAACGAGTTGTTTTCTGGCATGAGGGGGTATTCTTGATTTTCCTGATTGAGTAATCGTTTTTCTGATTATGCCAACGTCACTTGAACATAACATTCACTGCCGGTCATTCAAGGCTCAGAGGGAGCGAGGCACTGCTGTGTTGACAAAAATATATATGTTATCGGGGCTATTCGTCGTGATATCGGACTTATCGGGATGATGTCATAATTTCCTGTTATCGGCCCGATAGTTATCGTGCACCCCTAGTTCTATTAGTTACTATTGTGAGTTTCTATTAGTTACTATTATGGGGTTCCATTAGTTATTATTGTAAGTTTTTATTACTTACTATTGTGAGTTTCTATTACTTACTATTGTGAGTTTTTATCAGTTACTATTGTGTGTTTCTATTAGTTACTATTGTGGGTTTTTAATTTCCAAATATAATATAATCACAACCACCACATTTCAACTGAACATTAGCAGTTACATAAATGATTGGGATAAACAGTTTAGTTTTTGTTTCATTTTTTGTTTCTTATTAATTTCATGCAACAGTTATTTCTAATCATCATGCAAATAGGTCTTCTAGAAAATAACAGCTTTTGATTGGCATTTCTGAAACATTAACAGTCATTTTTTGTTTTAATTTTCATTCTTGTAAACAACAGAATTATACACCGTGACACTTTCAGCTTCTGCCGTTTAATACCGTCACGTTTAATTTTAAAAACTAAACAGGTTTCATTCCTCCTGCCTGGATGTTATCACATCATGGATTACCCTGAAGGGTAATTCTGTCATATCATATAAATAAGCTTTTATTGCATCTTTAAAATGTGTCAATAATGAAATAATACTACAAGCAGACTTAACCGTCGCTGTGACGGAGGAATCCCCATCACGTCCATCAGTCTGGTCGACAGAGCCGTTTGAGACGATCTGTTTCAGACTGGAATCACGTTTGAAACCAGTTTAATTCAATAATACGTTTATATTTCCCCAAAGAGAAATCCTAAGCTGCAGTCGTAGAATGATGCAGCTGCAGGCAGGAGGAATCTATTAACGCTGTCCTACGATATGATGCGAGATCATTTAAATCCAATCTGGGAAAAGAGGAAGGAAGAAAGCACTTTTTATGTGGTTTTATGCTGTTTGGATATGCTATCAATGGATTCAGGCTGGCAGTCTGAAGACAAGTAATCTGTCTCATCAAACAAACTGAAACGAGGTTTGAATCTATGCGGCATCAAGAATTTAAGAACGTCAAACAGCAGCCAACACGTTCTGGAAAGTTCTACATCCACTTAAACTAACGATGAACCTCATCTTTGGGACATCGGCTCCTCCCAGCGAGGTGGCGGTAAACGAGGCGAGTCGAGCGCAGAACTTAAAGAAAATAAGATTCATCTGAATTTAAAGGAGGATGGTGGCCCACAGCTAGAAGGTTCCTGGTGCTGGTGTGGGTTCCCTCCAGGTTCTCCAGCTTCCTCCATCAGTCCAAAGATCTGCATGTCAGGTTACCTGGTGGTTCTAGATCACCTGGAGGAGTGATTGTGAGTGTTCATGGTTGTTCATCTACATGTGGTCCAAGGTTATAATCATTAACAAAAATGAACGAAATAATGAAAAACTAGAATTGAAAAAACATTTTCGTTAACTGAAATAAAATGAAAACGATTTTTTTTTTTAAATGATAACTAACTGAAACTATATTGTGTGTTTATAAAATGAACTAAAATTAACTATAATAATGTCAAGAACCTTTGTTTTCATGTTTGTAATTTTTTTCTCATTAACGCTTGAAATCTATTTACTTCGCTCCGCTGTACAACAACAACTGCAAAAAAAAAAAAAAAAAAAAAGTGATCAGCAGTGATGGCTGCGGCAAAAGTTGGGAGAAAGCGTCTCAGTCCTATTTGGGATTTCTTTGACTATGACTGTGTTAACGATAAAAATAAGTGTCTTGTTGTAGAAGCAGGTGATACAATGTGTGGAATACTTCTGAAGGAGAAAAAAACCCACGAATCTGAAAGTCCATTTGAAAAGCTCACACAAGAAGGCTAACCAAGACTAGCTGGATAAGATAGCCAAAGCTAGCCCCCTGGAAAGAAGGCTAACCAAGACTAGCTGGATAAGCCAGCCTAAGCTAGCCCCCTGGAAAGAAGGCTAACCAAGAGTAGCTGGATAAGCTAGCCTAAGCTAGCCCCCTGGAAAGAAGGCTAACCAAGACCAGCTGGATAAGCTAGCCTAAGCTAGCCCCCTGGAAAGAGAAGATAACCAAGATTAGCTGGATAAGCAAGCCTAAGCTAGCCCCCTGGAAAGAAAGCTAACCAAGACTAGCTGGATAAGCTAGCCTAAGCTAGCCCCCTGGAAAGAAGGCTAACCAAGAGTAGCTGGATAAGCTAGCCTAAGCTAGCCCCCTGGAAAGAAGGCTAACCAAGACCAGCTGGATAAGCTAGCCTAAGCTAGCCCCCTGGAAAGAGAAGATAACCAAGATTAGCTGGATAAGCAAGCCTAAGCTAGCCCCCTGGAAAGAAAGCTAACCAAGACTAGCTGGATAAGCTAGCCTAAGCTAGCCCCCTGGAAAGAGAAGCTACAGCTGCAGGCCAGTCAGCGTTGGGAAGGAACGGGAGAAAACAGCAACTATAATGGACTGTTTCCATGGAGACCAGATAGCTGCTGGTCAGTAAATACGCAGGAACACCACAAGAGGGAAGACGCATTGATAAATATGTTTATTGAGACTAGGGATGCACATGGTTAACCGTTTAACCGTTAACCGATAACAGTAACTCTAACCGATTAATACTAACAGTCAATTTTGTTTTTAAGCTACGTAATTCAATCAACTCATGGGGGCGTGTCGACAGGTGCAACAGGCCTCTGATTGGTCAATTCTACATCCCCGTAGAAAAGAGCGTGTCATTGAAAAAATGAGGAAGTACCCACATCTGTACGATTCTGGTTCTCCACACTACAAAGACAGCACATATTCTAGTAATTCATGGAGGGAGATAGAGATGAATGTGGGTCTGGATACGGCCGAGACGGTGAGGAAGTGGAAAAACGCAAGAGATAAGTTTAGTGAGTTTAGCTAGTTCATGATTGTTGCTCTTGCGTTGTGGCGAGGAATAACATAGTGGAGACCACGCTAGTATAAATCAAAAGTGACGGCGGCATCTCTGCGACAAGCTGACGGCGACACGTTGCTGCGAGAGTAAACACGGGGAAGTGTCCGCATGTGTCCACGACAACGCGCGCAACATCGCAGCAGCCAACCCCTCCGGACTTATCGGTTAACGGTTATTAATCGTTAAAGGGCGTCAGTTAACGGTCTTAAAAAAATCCAAAATGTGCATCCCTAGTTGAGACCGAAATGTAAACACGACTATGTGATTCGATAGCCTTCAAAAAGCTCAGTGCTTCACTCCAACCAAAATTACAACCCTAATTTACAAAATAAAACTAAAACTAACACTGAAACTAATAAAAACTAAACTAAAACTAAGTATTTCAAAACGAAAACGAATAAAAACTAGCAAAACTGCTCTAAAAATGAATTAAAACTGAATTTGGAAAACTAAACTAAAAACTAAATAGAAACTAAAACTAATGGAAAATCCAATACTATTATAACCCTGCTGTGGTCCTGTGATGGACTGTAACCTGTCCAGGTGGACCCCTGACTTTAGACCTGAAGAGAGCTGGATAGACTCCAGCAGATCCCTGAGACCCTGCAGAGGATTAAATGGGTCTGGATGATGAATGGATGGATGGATGGATGGATGGATGGATGGATGGATGGATGGAGGACTGTAATCAAATCAAATGAGACCAGAAGACATTCAACCCTCCATCATGCGGTAGGCTACATGCTACGACCTCAACTCTCCATTAATCTCATCAGGGAGGTTTCTGTTATTGACTGGAGCCCAACTGCTCTTCATCGCTCTTCATCGCTCTTCATCGCTCAGCAGACAGATCCCAACGGGTCGGTATCTCTGATTCTGAATCTTCTTCTGCGCTGGCTGGTGCAACGCCTGGAAGAGACGCTGCAGTGTCGTCCACGTAGCGCAGGAAGCTACGGGCTGTCAAATCAATTATGTATCCCGAGCGAAGGAAGTTTCCCTCGTCTTCCTCCGCCAGCGACGAGCCAGGACGCCACACACGTGCACACACACACACACACACACGGTGTTCGGATTATTGGTTATTTCCTACACAGATGTCAGGAGGCATCAGCACGTCGTTGAGCAGAACATGAAGTCAATTTTTTCCGTTTCTCCACGTTTCAGAGGAGCACTTTGGGAAATCAGGCTGCTACAGTAAAAACATAAAAAGCTCTGGTAGTAATAATAAAAAACTGATTGACATGAGGCTGAAGATTAATATGTGTAAGAGCAGCCACAATATGTCAAAGACTAACACCGGGGCGCCTGTCATGTCTCAGTTTAATAAACGCTGGAAGACTTAACGGAGGTGGAGGTGAATGAAGGAAGCAACAGCTGGAGACCGACCTTCCCTTTCCTTCATCAGATATTCTTCCGTCCTTAGTGGTCGGGGGAACAGCGAGCAGTTATCACAGTTGCTGTGAAGCTTTTCTCCTCTGATGAGCATCCGGTTAACGCTTGACTGCAGGGCTCCGACGACACGCTGGACTGGCCTCTGAAGTCTCCACGCAGGAGGTGTTTCACCAAAAACATCGGGACTCGAGGAGAATATTGAGTTTTACTGCAATTAGACACGAACGCTGGTCATAAACAAAAAAAAAAGGTCTCCAGGTAACGACTTAGCAACAACTGGATAAAGCTGAAACTGATTCCAGTACAGTCGAGTAGTGGTGCACGATAACTATCGGGCCGATAACAGGAAATTATGACGTCATCCCGATAAGTCCGTTATCACGACGAATAGCCCCGATAACATTTATATTTCTGTCAACACAGCAGTGTCTCGCTCCCTCTGAGTCTTGAATGACCGGCAGTGAATGTTATGTTCAAGTGACGTCGGCATAATCAGAAAAACGATTTCTCAATCAGGAAAATCAAGAATACCCCCTCATGCCAGAAAACAACTCGTTAACTGTCATAATTTTAGTAGTTGCTGACTTGAATTGATATTCGCAGTATTTTCCCACATGTTACACATAAAAAAGAAAAAAATAGAAAAGGCTGAAAGAACGACTAGCAAACGAGGGAACAGAGGAATTTACGTTACACCTTGAATGCAGCCTGCAGTACAGCGTACTGATCACAACAAACATGGCGGCGTGGAACTTGGTTAAAGTTTCAGAAGAAGATAGTTTGGTGGTTATTTGTGACGAATCCTCCGAGTGAATTCTACGAGGAGGGAAGCACAAGCTTTAATACGTAAAACCTGATCAGCCACCTACAACATAACAATCACTTCCATGGAGTTTTGAAATCACTCTAATGTGAGCTAACGGAAGCTAATGCTAACGGGCGCAAGCCAGCAGCAGTCTCCTCTCCCTCATTCCTCTCATCTAAAGCTTCCATGAGATTAAAAAATAAAAACTACTGAACCTCATTTACTTTAATTAAAGGTATTAATTTAAATGGAACCACAAGTCAAAATCCTTTAAATGTTAATCTTTTTCAGTTAGTAATTCTGATGCATGTATTTCCATCAGTTCAAGGAGCCTTTATTTTTTATATCAGTCAGTAATGAATCTTATTTAAGTTCATGTGAGATATCAAATAGGTTTGTTTGATAGCTTTATGAAAATGTTTGAGAGGCTTGACAATAGTTTTTCATTGGAAAAAATAAATATCTGTTCATTTAAAGAATCCATTTTTGATTTTGTTCATCGTATTGATGTAATGATCTTAGGTATATGTGTGTGTTATCGGTTATCGGTATCGGCCTTCAGGAACTGAAAGTTATCAGTTATCGGTATCGGCCTTTAGGAGCTGAAAGTTATCGATTATCGCTATCGGCCTTTAGGAGCTGAAAGTTATCGATTATCGGTATCGGCCTTTAGAACTGAAAGTTATCGGTTATCGGTATTAGCCTTTAGAACTGAAAGTTATCGGTTATCAGTATCGGCCTTTAGAACTGAAAGTTATCGGTTATCGGTATCAGCCTTTAGAACTGAAAGTTATCGGTTATCGGTATCGGCCTTCAGGAACTGAAAGTTATCGGTATCGGCCTTTAGAACTGAAAGTTATCGGTTATCAGTATCGGCCTTTAGAACTGAAAGTTATCGGTTATCAGTATCGGCCTTTAGAGCTGAAAGTTATCGGTTATCGGTATTAGCCTTTAGAACTGAAAGTTATCGGTTATCAGTATCGGCCTTTAGAACTGAAAGTTATCGGTTATCGGTATCAGCCTTTAGAACTGAAAGTTATCGGTTATCGGTATCGGCCTTCAGGAACTGAAAGTTATCGGTATCGGCCTTTAGAACTGAAAGTTATCGGTTATCGGTATCGGCCTTCAGGAACTGAAAGTTATCGGTATCGGCCTTCAGGAACTGAAAGTTATCGGTTATCGGTATCGGCCCTTAGAACTGAAAGTTATTGGTTATTGGTATCGGCCTTTAGAACTGAAAGTTATCGGTTATCGGTATCGGCCTTTAGGAACTGAAAGTTATCGGTTATCGGTATCGGCCTATAGAACTGAAAGTTATCGGTTATCGGTATCGGCCTTTAGGAACTGAAAGTTATCGGTTATCAGTATCGGCCTTCAGGAACTGAAAGTTATCGGTTATCGGTATCGGCCTTTAGAACTGAAAGTTATCGGTTATCGGTATTAGCCTTTAGAACTGAAAGTTATCGGTTATCAGTATCGGCCTTTAGAACTGAAAGTTATCGGTTATCAGTATCGGCCTTTAGAACTGAAAGTTATCGGTTATCGGTATTAGCCTTTAGAACTGAAAGTTATCGGTTATCAGTATTGGCCTTTAGAACTGAAAGTTATCGGTTATCAGTATCGGCCTTTAGAACTGAAAGTTATTGGTTATTGGTATCGGCCTTTAGAACTGAAAGTTATCGGTTATCAGTATTGGCCTTTAGAACTGAAAGTTATCGGTTATCAGTATCGGCCTTTAGAACTGAAAGTTATTGGTTATTGGTATCAGCCTTTAGAACTGAAAGTTATCGGTTATCGGTATCGGCCTTTAGGAACTGAAAGTTATCGGTTATCGGTATCGGCCTTTAGAAACTGAAAGTTATCGGTTATCGGTATCGGCCTTCAGGAACTGAAAGTTATCGGTTATCGGTATCGGCCTTTAGAACTGAAAGTTATCGGTTATCAGTATTGGCCTTAAGGAACTGAAAGTTATCAGTTATCGGCCTTTAGAACTGAAAGTTATCGGTATCAGCCTTTAGAACTGAAAGTTATCGGTTATCGGTATCGGCCTTTAGAACTGAAAGTTATCGGTTATCGGTATCGGTTTTAATAAAACAGTTATCGTGCATCCCTGCAGTGGAGCACCGGTCGAGGCCTGAAGAGGACCAGACTCCAGCTGGATGGGTTCTAGCCACCGACCAGCAGCAGTCATGGATCAGTGACGCCTGCGTGGATCGGGCTGATCAGCATTCAGCATCAACAACGTCCTGCTCCCCCCCCCGACCTCGCTTTTCCCCGCATGACCATGAAAGGTCATACGACTGGTCTCTGTATCTGCTGGGCAGCAGAGCAGCATGCTGGGAAGTAAACAGAGGTGGGGGGGGGGCGCCTCAACCAGAGGATCTCATTTTTCACTCTCATCTGCTCTGCTTCTTGTCATCTTTTACTAATGTAAACAGGTCTCTCCGTTCTTCTGTTTTACAGATAGGTTGTACTTTTTTCTCTCGTGTGGAGCCTCTGATCATCTGGTTCTTCCTCCTGCCATCACGCAGAAGTTTACTCCAGGTCTTCACACTCAGCCGTCGTGAATCAAATGTTTAGGACCATCGTCCATCCCCCACCTTTGACGCTGACGCTGACATCCTGCAGGAGACAAACTCCTACCAGAACATCAGATATGTTTATGTAATGGAGGCAGATGTTTCCACATCAGGACACGGAGATCACAAACGTGACATGAACCCCCCACATATCGACCAGTTATACCATCAGCAGCTGCTCCAGCGTGATCTTTACCGAACCACCAGCTTCATGACTTCCTCCCTCCGTGACTCTACTTTAAATCTCCTCAGGAGACGCTTGAATACCTGAAAACCAATAAGGTCTCCTTCTAAAATTAACAGCTAGTTGGATGGATGTAAGATCAATACTTAGCCGATCCCATGACAGAACTTGATTAAATGAAGCCCTTTGGAGGTTTGAGTCTGCAGATACAGTATAATAAAGTATAATAAAGTATAATAAAGTATAATAAAGCAGCTGCGTGCTCTTCATCAGCTCCTAATGAGATTACATGAAGATGTTTGTGGAGGAAAGAGCTGATCACAAACAACGCCATAAAAAGAGGACTTACGTTACACCATTAACAGGAACTTAAAGCTAAATCAAGTAGTAATTAACAGTCTTCATAAACGAGCTCCTGAGAACGTGCAGGAGGTTTAAGCTCATCAGTGGTTGATGAGGCTGCTGTTGATGTCAGAGCCACGAACCAAGGTTATTATAGTTTTGAAATTTTCTTTAGTTTTTATTTTTATTTAGTTTTCCAGTTTGCTTTTTTATTTCAGTTTAGTTTTAGTTAGTTCAACAAGTAATTTAGTAGTTTTAGTTTAGTTTTTATTTTGAGGAATTGACTAGTTTCAGTTTAGTTTTTATTTAGTTTTAGTCTTAGTTTTAGTTTTTCTTCTTCTTGCAGTATGCAGCAGATTATACACCTTTTCGACTTAAAAATTGTGGACATGCGCCCCCTAGTGGCCCAGCCATAACTGGAGTGTGCGGTGCTCCACCAACTAACCCAATCACAGCAGCGTGGAGCATTATTTACGGATAACGCAGACATGTCTTTGATTGATGATGTTAGGCAGTGGCCTCCAGTTACAGATGAAGGTAGTTTATCGCTGTTTTTAATGATTGGTTATGGAAATAGCATGATCTATTCCCATAATCAAACACTAAAAACTGTGGAACGCTGGCTATAACTAACGTCAACAAGCCATAAAGATTATGCTACTGTAACATTAACGCTAGCGGTAAATTCGGCTATGTGTTAATGTTATATTTAATTTATTTTATCATTCTCCTAAGTCATTCATTCATTAATTCATTCATTGATTTATAGGCTTGTGCTAGTGCCGAGGGCTACAGTAGCCTCATACTGCTGTTCTTTCGGCCAGAATCGTCCGGGACTCTCAGCGAGACTATGAGTAGTACGAGATTAAATGTTAACGAAAACTCACCCGGCTGTATTCATTTGGAACAAAGTTCTTTCTGTTGATATTTTTCACCCACGTCTTCCTAACTTCTTGTTCTGCAAACAAGGCAGTCTTCGTGCAGTAAAGGCTTGTGTATTTCACATACTTTCTTCTTCCATTGTTGGCACAGTTTATGACGGAACATGTATTCCCACTCGACCGACTCGACATTATAAAAATATATATTTGTAGAAAGAGAAAAACACTGGTTAATCTGCGAGCCGGTGAAAGTGTCGCTCTGTAGCACAACCCCGCAATGGCGGACGGGGTACTTCCGGGGGGCTGGCCCGAAAAGGTCTATATCCGCTATGCTGCCCCCTCTCTGGAGGGAGGATATCATAGCGGCTGCTGCAGGACAGGCAGTAATCTCTATGGCAGTAATCGAGGGAGAAAACGAAACGACAACGAAAACGAAGCTGAATTTATCTACAATTCAGTTTAGTTTTAGTTAGTTTTTTACATCCTTCATTGTAGTTTTTATTTAGTTTTCGTTTTTTTTTTAATTGTAGTTTTTATTTTTATTTCAGTTAACTGAAATATTTTTTCATTGCTAGTTTTAGTTTTAGTCTTAGTTTTCGTTAACTATAATAACCCTGCCACGAACTGTACAGCTTCACAGAAAACAGGTTTCTAGCAGCTCCGACCAGGATTCAAAAGTTCTGGAGGATTTAACGCTGGTTCTGATAAATGATTCAGATACAGCAGCTTCAGTCTGATCAATCAGATGAACACAAGAGGAGAAATCAATGGAGCTGAACAACAGATAATGTTCTGACAGTATTCTTCCCTAAAGTCACTGATGGAGGGATGGATGGATGGATGGAGGGGTGAAAAGATGGATGGATGGACAGATGCATGGATGGACAGATGGACAGATGGATAGATGGATGGACGGATGGATGCATGCATGAATGGATGGATGGATGGATGGATGGATGGATGGATGCATGCATGAATGGATGGATGGATGGACTGATGGATGGATGGACGGATGGACGGACAGACGGGTCAATGGATGGATGGATGGATGGGTGAATGGATGGATGGATGGATGGATGGGTGAATGGATGGATGGGTGAATGGATGGATGGATGGATGGATGGATGGATGGATGGATGGGTGAATGGATGGATGGATGGATGGACGGATGATGGATGGGTGAATGGATGGATGGATGGAGTGGATGGATGGATGGATGGATGGATGGATGGGTGAATGGATGGATGGATGGATGGATGAATGGATGGATGGATGGATGGATGGGTGAATGGATGGATGGATGGTGGATGGATGGATGGATGGATGGATGGATGGGGATGGATGGATGGATGGATGGATGGATGGATGGATGATGGATGGATGGATGGATGGGTGGATGGATGGATGGATGGATGTGTGAATGGATGGATGGGTGAATGGATGGATGGATGGGTGGGTAGGTGGTTGGATGCTTTGATAGATGGATGGAGGGGTGAATAGATGGATGGATGGACAGATGGATGGATGGAAGGATGGGTGAATGGATGGATGGATGTGTGAATGGATGGATGGATGGACGGACGGATGGATGGAAGGATGGGTGAATGGATAGATGGATGGATTTGATTAATCAGAACTCCAACACCTACGAAGCAGCCTTGACTCTCGTGTCCCGTCAGTCCCAGTTCAGTCCCAGTTCAGTTCCAGTTCCGTCCCAGTTCAGTTCCAGTTCAGTTCCAGTTCCGTCTCAGTTCAGTTCCAGTTCCGTCCCAGTTCAGTCCCAGTTCCGTCCCAGTTCAGTCCCAGTTCCGTCCCAGTTCATCGTCAGCAGTGATGGAAGGTTCGTGGTTCAGTTTAGTGAATGAAGACAGAAAGAAGCTTCTAGAACCAGCTGAGTGATGGTGGATCCTCCTGATCTGTCAGTCCTCCATCCATCTGATGATCCCGGTTGGAGGACGAGACGGAGACACAGCTGATCTGGAGACAGAAGACGCTGTTGTCCTCAGGATCATCCGTTATTCTGCCAGTCTGATCCCAGACTGAGAGGAGTCGACTCGATCGGACCGGAACAAAGATAAAAGACACTGCTGACCTTCTAAAACTAAAACTGAATCAGAAACTCCTCTGAGACTGACGTCCTGGTGTCCATGTTCACAGCAAAGATCTCGTCTTCTACGAGGGCAACAAACACTGAAGGAAAACTAAAGTAGCGGCTCGTTAATGGTAACGAAGGGAAAACGGGAAAAAGTAAATGAACCGCTGTGTGATTCAGTTTATGATTTGGATTAAAAGAGATTCATAATGAGATCGATACCAGCTGATTTTCTTTCCTCGAACTTCATCACCTGCTCACAGAGCCTTGATTACTTAACTTCCTGTTTCACGGCCACGCCCACTCCCTTACCTTTCTCCACCGTGGTCACGCCCATGGACGGCTGCCCCAGGCTGGCCTTGGACTCCCACTTCCCCTCGTCGGGGTTGTACTTCTCCACGGAGGCGAGCGGCGCCTGCTGCCGGTTCATGCCCCCCAGCACCATCACCTGGCCCCCCAGCGCCACGGCGGCGGCCCCCGCCCGCGGGGCGGGCAGCGGCGGCAGCTGGCTCCACGTCTGGCTCTCCACGTCCAGCACCTCGGCGCTGTCCAGGGGGACGCCGGTCTCGCTGCAGCCCCCCACCACGTAGAGCAGGCCGTCGTGGTAGACGGGGGTGCAGTAGACGCGGCGCTGCGACATCGGGGGGAGCTGCTCCCAGCGCAGGGACTTGACGGGGCTCACTGCCATCTCCCGCACGGGCATGTCTCCGGGGCCGAGAGGAGGGGGCGCACCATCACACGGCGGCGCCGCGCGGGGGAGGGGGGGCGGAGGGGAGGGGGCATGCAGGGGTGGAGCGGAGCGGCGAGGAGGAAACCGGCGCGAGGTCGTCCCTGTCCGAGCGACGGCGTCCACGGAGAAACGTGGAGGTGAAGATGATGGTGGGGGTGGTGGGGGGGTGTTAGCCAGATGCTACGACTCCTCCTCTATTCAAATGTTTTATTCATCCAGATCTTCCTCATCAGCTCTTTACCGCCACGTTATTTCAGTTACAGTCCCAACGCCGGACGCTTAACGCCGTAAAAACCTCAAGGTCAAAGCGAGAAGGGAGGCGGATCCGGATCAAGGACGGGTGACCAGATAATCCCAGAGAAAGACCCGACAGCAGTTTTATTCCTTCACGGTTATTCAGGCCGACCAGAGCCGCTCAGCTGCAGCGCCGCGGTTTCTTTTTCCAACACCAGCAGAAAAAAAAAAAAAAAAGAAAGAAAAATCCTTGATAACCGAGAGGAAGTCATTAAATAAAAGCTTTACAGGATGGTAATAACTGTGAAGGCGTCTTTGCATTTCTGAAATATCCTCCTTAAAAACTCCTCGCAGCTCGCCGGTAACTTCGGAGAGAACTTTCCTGGTGAGGTTTGGAGCCTGAAACCTGGAAGAAAAGACAGAAAAGGGATTAAAGGGTGGAACCGTAACGGTTGGAGTTCACGTTTTCTCTTAACCTCCGTTAGCACTCAAATTTACGCGGTTAGCTTCTGCAGATTATTCATCTAAAGTCCAGGTGAACATCCACCCAGGACACGCATCCATCACCGCATGCTGATTTAGTGAGCGGGGAGCAGTGGGAGCAGCACGGTGCTCACCACAGCACACAGGAAATAGAGGATTCGGGCTGCACCACCTGACACGCCCATTAAAGTACAACGACTCCAGTCTGGTGCCGATCAATAAGATCAAAACTGAACTCATTCTCACTGAATCACAAACTTAAACGTATTTTATTGGGATTTTATGTCACAAACGAAGAAGAAGGAAAATAATAAATGTTTTGAGGGGTTTTTTTTTTTTACAAATAAATATCCGAGTGAGTTGTGCCATTTGTATTCAAAATTCAAAACCCGCTTCAGGTCGCGGGCCGAACAGGATAAACATTTATTGAACACACTAAAATGAAATGTTTTTGGAACATAAATATGAATAAGAACAGACAGAAATGTTATTCTGTAATAAACTTAAACCCTAAATAACTCCATAAAAATATCTTGTTAAATGATACAAGTTAGAAATATGAGCAACTTAACCTTAAAATAACATTAAAATTCCTTTGCACCTATGTCAATGTATATAAAAAAACTTTTAAACATCCCAAAAGATTTTATAAATATGAACTTGCTAGAAAATCTGGAAATATATATAAAATGTGTGCTTTTCAGCAATAACAATTCAAATCGTTCAGTTTTCTGAAACTGCTTTAGACACTGCAACGACGATATGTTGGAAACCCCCTCGCATAGGGCCCCCAATAGCTGTCGCTGCCTCGTGCGTTAAGGGCCCCCCGAGACACGGCCAATATCGATCCATATCAATGACACAACCTGAAACCTCCATAGACACTGCAGCGACACATTTGGAACCCCCCTAATGGGGCCCCAACTGCCCGCGGCCGGCTTCAAACTTGATACAAGAAAAATGAAGCGAGCTTATCCATCAGGACACGCAAAAAAGAAAAAAAAAGCTTGAAACTAGACTTGATTGACGCGGGAAGTGTGCGGCAGGGCCACTGAAGCGTTGCATTTTGGGATCTGTAGTTCTGTGCTGTATTGTTTTAATCGGCGCTTCATATCAACGGGCCGTTAATAACGATAATGTAAAATGATCTCAAGGGCCGGATATGATTACATGGCGGGCCGGATGTGGCCCGCGGGCCTCGAGTTTGACACATGTGGTCTAATACATGAACATGCTTTAATCTAGAACTTTCCACTGCAGCTCTTCAGCTGCACGTTCAGCTGCGCTCCCAGTTCAAACGGCCTTGAACGCATCTTTGAAAGCTCGGTTTCTATCGCTCGAGAAAATTCCCCCGACGACCCGGAAAACAGAGACCGTCCTGAATGAGGAGAAGGGAGCGTCGCATATCTCCCATGATCCTTGGTTCTGCTGCAACAGCGAGAAGACGGCTGGCGTGATGCGTTATTTTTTTTTTTCCTCCGTCTGTGCGGCGCTAACGCAGCAGGAGATAACTGAGACTGACGGGTGGGAGGACAGACAGAGACCACCGTCTCCTCCTCAGCTGTCCTCCTGCTCACGTTCAACCTCTGCAACAACACCGCACGTTCATAATTAATGACGCCCTCTTCGTCGTGGACGCGCCGACCTTTCAGCAGCGGCGAGGTCGGAGGTCGGTCACACCTACGACCTCTGCATTAACTCCGTTCTGTCAAATCTAATTTGGTTTTCAGGAAATTGACACGTCTGTGTCTCCTGGTGAGGTTTATGCGCTAAAACTAGCTGTTAACAGTCAGGAAAACATCACTGGGTCGGGTTCAGTAAAGACAGCGGGCAGACCATCGTCCGATCATGTTGATCCACTGCACCGCACCATCTTAACCTCCCTCTTCTGGAGATCAACAATCTGTCACTAAAGGTTAGAGTCTTTATAACCGTGTGGGGTCCCGGCGGGAGCAGAAGCCCTGCAGCCGGGCTGCGATGAACCGGTGACCGCAGCCTCCATGACCCGATGTCACGGAGACGTAGGACAGCGTTGGTGCTCAACGGTTGGTTGTGCGTCTAAGCTGGTGTCCAAAGGTGTCTTTGGCGGGACCTGAACCTCAACGGTTCACAGCGGCTGCGGTGGTCCAGCTGTGGTGGTCCGACTGCGGTGGTCCAGCTGCGAGGTCCGCCTGGGTGGTCCGGCTGCGGTGGTCCAGCTGCGGTGGTCCAGCTGCGGTGGTCCAGCTGCGGTGGTCCAGATGCGGTGGTCCAGCTGCGGTAGTCCGCCTGCGGTGGTCCGGCTGCGGTGGTCCAGCTGCGGTGGTCCAGATGCAGTGGTCCAGCTGCGGTGTTCCAGCTGCGGTGGTCCAGCTGCCGGTGATCCAGCTGCGGTGGTCCAGATGCGGTGGTCCAGCTGCGGTGGTCCAGCTGCGGTGGTCCAGCTGCTGTTGTCCAGCTGCTGTTGTCCAGCTGCCAGCTGCTGTTGTCCAGCTGCGGTGGTCCAGATGCGGTGGTCCAGCTGCTGTTGTCCAGCTGCTGTTGTCCAGCTGCGGTGGTCCAGCTGTGGTGGTCCAGATGCCGTGGTCCAGCGCCTCTGCTCCCGGTGGGTCCCAGGGACACCAGACACCGACGGGAAAAAGGCGCATCATGACATCGGGGCGAGAAAGTAGAAGTGATCCGTGCCTGTCCTGCGTCCTTACCGGTAAAAAAAAAAAAACAAATAACGATGATGATGTCTTCTGGACAGAAGGGACAGAAATCCCTCTGATTCAAGCCTCTGAGGACCTTTAAGAACGAACCACGTTGATCACACAAACGTCACCATTGATTAGGGGTGTGAAACAAATCGATTTGGCAATATATCGTGATTTTCGGCCGACTAATATTATAACGATTTTTTAGGGAAATTCATCTATTCGTGTATTAGACGCATTGTGAATACTTAAATGTGCAAAAACACTAATAATAAACAATATATAGGTTGTTTTGAAGCAAATAGTTTTGATTCTGAATGATCCATATCATCTGATGAACATATACAGCAACTTGATTTTTCATCTCTACTTTTAATTTTGATATTAACTGGGTAGAATATCGCAATATATCGTGATATCATGATAATATCGTACAGTGACCCGAGTATCATGATACATATCGTATTGCGAGGTCCTTGCCGATACTCACCTCTACCACTGACATGTTCAAACTCAACACCATCGTTGTCGTCACGTCGTTTCTCTGAACGCATCAAAACCAGAGAGCTTGTAGTGACTTCATCCGTCACAGCTCAACACCGCTGAGGTGAAACAACCTGACCGCAGGAATATAAACTTCCAACGTGCTCTGAAGCATCTCCACCTCCTCTAATTCATCCCTCCTGCTCAGGTGCGTAAATCAAAGCCATTAAGAGCTTTAGAGTGAAGGACTCTCTCAATAAGCTGCTACCTGCATTTCAATAAACCGCTCTCTTCTTCTTCTTCTGTAATTTGATCATAAATTATGTCTTTTTTCATCCGCTGGGAGCTCTGCTGCACATCAGCATCCTGATGAGGGAGGACGGCTTCATAAAGGATCTATAATTCATCTCTGACTGACACCTCTAACTATATAAACCCTCTGCTAGAAACCTGCTGTGTGGAGGAGCCGCGGTGACATCTGACATGAGCTGAGGCTAATTTTAACATCTGTCGCTCGTCATGAACCGCGCATCCACATCCACCTTCAAGGAGTAGAAAACACCTCCGTGCGGCAGAGTCGGAGCGATTCAAGCTCAAGAGCAGATAATAATAATGAAGAGATGTGTCTGCTCTCAGACGCTGACATTCTCCTCGTCCACGCCGGTGCTGATGACGCCAGAGACGGCTGATTTAAAGGTTACGACGCTACCGTTTCGTGTGCTGAAGATGCTGCAGGTGGTTATTTTAGGAACGTGAGCGAGCTGCTGGAGATCACCGTGACCTCCGGGTTTTCAGCTGTGAACGGCGGCGTCCCCGGGAAGTCCCGTTACCACCGGCGGCAAACCCGGCGACAGCCGTGTACGGCCGTTGGTGAGAATTAAAGCTAAATGCAGGAACCATTTACGTGCAGCGCAGACGCCGGTTTTGACAGAATTTAATCCTTAAAGGGAGGGTAAGCGATTTCTGGGTAGGAAAAGAAACCACCAGAACTTCACAGGAAAACACACCCCGGCGTGAAAACTGTAAAATATTCAAGCGTTCAGGGTTAAAACCGCTTTCTCTGCCGTTACTCACAGATTACAAACTTCAGAAGAAGTCCTAGTAAATAAAATTACATGGCATCGATTCATTTAAGAGATTTCCTTTTTTCTAATACAATCTAATAGACACAATGATACTAACAATATTTGTTTTGTTTTTTCCATAAAGGCTTCAAGCTCTTCAGAGTTTAGCAAAAGGGTGCACGATAATTATCGTACCGATAATTATCGTACCAATAATTATCGGGCCGATAACAGGAAATATGACGTCATTCCGATAAGTCCGATATCATGACGAATAGCCCCGATAACATACAGTATATATTTCTGTCAACACGCCAGTGCCTCGCGTCCTCTGAGACCTGCATAAACGGCAGTGAATGTTATGTTCAAGTGACGTCGGCATAATCAGAAAAAGTATTTCTCGATAAGGAAAATCAAGAACTTGTTAACTGACTTGAATTGATATTTGCAGTATTTTCCCACATGTTACAAAAAATAGAAAAAACAGAAAAGGCCGAAAGAACGACTAGCAAACGAGGGAAGGTGGGAATTTACGTTACACCTTGAATGCAGCCTGCAGCACAGCGTACTGATGAAAACAAACAACATGGCGGCGATTGTATGGAACTCCTTTAAAGTTTCAGAAGAAGATAGTTCGCTGGTTATTTGTGACAAATGTTCTAAGTGAATAACGTGAGCCAATGCTAATGTGAGCTAACGTGAGCTAACGCTAACGTGAGCTAGCCAGCAGCAAACAATTCACCGGGACTTACACAAAACAGCGAGGTTTATGAAAAATCCAAGAAATTTGACAAAGATGACCCACGGGCAAAGGTGAGATGGGTAGAAGGTAGAAATGTAGTTTTTTGTTGGAAAAAATAAATATCTTTCATTTAAAGAGTCAAAACTGTTTTTGGTTCTGTTCACAGTATTGATGTAATGATCTTAGGCAGCCATTCCCAAACTTCAGAATACCAATTTAAAATGTGAAAAATCTCCGCGGCCCACCGAAACCTTTAATTACAACTGTGATCAACATACAGGACTACATGATCCGATATTAATGTCAAGGGGTCAACAAATAAGGTGACACTTGTCATAATAAAGGTATGGTGGGAGAAAAAACGGTTCCAGCAATCCAACTCAAATGAGATTTTGAAAATATACACTCCCTCCCTCCTCCCAAAGGCTCCGCCTCCTCCTCTTCAGCCCAGCCCTCGAAACCACGCCTTCACACGATTCACGACTACATGGTGGGTGGGAGGGCACTGATGTTTGAAGGACGTATTAGGCAGCCAATAAATGTAAAGATGATCATTACATTGATTGGTCCCCTCTAGACCGGACCAAAACGTTTCTTTTTTTTTTTTGCAAACATTTTATTTCAGTGGGTGCAATGGGAATCTGAAAAAGTTTTCAGGCAATATTTTAAAAAATGCTGCAAAAAAAGATCTCCCATCATACCTTTAAGTTAAGATGACAGTAGAATAACACTTAATTGGGTTGTTTTATTACTTCTTAATTTTTTTTAATCATTTCATGAATATTTTACAGTAATTAAAAATATATTTAAAAAAGATTGAGGATTTAAAACATTTGTTTAATTTTAATAACCTCTCACGGCCCACCTGCAGTACCACGACGGCCCACCGGGGGGCCGCGGCCCACACTTTGGGAATCACTGGTCTTAGGTATATATGTGTGCGTTATCAGTTATCAGTATCGGCCTTTAGGAGCTGAAAGTTATCGGTTATCGTATCGGTTTTAAAAAAAACAGCTACAGAACCACAGAGGAAGGACTTTGTTGGCCCAAGAATCTGTAGAAAAGGGGATGAAATTTAATTACCGGCTGGTAAAACCTCTCGTTCAGAGTCAAACCGTCCCGACCGTCGCCGAGACGACGTCCACGCACGTCCACCGAAAGTGACCAAGCAGCAGCTGCTGATCTGAAGACGGGAATAAACCACCCACCGGCACAAGATCTCCAGCTGCCTGTCACTTTGAACGACTCGCTGCATTTAATTTTCACCTGGACGTCCACGTGAATAAAAATAGACTCCAGTAGCGACTAACAATGCTTAAGAAGTCTGAAGGTTGAGGGACGAAGAGAAGTAGATAATTGGAGCCAAGTGAGAGCGTGCTCATGTGTCTGTGCTTCATCTCTTAAATATATAATGAATGTATTATAACTTGCCGCTAAGTGAGGCATTAAAAGAGCGTACGAGCTCGTGTTGGAGGTAATTCAGCGAGACGATAACCGCGGAACGGAAAGCGACAGCGACAGCGCTGGTTGCAGCGGTAAAGCGACATCAGAGCTGCAGCCAGCGAACCAGAAACAAAGCTCTTCAGAGAGCAGCTCAGCCTGCAGACACCCGGGTTAATTACTGTAACGATGTCTGCGATACGAGGGGGGGGAGGGGCTTATCACACAGTCGCAGTGGCCTGCAAAGACCTGCAGGAGGAAAAAATTAACTCGGTATGATTTCTCCGTCTCAAATTTCCCGAATCTCCGCTGGGTTCGGTGCAGCGAGGCATGGCTGCTGCTGATAAGCCGGCGCCAGATATCTGGAGGTAATCGCACGGCGCAGGTGACGTCCACGACATCCTCTGGAGCTCGTTATAGACGCTGAATAAACGGAGGAACTGGTCTCTGACTGGGCGGCTGCGAGGAGCAAACATATCTGACTACGGGGCCGTTACATGTTGAGAGCTATTAGACTTAAACCGGACCGTGATGAAGGTAGGGATGTGGAAAAAAAACGATTTCACAATATATCGCAATTTTCAGCCGCCCAATATAATATCGATTTTTCAGCTCCTAATATCATTTTTTTAGAATAATTAATGTATTAGACGCATTGTGAATACTTAAATGTGCAAAAACACTAATAATAAACAATAAATAGGTTGTTTTAAAGCAAATAGTTTTATCCTCTGAATGATCAATATCATCTGATGAACATATACAGCAACTTGATTTCTCTACTTTTCTATCTTTTCATCTCTACCTTTAATTTTGATATTAACTGGGTAGAATATCGCAATTAGGGATGCACATTTTGGATTTTTTTTATGACCGTTAACCGACGCCCTTTAACGATTAATAACCGTAAAGCGATAAGTCTGGGAGGGTTGGCTGCCGCGATTTTGCGCGCGTTGTCGTGGACGCATGTATACTCTGGCAGCAATGTGTCGCCGTCAGCTTGTTGCAGAGATGCTGCCGTCACTTTTTATTATACTAGCGCGGTTAGCATAGTGCGGCTATGTTATTCCACGCCACAACGCAAGAGGGACAATCACGAACTAGCTAAACTTACTAAACTTATCTCTTGCGTTTTTCCACTTCCTCACCGTCTCGGCCGTATCCAGACCCACATTCATCGCAATTTCCCTCCATGAATTACTAGAATATGTGCTGTCTTTGTAGTGTGGAGAACCAGAATCGTACAGATGTGGGTACTTCCTCATTTCTTCGATGACGCGCTCTTTTCTACGCGGATGTAGAATTGACCAATCAGAGGCCTGTTGCACCTGTCGACACGCCCCCATGAAGTTGATTGAATTACGTAGCTTAAAAACAAAATTAACCGTTAGTATTAATCAGTTAAAGTTACTGTTATCAGTTAACGGTTAAACGGTTAACCATGTGCATCCCTAATCGCATCCCTAATCACATCGTGACCCAAGTATCATGACTAGGGTTGGGAATCGAGAACCGGTTCCTGTAGAGAACCGGTTCAGTGTGTTTCAATTCCATGGAATCGTTTGGCAGTTTATCCAACGATTCTCTTATCGATTCCAACCAACACGAATCTCATGTAATTTACACAAGTTACGCACAGTCAATTCCAGAAAGCACTAACGTGATTAAGCTACGTCGGTTTAGCACGTTAGCATTGGAGTTGTAAACAACAATGGCGCCCACCAGGTTCAAACGCTCCAAAGTTTGGCTTCACTTCACCAAAGAAAGATGGCAACAAGGCAACTAGCAGTCATTGTAAAGTGGAGTTAACAGCGTCGGGAGGGAACACGGCTAACATGCAGAAACATTTGAACACACGTGCTGCTGCACTGGAGGACTACAGGCCAGTAGCACTGACCTCTCACATCATGAAGGTCATGGAGAGACTGGTACTTTCAAACCTCAGACCACTGGTGTCCCCCTCACAGGACCCCCTGCAGTTTGCATATCAGCCCCACATTGGGGTTGATGATGCAATCATCTATCTACTGCAGAGGGTCTACTCCTACCTGGACAGCCCCAACACCTCAGTCCGCATCACGTTCTTTGACTTCTCCAGTGCCTTTAACACCATCCAGCCCAGGCTGCTGAAGGCCAAACTGGAGAGTATGCGGGTGGATGCTCCCCTCATCAACTGGATCGATGACTATCTGACGGGCAGACCTCAGTTTGTGAGATTACAGAACTGTGTGTCTGGTCGTCTGATCAGTGACATCGGCGCCCCCCCAGGGAACTGTGCTGTCGCCCTTCCTCTTCACCACATACACATCTGACTTTCAGTACCGCACTGAGTCGTGTCATCTGCAGAAATTCTCTGATGACACGGCCATTGTGGGGTGTGTGGGGGGGAGGGAGGGAGGCTGAGTACAGGGACCTGATCAGCCACTTTGTGGATTGGTGTGAGGAGAACCACCTGCAGCTGAACGTGACTAAGACCAGGGAGATGGTGGTGGACTTCAGGAGGAACAAGCCCCCACCTTCCCCTGTCAGCATCAGTGGGAGGGATGTTGAGCTAGTGGACACATACAAGTACCTTGGTGTGACACTGGACAACAAACTGGACTGGTCTGCCCACACTGAGGTTGCATACAAGAAGGTCCAGAGCCGACTCTACTTCCTGAGGAGGCTCAGGTCCTTCAATGTGTGCAACAAAATGCTGCAGATGTTTTATCGGTCTGTTGTGGTGAACGTCCTCTTCTTTGCTGTGGTGTCTTGGGGGGCAGGCATCAGGGCTAAGGACGCCAACAGACTGAATAAACTCATCAAAAAAGCTGAGTCTGCTGTTGGCTCTAAACTGGTCCCACTGGAGGAGGTGGTGAAA
The DNA here is from genome assembly GCA_018398805.1 of Hirundichthys speculiger. Taxonomy (NCBI): domain Eukaryota; kingdom Metazoa; phylum Chordata; class Actinopteri; order Beloniformes; family Exocoetidae; genus Hirundichthys; species Hirundichthys speculiger. The sequence continues at coordinate 129,020 of JAGFBZ010002052.1, forward strand.
GAGAGGATGCTAGCAAAACTGCTGGCAATCCTTGACAACCTCTCTCATCCCCTCCACAAAATCCTGGACAAGTTGAAGAGCAGCTTCAGCGGCAGACTCCTTCAACCCCGCTGCTCAAAGGAACGACACAGGAGGTCGTTCCTTCCTAGTGCGATTAAAATCTATAACTCCTGGTTGTCAGGGAATAATCACTGCTGATTACTTCTGCCACTGCCTTCTGTTAATGCCGCATTATCACTTTATTACATTATTACAGTTTCATTATTACTGGTCTTGCACACTGTTTTTGTCTGTTTTGCACAGTTTTTGTCTACTTACTTTTTACTTAGTGTCTTGTTTTGCGCACTGTTTTTAGTCTATTTATTGTTCTGTTTCTGCGCACTGTTTTTTAGTCTATTTATTGTTCTGTTTCTGCACACTGTTTTTAGTCTATTTATTGTTCTGTTTCTGCACACTGTTTTTTGTCTATTTATTGCCTATTTAATGTCGATTTAATGTCCTGTCTATTTATGTATATTTTTTGTATATGCTGCAACAAGCCAATTTCCCCTCGGGGATTATTAAAGTATTTTTCATTTCATTTCATTTCATTTCAACACACAACATGCGATAACGAGTGTCGTGTTTTTGACGCTTCGGACTGATGGATCTCAACCCAGCAGCAGTAGCCAAGCTAAGATCACCTCTGGTAACTCTGGTAAGTAGCTATCCCGCTGCCTATGTGCTTCTCTGTAACACACGCTATAACATTAGCGCTATGCTATTAAACGAATGCCTTCTGCATTACATTTAGAAGATGACCGTGACGAGAGAGAGAGTCTGGCTGGTTCAGAGGCTGAAAGACATGATTATTTTACTGCTAAAGAATTGTTAATTCTTCATAGTATTTGCAGATTTGCACTATGAACTGTTCTGTTGTATTTGATAGTATTTATCTTTCTTTATTATTATTTTTGAGTGCTTAGTGAGCTCATATATCTTTTTAAAAGGGAGATTTTTTTTATTTCTATTAGGAAAAATCTGTTAGTAAAATGTTACACATTCTTGTGTATTTGCACAGTTACATATTACAACAGTTAACACGTTATCCAGGCTTTGGGTCTCTTTTGACCTCGCTGTTGAGTTTGTAAGGTCGTGACTTCTAAGTAAAAAAAACTGATGCTAATAAAACTGTTAGTTCTCCTTTTTTTAGAATTTTTTTAAAGAATCGAATTGTTAAACAGTATCGATAATGGAATCGGAATGTGAAAAATCTTTTCAATTCCCATCCGTAATCACAATTTAATCCCAGGTGAATTGTTTGCTGCTGGCTAGCTCACGTTAGCGTTAGCTCACGTTAGCTCATGTTAGACCACATTAGCGTTGGCTCACGTTATTCGCTTGGAGCATTTGTCACAAATAACCACCAAACTATCTTCTTCTGAAACTTTAAAGGAGTTACATACAATCGCCGCCATGTTGTTTGTTTTCATCAACACGCTGTGCTGCAGGCTGCATTCAAGGTGTAACGTAAATTCCCACCTTCCCTCATTTGCTAGTCGTTCTTTCGGCCTTTTCTATTTTTTCTATTATTTTTTCTATTACATATCGTATTGCGAGCTCCTTGCCAATACTCACCCCTGGATGAAGGATAAATGGAAACAGTGATGAACAGGAAACGCCTGCACTTAATAGTATTAGTAGTCAATTAGCATCTCGTTGCAGTCGCTTCCACCCACTCAGAGGGTCCAGACCTCGTCTGAACGTAGGGGGGGGTTGTTGTGTCCACCGGTGTCCAGAGGATGTGTCCCTGAAAATCAAAGCCAAATCTAGAGGGACCAGACCAAGACAAACCAGGGACTGATGAAGCATATCAATTAAACACTAATCCGCCTCCAACGCTGAGATCATAAAAACTACAACACGTTTACATCCAGACAGCCGTCGCCGTCCTACAGTCTGACATCCAGCTCGTCCATCACGTCTATTACAGGATGCTGGAAAACTGAAGTCCTTCAGAAGGGATGAGGTGAAGCAGATTCCTCCTGAGCTGAAGTTTTAATCCAACTTGAAACTGGATCCATCTGTCTCTTCACTGATTTCACCGTCACGGTGATTCATCAACAGTCCGTCCTTCAGTCACATCCTTCCTGCCCACAGCTGGAGGCATCTACAAACACATGAGGGAACTTAATAACTTTAACTCCCCTTCAGGGATAAATAAATTATTAACTGAACTGAACCAAACCGAATTAAGATAAAACCACCAACATCCACCTCTCAGAAGACCATTTTCTAGCCTGATAGATCAGAGCCACAGCTGGACAGATGTGCAGCAGACAGTCCCTCTTTGTCAAACGTAAGTCCCTGAACTCAAAGAGACGGCGGCGTGAAGCAGATGAAATCAGAAATCAGAGAACCTGGTGTTAAACCCCGCCCACAGAACTCTCTGCAAGGATGTGATTGGCCCCCCGAGACGTCTGGAGGTAGCTGATTAGCTCCAGCGGCTGGAAGCTGGACCTGATCTTCTACCAGTACGTCCTCCAGGTCTCTGCTGGGTTTCTGATCCCAGTAACTGACTGGAACATCTGGTTTCTCATCAGACACGATCAGAGACTCCAGAGACGGCAGGAAGAAAACAAAGCTCATCTAATGAACATTACTTCGTCTCCTCCCTGAAGTCTCTCGTAGCTGAGACAATCAGAAGAGACGACGTTATCCGTATGAAATGACATCATCCCAGATCTGGTAGAACGAGTCTCAGTGGGAGACATTTGCTTTTTATGAACTTGTAGCTTTTCAGATGAAAAACTACCAGCTAAAGGACACGACGTTCACATCTCTCGACAGCATCTGAAGTTTAAAAAATTATTTTAAAAGCTACTCAGAGGAAGGAGTCAACGAAGGAGACGAGAAGGAACGAGGTCTGTTTATCTGAGATGTTTGAGTCAGACTGTCAGCGGAGAATAAAACTGGCCCACATCAAGAAATGAAATAAAGAGAAGCTTCCAGAAATACCACACCGACCCTAGAAATGAGACGACCCTGCTGACAGAACGACAAACTCCAAGACACATCTGCTTGGAGAAAAACTAATAAAAGTGTTTCCAGCAGCAACTCTTGTTTTAGTAAGGGCCTTTTCTTTTTTGCATTTTTCTCTTTTTTTCTTTTTAAGGATCTTTAAAGATCAGCCAATGGCTCCTCCCTCCACAGACAGCCCCTCCCACAGCAGACGGCCCCTCCTTCAACAGATGGCCCCTCCCTCAGCCGATGGCTCCTCCCTCCACAGACAGCCCCTCCCTCAACAGACAGCCCCTCCCTCAACAGACAGCTCCTCCCTCAACAGATGGCTCCTCCCTCAACAGACGGCCCCTCCCTCAACAGATGGCTCCTCCCTCCACAGACAGCCCCTCCCTCAACAGACAGCTCCTCCCTCAGCAGATGGCCCCTCCCTCAGTCGTTGGCTCCTCGCTCAGCTGATGGCTCCTCCCTCCACAGACAGCCCCTCTCTCAGAAGATGGCCCCTCCCTCAGTCATTGGCTCCTCCCTCAGCCGATGACCCCTCCCTCAGCAGACAGCCCCTTCCTCAGCAGATGGCCCCTCCCTCAGTTGTTGGCTCCTCCCTCAACAGACAGCCCCTCCCTCAGCAGATGGCCCCTCCCTCAGTCGTTGGCTCCTCCCTCAACAGACGGCCCCTCCCTCAACAGATGGCTCCTCCCTCCACAGACAGCCCCTCTCCTCAGAAGATGGCCCCTCCCTCAGTCATTGGCTCCTCCCTCAGCCGATGACCCCTCCCTCAGCAGACAGCCCCTCCCTCAGCAGATGGCCCCTCCCTCAGTCGTTGGCCCCTCCCTCCACAGACAGCCCCTCTCTCAGAAGATGGCCCCTCCCTCAGTCATTGGCTCCTCCCTCAGCCGATGACCCCTCCCTCAACAGACAGCCCCTCTCTCAGCCGATGGCTCCTCCCTCAACAGACAGCCCCTCCCTCAGCAGATGGCCCCTCCCTCAGTCGTTGGCTCCTCCCTCAGCTGATGGCTCCTCCCTCAACAGACGGCCCCTCCCTCAGAAGATGGCTCCTCCCTCAACAGACGGCCCCTCCCTCAACAGATGGCTCCTTCCTCAACAGACAGCCCCTCCCTCAACATATGGCCCCCCCAAAAGCATCCTGATTTGTTGGAGCACAGAAACTATAAATTCTCTAAACACAGAGTAAAGAAGGTTAATAGAAAAACACGTCCAACCACAGTTGAACTTCACTACATTAGTGTTGATCACTCAGAATATGAAAACAATCAGATAACAACAGGAGAAAGAGACGAAGCTCTCAGCTGAGATCATCCGGTTATCAGAAGGCATGAATGTAGTCCTCATCTAAATGAAAACACCACCAGCACCTTTACCAGTAAACGTTTACTGGGTTAATGGAACGATCTGCATTTAAAAACACTGAACTGTTCTGCACAAAAACACACTGACACTGGTCAAGAACATCAGCCTTCAGGTTCTGAGGTGTTTCCGGTCTTAGTCACTGAACGGATCTAAACTTTTTTAGGAAAATTAATAACACTTAGTAGCCATTCAGATCATAAAACAGGATTTTACTCTCGAGCGAGGGAACCTTCTCAGCGTCAACGTGGAAGCCCAAACTTGGTGTCATCACTCTTTTTTATACCTTTACCGCTCTGACCTCGATATAAAGTGCTGAGTCATCCAGAAGCCAATGAGCTACTAGCAACAGTTCAACTTTATTTGTATTATTTACAATGCAAGTTGTCTCCAGGCGCTTTACAGAGACCCAGATCATGACCCCCGAGCAAATATCATTAACTAAAGTAATATTATTAAATCCTAATCAAAGAAAAATGGAAAATAAAATGGCTATCTCAGCTATGCCCCGCCTCCCCTGCCATAGATTGACGTGGCACTGATTTGACACTCATTTCAGAACTGCAACCGTGAAAAAGGATCACACATCCTCTGATCATTCTCTCAGAGGCAACCGCTTCGTCTTTTTTAAACTGCGGGCTCGCCGTCGCCGCCGTATTACCCACCATATCGTCATATCTTTAAAACCGACAGAGCCTGGTGTTTGGACGAGGTCCTCCAGGGTGGAAGTGAGGACATCAGGTTAACGCGGTTAACGGAGCTTGAAAGGACGCCGATTCAACTCGGCTCCGAGCGTCTGGATCAGAGTCGGTCAACAGACCGAAACACGGCACAGAACTTTTACCCGCCAGAGGACAGATTAGCATCTCAGAGGCTTCCTCTGGTCTCACATCTGAAGACAGAGTCCCGTTTGATGTTAAACAGCTATAAAGGTGGACGGCGCTCCTCTGAGACCTTCATCATCTCACTTCTATTAGCACATGAAAAGATCTGAAGAATGAAGCCATTAACAAGTTCCAGCCCCGCAAACTTTCCGAACTGCACTTACGAGCGCTAATGTGACATTAACAATGGGACTGTTGAGCTGGAAAATAACAAGATCCTCCAAAAATAAAAGAAAATTGGATACAAATCATTTTCAGGGACGAGGAGGTGTAGGAGGGAAGCTCCCAGGAGCGCGATTAGAAAATAAACATGCCTCCTAAAACTGATTTCCTCTGGAACATCGTCCACTAAAATCTTCATTTCTGAGCTGCTGATGAAAACGTAGAGGTTAACAAAAACCGAGATACCGATACTGCACTTAACTTCTATCGATCTTTAAAAGAGTGTGAGACTTGAGAGAGCGTTTATGCTGCAGAAAACTTAAAAAGTAAAAGCAAAGAGACGTCGCCTGAGGTGTGAAAGAGGAGTAACATACTGGATGTGAAACCTTTAACTGGACAAATAAATGTAATTGGTAACTTTCTGCAGGAACAAACTCCTTTCTCCGACAGATAAATACTCCAAAGCTGCTGCCCTCTATCTGCACCGCAGTTTTTATCTCTTCGCCCTGGTTTCACACCAGTTTTGAGCTTTCCGGCCCAAGTCCTTCCTTGAAAGCAGATGTCTGATCAGAGGATGGGAGGTTTTCTGAGCTGATGACACCGCTGGACATCTTCCAGTTCACGTCTCCTGCACCGACCGCTGCGTCTCCAGAACCTCCCCGTCTGCTTAGATGTCTTTATCTGTGAGACACCGTCCTGATCCAGCAGAGCTACCTCGTGTCTTGTTGGCTACGTAGACGTTTCAAGCACCTGACTGGGATCGAACCTGCGTCACGCCAACCTGGAAGGCCTGACGCTGCTCTGTACACAAACACCGGTTTTATTTAGCTTCTTCTTCTGTTTAGCTACTTTGTAAACCGATATCGTACAGAATAGGTTCCACAAGCTGACACCGACCAACGAGTCGTAAATCTGATGATTCTGACCAGCAGCCAATCAACCGATAATGATAAACCAATGACTGTCACGGATCAATGGAACTCTATGAATAGATCCTGTTGCTGCTGAATGAACAATAAATAACTGAATCCCTGGTGGTTGATGTTTAACAGCGGTACCGACCATCACAACTAGGGATGCACATTTTGGATTTTTTTTATGACGTTAACCGACGCCCTTTAACAATTAATAACCGTTAACCGATAAGATTTAAACACCCTTCTATGCTGCTATTCCGATACACAAACGCCCAGGAGAGTTGGCTGCCACAATGTTGCGCACGTTGTCGTGGACGCCTGCGGACACTTTCCCACCAAGTCCCCACGTCTCCACTGCAACAACCAGTTTAGCTGTGAGGTTATCAGCTGGGTGTCTACCCAGCATGCTCTGCGTTAACAGGACGGCAGAATTAGCTTTCCAGTTCTCGTCGATATAGTGACACGTAACTGTCACGTAGCTCTCCGTTGCTAGCGCGGTCCAGCAGTCCGTTGTAACAGCCACCAACTTAGCACGGCGGACTTGGTGGCTTTTCTCTTGGCAGCATGTAGACCCCAGACTCGGACCCACCAGCAAAGCCACAACACCCCGCCTCCTGCTCGACCAGCTTCTGGTACTTGGGCCGGTTCAGGTCATTCACCTCATCAATGCCGTCTTCTCAGGGAACTGTGAGCTCCGTCAGGAGCACCTGCTCTGCAGCAACTGGACGTCAGCGCCAAGGAAGGCTTCAAGGAAGCTGTCGTAATTTGGTCTGGAGACTTGAGCTGTCGATCCAGATCAACTCAAAGCTGCCAGTCGGAGAGATGGAGGAACGAGTCCACAGATGGAGGAACGAGTCCACAGATGGAGGAACGAGTCCACAGATGGAGGAACGAGTCCACAGATGGAGGAACGAGTCCACAGATGAAGGAACGAGTCCACAGATGGAGGAACGAGACCACAGATGGAGGGACGAGTCCACAGACGGAGGGACGAGTCCACAGACGGAGGAACGAGTCCACAGATGGAGGAAGGAGTCCACACACGGAGGAAGGAGTCCACAGACGGAGGAAGGAGTCCACAGACGGATGAACGAGTCCACAGACGGAGGAACGAGTCCACAGACGGAGGAACGAGTCCACAGACGGTCCAAGGAACGAGTCCACAGACGGAGGTCCTCAGGAAACGAGTCCACAGATGGAGGAACGAGTCCACAGACGGAGGAAAAGACGTCCACAGACGGAGAAACGAGTCCACAGACGGAGGACGGAGGAACGAGTCCACAGACGAGAGAAACGAGTCCACAGACGAGAGAGGAACGAGTCCACAGACGGAGGGACGAGTCCACAGACGGAGGAACGAGTCCACAGACGGAGAAACGAGTCCTCAGATGGAGGAACGAGTCCACAGATGAAGGAACGTGTCCACAGATGGAGAAACAAGTCCTCAGATGGAGGAACGAGTCCTCAGATGGAGGAACGAGTCCACAGATGAAGGAACGTGTCCACAGATGGAGAAACAAGTCCTCAGATGGAGGAACGAGTCCACAGATGAAGGAACGTGTCCACAGATGGAGAAACGAGTCCTCAGATGGAGGAACGAGTCCACAGATGAAGGAACGTGTCCACAGATGGAGAAACAAGTCCTCAGATGGAGGAACGAGTCCACAGACGGAGGAACGAGTCCCAGCAGCAGATCTGGGGTTAAATGGGGCTGCTTGCTGGTAAACCAGTAGAACCAATGAAATCAGACTTCCCCTCCAAACACCAGCACCTTGACATTTCTATAAACGCTCTTCATTACGACATGTCTTTCAGTAATTCAATTAATTACACTCATTCATTTCAGTACTTCATAAATATCCAACTCTCTTCACATGCACGTTACAACAGGATGTTATGAATTGTCATTTCGGTGTTTTCTGCAGATCAATTAGTTCATCTCATCCTTTCAAATGCTGCAGGCTTTGATCATGAAACGTAAAAAGAAAGAAAAAACATCAAATAGCCCGAAGCGACTTTGATGTGACAGCTTTTTTGTGAACGGTAATGCATAAACAACGCTCATGTGATGTGGACCAGGCAGACTGGTTCTGGACCCTCAGCTGTGGTTCTGGTCTGGTCTGGTCTGAGTTCAGACCCAGCGCTCCGTCGGTTGACTCATGCAGCAGATTTCCTCTCCAGACAGAGCGTACGCCAACCTTTTGAGACATCTTGTGCAACAAAAAGGTCAAAAATGTTTTCGTTTCACTTCCCACCAGTAAGATCTGGAGAAGGCTCTCCGAGCAGAAAACTGTGAACCGTGAGGAGACGGGCGCTCGACAACAGCAGCTGCTCTGCTTCCTCCACTCTGCTCTGAATACTTAAATTTCCTCTCGGCTATTATAACAAGGGGACCGTTTTCTAACACACTGAAAAGTGCTCCGAGTCCTCCAGAAACCTAAAATAGCCGACCATCACCTCCTCTCCTCTGCTGCTCTGCTGCCTCCAGGACTCGGCCTGAAAGTGTGATGATGCTCGTCATTCATAATTCAGCTCTGAGGAGCGTCCTGCTCCCACTTCCACATCCTCCTGCCTCCAGTCCTGCTTCAGAAATGTTTCCCAGTGTGGCCACAACTCCTGCTCAGCGCTAACGGTACCGGGAGGACTGCTTTAGTCACCGCCATGAAACAGCTCAAGATCATATTCTGGGCCATAATGTATTAGCGCTGGGCGGTATGACCAAAAATTTATATCACGGTATTTTTCAAAATTATATCGGTTTCACGGTATATCACGGTATTTTTTTTATTTGAAGGCACAATTGGGTGTTAACCACATTTTCTAATCATTTAGAGGAATTGCTGCAGTAAATTGTCTTAGAACGACCTATTTTACTGTCACGAGGAGTGAATATTGTAGAAAAACATTCATATCTACACTAGTATTAATTAGGGATGGGCATTTGGTCGAGATTTATTCTTCAATCGTCGGGAGAATTAAAGATTAATAATCGATTAATCATTAACATTTTTATATTGAAAACTATCACAAATATTCTCGATATTGGCGTGGCGTTTGTTTTCCCCTTTGGCCTGGTTGCTATGGCCTGGTTGCTATGGCCTGGTTGCTATGGCCCGCGCATGCCCAGATGTGTTCAGTGAACCGGATGTTTGTGGTCGAGAATAACGTGACATTTCCTGTTTCTTTTCTTTAAAAAACAATGATAATAAAACAAGAGATATCGAGGAGACTACTTAACAAGGACAATTTATATCAAGGCGCCAGTATTACAGGCTTTTTGTTTCTTAAAAAGATGTGCTTGTTGTGTGCTCGATGTGCACTGCAGCTCGTTCTGGTCCGTGCTAACACCGAGTTGAGGCTAGGCTAGGCTAGGCTAGGCTAGGCTGATGATGAACCGCCTCCACCGTCCTTTACAAGGCTTGGATGCGCGTTGTTCAAGTGATACATCATGGCTGTTGTCAATTAATTGTATTTGTAATTAGCATTGCAGTGATTGCAGTTCACTTGGTCATTTTCTAAACGAAAATGGTCCCACGCCACACTTCACCGCGACCGCTTCATGATTAGGCGAAGACCTACAGAAGCTAGCATGTAACAACTGAGGCCAGCCAGGGTAGGGTGATGGTGAAATGTTGCCCCCTGGTGGCAAATTTCTATCGGTGGCACAGAGAAATGCATCGCATTGTTTGAGGATGTGCACTGAAAACCTACATTCAGATTGTTAAAAAAAAAAAAAAAAAAAAACATTCGGTTCATCAACGAAAATTAATGTCTTCGACCAAATTCTTAATGATCAATCATCGATTAATCGATTAATTATGCCCATCCCTAGCATTAATACAGGTTTGCATGGCCTCACAAAATGATACTATTTACAAAGAGGTGGCACTCGTTATTCTGATTAAGTGAAGGAATCAGAATGATGATAGTTGCAGTTAAAATACAGAACCGTTTTATTTTTCACATTTTGCAAACAACTTAAAAAAACATATTTTGTAAAAAAAATCAACATTAACTACACAATGTAAACAACGTTTAAAGTTGAAGCCGCGGGAGGCAACGCCAGCCTGGTGTTAGCCTCCCGCAGTTACAACTTTAGCTTGGCTACATTTGCAGATTATTGTAGTTTGTTGGACGTCGTCTTTTTTAAATCCACGGCTCCTCCTTTACGAAGAAGTTCCTCAGTCTCATGTTGCCGTTCTGGAGCTTCCATTTTGGGACTTTCTCTGTTTGCATCCATCACCGTTTAACCAGAAACTAGTAGCGTGTTGCGCCTCCAGTGCGACTGCAAAACAGTCCCCTGTGAAACAATGTTGTGCGGCACTTACGTTCCGCCGCGCGGCGTTCCCAACGTTGTGTACGCTACAGTACATACTCACCGGTATTACGGTATATGAAAAATTCATATTATAAGAAAAATAAAGTATGAACCGCTATAACGCCCAGCACTACCATGTATTGTGCAAAAAAAAAAGAGCACAGTTTACCGACTTTAAAACATTGAATCAACCATGTAAGTACGACGGAGGGAGCTTCATGATTGGGGCTCATCTTCTCTGCTTCGAAACCATCTTCCAGGATAAAATCAGGGCGTCTGTCCAGCAGCCTAAACACAGAAGTAAGTTCACCACTGAATAATTCACAAATCCAAACCTTTCTGGGTGGTGAAACGTGACTCCTGTGAACGTGGACGGCTGCGTTGTTTCTAAGCGTGTGGAGAAACGGGAACATTATCGTCTACATCCTGCCGCTGCTGAGATAAAACCTCGTTTAGTCAAAACATCCAGAAGGAGCATCATGTTTAATGGACGCGTCCATCATCCCTTCTTCTGGAGACATCCGAGGTACGAGCCGTGAGAGACCGAAGGCAAATGATGCACCGAGTATTTGCTTAACACAGATTTACATTTAAAAACGCACCAGCGTTCACGTTAAGAGCCACACGGCGCTGCGACCGTCAAATAAAACATTTAGAGGCTTCTGTGCTCACAGTGCATTTACAGTTAAAGTGTTCCTGTCGGATCAGGGACGACTGGAACCACTCTGGTGAGGAGGTTCTGGCTCGATGCAGACAGGAGGACGTGCCCAGCCAAATGAGATTACGATGAGGGGGAGAAAATAAAAGACGTTGCACCGGTTGCATTATGGGATGTCTGAGCATCACCGTCGTCTGAGTCTGCTGCAGAGACATTTAGAAAGTCTCCAGTGAGATTAGACGCCCACGTACAGCACAGTACGTACAAATACGTCACACTGATGAGTGACATCAACCGCAGACGCCGCTGTTGTTGTTAACCAGGCTGATATGAAGATGGGCAGACTGTAAACGCTGAACATGTGTGATGCAAACGAGGATTTCTAGAACTCAGAGCAACATTTCTTTAGATTTCTGAAGCTGGTGGAGGTTCCCGCTGTCACAGAGACATCGCTGATGGTCAAAACCGGTGGGAACCGTCGCTGCACCGCCGCAGGTGAAGTCTTCATTCTGTATCAGCTCAGCTTTTCCTGCATCATTTGTAACTTTGATTTGTTTAGTATCTGTTGATGTCGCTGTTTTGATGCCCAGTAACATTCAGCGGGCTGATCGTCTTGAAGAACTGGTGGGTGGAGAAGATTCACCCGACCAGCAGTGACCAGACACAGACCGTTAGGTTTTAGTTTTAACAAAAACAGTTTGGAGCGAGTGAGAAACGTGTCAGAGACTGGAGATAAGAAGATCGAGTCCACAGATGGAGGAACGAGTCACAGATGGAGGAACGAGTCCACAGATGGAGGAAGGAGTCCACAGATGGAGGAAGGAGTCCACAGAGGAGGAAGGAGTCCACAGATGGAGGAACGAGTCCACAGATGGAGGAACGAGTCCACAGATGGAGGAAGGAGTCCACAGATGGAGGAATGAGTCACAGATGGAGGAACGAGTCCTCAGACGGAGGAACGAGTCCACAGATGGAGGAAGGAGAGTCCACAGATGGAGGAATGAGTTCACAGATGAGGAGGAACGAGTCCTCAGATGGAGGAAACGAGTCCACAGACGGAGGAGGAACGAGTCCACAGATGGAGGAACGAAGTCCACAGACGGAGGAACGAGTCCACAGATGGAGGAACGAGTCCACAGATGGAGGAACGGAGGAACGAGTCCACAGATGGAGGAAGGAGTCCACAGATGGAGGAACGAGTCAGGGATGGAGAACGAGTCCTCAGATGGAGGAACGAGTCCACAGACGGAGGAACGAGTCCTCAGATGGGGGAAACGAGTCCTCAAATGGAGGAACGAGTCCTCAGATGGAGGAAACGAGTCCACAGACGGAGGAAACGAGTCCACAGATGAGGAACGATAACAAAACGAGTCACAGATGGAGGAAGGAACAGACGGAGGAACGAGTTCCACAGAGTCCACAGACGGAGGAAGAGTCCTCAGACGGAGGAACGAGTCCACAGACGGAGGACGAGTCCACAGACGGAGGAACGATCCACAGACGAGTCCACAGACGGAGGAAGAGTCCTCAGACGGAGGAACGAGTCCACAGACGGAGGAGCGAGTCCACAGACGGAGGAACGAGTCCACAGACGGAGGAACGGAGAGGAGGACGAGTCCTCAGACGGAGGAACGAGTCCACAGATGGAGGAACGACACAGAGACGGAGGAGGAAGAGGAACGAGTCCACAGACGGAGGAACGAGTCCTCAGATGGAGGAACGAGTCCACAGATGGAGGAACGAGTCCACAGATGGAGGAACGAGTCCTTTAGATGGAGGAACGAGTCCACAGATGGAGGAACGAGTCCACAGATGGAGGAACGAGTCCACAGACGGAGACACGAGTCCACAGACGGAGGAACGAGTCCACGGACGGAGGAACGAGTCCACAGATGGAGGAACGAGTCCTCAGATGGAGGAACGAGTCCACAGATGGAGGAACGAGTCCACAGACGGAGAAACGAGTCCTCAGACGGAGGAACGAGTCCTCAGATGGAGGAATAAGACCACAGCACGAGACCACAGATGGAGGAACGAGTCCACAGATGGAGGAACGAGTCCACAGATGGAGGAACGAGTCCTCAGACGGAGGAACGAGTCCACAGATGGAGGAACAAGTCACAGATGGAGGAACGAGTCCACAGACGGAGGAAGGAGTCCACAGATGGAGGAAGGAGTCCACAGATGGAGGAACGAGTCCACAGATGGAGGAAGGAGTCCACAGATGGAGGAAGAGTCCACAGATGGAGGAACGAGTTCCACAGACGGAGAAACGAGTCCACAGACGGAGGAATGAGTCACAGATGGAGGAACGAGTCCTCAGACGGAGGAACGAGTCCACAGATGGAGGAAGGAGTCCACAGAGGAACGAGTCCAGGAGGAACGAGTCCACAGATGGAGGAAGAGTCCACAGATGGAGGAACGAGTCCTCAGACGGAGAACGAGAGGACGAGTCCACAGATGGGAGGAAGGAGTCCACAGATGGAGGAACGAGTCCACAGATGGAGGAACGAGTCCACAGATGGAGGAAGGAGTCCACAGATGGAGGAACGAGTCCACAGAAGGGAGGAACGAGTCACAGATGGAGGAACGAGTCCACAGACGGAGGAAGGAGTCCACAGATGGAGGAAGGAGTCCACAGATGGAGGAACGAGTCCACAGATGGAGGAAGGAACGAGTCACAGATGGAGGAACGAGTCCCAGAGGAGGAAGGAGTCCACAGATGGAGGAAGGAGTCACAGATGGAGGAAGGAGTCCACAGATGGAGGAACGAGTCCAAAGATGGAGGAACGAGTCCACAGATGGAGGAACGAGTCCACAGATGGAGGAAGGAGTCCACAGATGGAGGAACGAGTCCACAGACGGAGAAACGAGTCCACAGATGGAGGAATGAGTCCACAGATGACCACAGATGGAGGAACGAGTCCACAGATGGAGGAACGAGTCCACAGACGGAGGAACGAGTCCACAGATGGAGGAACGAGTCCACAGACGGAGGAACGAGTCCACAGATGGAGGAACGAGTCACAGAGGACGGAGGAGGAGGAACGAGTTCACAGATGGAGGAAGGAGTCCACAGATGGAGGAATGAGTTCACAGATGGAGGAACGAGTCCTCAGATGGAGGAACGAGTCCACAGACGGAGGAACGAGTCCACAGATGGAGGAACAAGTCCACAGACGGAGGAACGAGTTCACAGATGGAGGAACGAGTCCTTAGACGGAGGAACGAGTCCACAGATGGAGGAAGGAGTCCACAGATGGAGGAATGAGTTCACAGATGGAGGAACGAGTCCTCAGATGGAGGAACGAGTCCACAGACGGAGGAACGAGTCCTCAGATGGAGGAACGAGTCCACAGATGGAGGAACGAGTCCACAGACGGAGAAACGAGTCCTCAGACGGAGGAACGAGTCCTCAGATGGAGGAATAAGACCACAGCACGAGACCACAGATGGAGGAACGAGTCCTCAGATGGAGGAACGAGTCCACAGATGGAGGAACGAGTCCACAGACGGAGAAGAAAGAGAACGAGTCCTCAGACGGAGGAACGAGTCCTCAGACGGAGGAAGGTCCTCAGATGGAGGAATAAGACCACAGCACGAGACCACAGATGGAGGAACGAGTCCACAGATGGAGGAACGAGTCCACAGATGGAGGAACGAGTCCACAGACGGAGGAACGAGTCCTCAGACGGAGGAGGAGGAGGAGTCCACAGATGGAGGAATGAGTCCTCAGATGGAGGAACGAGTCCACAGATGGAGGAACGAGTCCACAGACGGAGAACGAACGAGTCCTCAGACGGAGGAGGAAGGAACGAGTCCTCAGATGGAGGAATAAGACCACAGCACGAGACCACAGATGGAGGAACGAGTCCACAGATGGAGGAACGAGTCCACAGATGGAGAAACGAGTCCACAGACGGAGGAACGAGTCCTCAGACGGAGGAACGAGTCCACAGATGGAGGAACGAGTCCACAGATGGAGGAACGAGTCCACAGATGGAGGAACGAGTCCACAGAGGAGGATGGAGGAAGGAGTCCACAGATGGAGGAAGGAGTCCACAGATGGAGGAAGGAGTCCACAGATGGAGGAACGAGTCACAGATGGAGGAACGAGTCCACAGATGGAGGAAGGAGTCCACAGATGGAGGAACGAGTCCACAGACGGAGAAACGAGTCCACAGATGGAGGAATGAGTCACAGATGGAGGAACGAGTCCTCAGACGGAGGAACGAGTCCACAGATGGAGGAAGGAGTCCACAGATGGAGGAACGAGTCACAGATGGAGGAACGAGTCCACAGACGGAGGAAGGAGTCCACAGATGGAGGAAGGAGTCCACAGATGGAGGAAGGAGTCCACAGATGGAGGAACGAGTCCACAGATGGAGGAACGAGTCCACAGATGGAGGAACGAGTCCACAGATGGAGGAACGAGTCCACAGACGGAGAAACGAGTCCACAGATGGAGGAATGAGTCACAGATGGAGGAACGAGTCCTCAGATGGAGGAACGAGTCCACAGACGGAGGAACGAGTTCACAGATGGAGGAAGGAGTCCACAGATGGAGGAATGAGTTCACAGATGGAGGAACGAGTCCTCAGATGGAGGAACGAGTCCACAGACGGAGGAACGAGTCCACAGATGGAGAAACAAGTCCACAGACGGAGGAACGAGTTCACAGATGGAGGAACGAGTCCTTAGACGGAGGAACGAGTCCACAGATGGAGGAAGGAGTCCACAGATGGAGGAATGAGTTCACAGATGGAGGAACGAGTCCTCAGATGGAGGAACGAGTCCACAGACGGAGGAACGAGTCCTCAGATGGGGGAAACGAGTCCTCAAATGGAGGAACGAGTCCTCAGATGGAGGAACGAGTCCACAGACGGAGAAACGAGTCCACAGATGAAGGAACAAGATAACAAAACGAGTCCTCAGATGGAGGAACGAGTCCACAGATTGAGGAACGAGTCCACAGACGGAGGAACGAGTCCACAGAGTCCACAGACGGAGGAAGAGTCCTCAGACGGAGGAACGAGTCCACAGACGGAGGAGCGAGTCCACAGACGGAGGAACGAGTCCACAGACGGAGGAACGAGTCCACAGAGTCCACAGACGGAGGAAGAGTCCTCAGACGGAGGAACGAGTCCACAGACGGAGGAGCGAGTCCACAGACGGAGGAACGAGTCCACAGACGGAGGAACGAGTCCTCAGACGGAGGAACGAGTCCTCAGATGGAGGAACGAGTCCACAGATCCAGATGGAGGAACGACACCATAGATGGAGGAACGAGTCCACAGACGGAGGAACGAGTCCCAGAGGGAGGAACGAGTCCACAGATGGAGAGACGAGTCCACAGACGGAGGAGGAACGAGTCCACAGACGGAGGAACGAGTCCACAGACGGAGGGAAGGAACGAGTCCACAGACGGAGGAACGAGTCCTCAGACGGAGGAACGAGTCCACAGATGGAGGAGGAATGAGTCCTCAGATGGAGGAACGAGTCCACAGATGGAGGAACGAGTCCACAGACGAGGAACGAGTCCACGAGGAACGAGTCCACAGACGGAGGAACGAGTCCGATGGAGGAACGAGTCCCTCAGACGGAGGAACGAGTCCACAGATGGAGGAACGAGTCCTCAGATGGAGGAACGAGTCCACAGATGGAGGAACGAGTCCACAGACGGAGAAACGAGTCCACAGACGGAGGAACGAGTCCTCAGACGGAGGAACGAGTCCACAGATGGAGGAACGAGTCCTCAGATGGAGGAACGAGTCCACAGATGGAGGAACGAGTCCACAGACGGAGAAACGAGTCCTCAGACGGAGGAACGAGTCCTCAGATGGAGGAATAAGACCACAGCACGAGACCACAGATGGAGGAACGAGTCCACAGATGGAGGAACGAGTCCACAGATGGAGGAACGAGTCCACAGACGGAGGAACGAGTCCACAGACGGAGGAACGAGTCCACAGATGGAGGAATGAGTCCTCAGATGGAGGAACGAGTCCTCAGACGGAGGAACGAGTCCACAGATGGAGGAACGAGTCCTCAGATGGAGGAACGAGTCCACAGATGGAGGAAACGAGTCCACAGACGGAGAAACGAGTCCAAGACGGAGGAACGAGTCCTCAGACGGAGGAACGAGTCCACAGATGGAGGAACGAGTCCACAGAGGGAGGAACGAGTCCACAGACGGAGGAACGTGTCCACAGAAGGAGGAACGAGTCCACAGCCAGGTCCTTGAAACAGCTGGTTCTGGGAGGGGCTCATAAACGGTCCAGTTATCACCTGCTCTTATTGAACGATGAGACTTGGAAATGTTTTTTTCCTCTTCACAGCATATTTTTTGACAGAATTGTCCAGAAAATAAAGTAATACGCAGTTGAAATTATCAGGAAGAAAAATCACATCTGCGGGGGGGAAGCTCCTCAGAAACTAGCAGTGATGGTGAGCAGCAGCGGTACCTAACAGCCATGCTAACACGATGAAGGATTATTGATACAAGAGAATCTAATAAATGTCCGTTATTGCCTTTGGGCTCGATGTTCAGGTTACGGGTTTTTCCTTAGTGAGAAGTGATCAATAAAAATACTAATTTTTAATGCCGGAGGAGTTAGTTCGCTCTCAAATGTGGAGCTGCACTGAGGCCACGACTGCACGACTTTATGTGATTAACATATCTCAGGTTGTTTTTTTTTTCTTTTTGCATTGTAGATATTTATCAGTGCTGATCTGATTCTGGACTATTTTTATTGTTTAAATATGCGTTAGAGTGTTTAAGATAACAAAACGAGTCCCCAGATGGAGGAACAAGTGTAGAAATAAATGCCAAGTCAATACGTGGAACGGTTTGGAAAATGACAGAAATGTGATTTTCTGCAACCAGACTGGATGTGTCATAAAATGAATTTCAATGATTAATTAGCCAGAGGACTTGGCATTCATTCATCAGGATTATCAGGTCTTATTTTTCTCAGCATCAATCTACACTATCTTCTTTTAACAAATAAAAAAAAGCATCAGTTGAATACTAAATAGAGAGTAAACGGTCTGTTAAATTCACCATCTTCTCTTCAGGTATCGGATAAAACTGCCTCTGAGGCCTCTGAGCTTCTGGGCTGCACTCAGGTCACCTGCACTGAGTTTTTAATACTTTTCTCAGAGTTAAATTGGATCCCTGCATTAAACCATGACTCATCTCCAGAACTACTAGAATTTAAAGAATACATTTTATTTTTTTCTCCTTTCCCCTTTTAGGATTATTGCGCCTTTTCATTGCTTTAAGCAGACACAAGCATCCCAGGAGAACCCAGAAAGTGCACTAATACTCTAATGCTGCTTTGCTCATCTGCCTGAGTCAGACTGGAAACAGTTGCTTTACTGGAGCAGGATGACGGAGATTCACCTGCAGCGATGACAGTTCAGCATCAGGATTAATACTAACGTCAGGTGAACGTTCATCACAGTGACGACAAATCTGAGTCAGGACGCCACTGCAGGATGAGAAAGCATGTAAGGGTGAAGGTCCAGCACCAGCAGAACTAATAATAAAGGGACAAAGTGGAATGAGATGGAAAAAAAACTAATTTAAAGAGAAAAAAAAAATCCCACTAACATTCAGAGTCAGAGGAAGAAAGCCTCCTTTTTCATTTTTCTTTCTCACAGGCTTGTAAATGGATCAGATTACCTGCACTGAAGTCATCTGGATGAGGTTTTATTCAATGTAAAAAAGGGAAAATGAGAAGATTCAGAAGAAATCTGTATAACCAGTAAGTAAAAAATATAAATGAATTAAATGGATAACCTGTAGAGCAGTGGGCTTCCCTCCAGACCTGGACTGAAGAAGACCATCACAGAGGGACCACGACCAGAACATCTGGATAACAAACCAGATCCAGTCCTATAAGGATCCAGATCCAGCCCTTTAAAAAAAATCCAGGTCCGGCCCTTTAAGGATCTAAATCCAACTGTTTAAGGATCTAAATCCAACTGTTTAAGGATCTAAATCCAACTGTTTAAGGATCCAATCCAGAAGGATCCCCCTTTAAGATCCAGCTTTCCAGATCCAGGATCCAGATCCAGCCCTTTAAGGATCCAGATCCAGCTGTTTAAGGATCCAGCCCTTTAAAGGATCCAGATCCATTCAAAGGAATCCAGATCCAGCCTTTAAGGATCCAGCCAGATCCCCAGCCCTTTAAGGATCCAGAATCCAGCCCTTTAAGGATCCAGATCCAGCTGTTAAGGATCCAGATCCAGCCCTTTAAGGATCAGATCCAACCCTAAAGGATCCAGATCCAGCCCTGTAAGGATCCAGATCCAGTCTGATAAGGATCCAGATCCAGCTGTTTAAGATCTAAATCCAACCCTTTAAGGATCCAGATCCAACCCTTTAAGAATCCAGATGCAGCCCTGTAAGGAGCAGCAGCCTGTCGTCCAACACTGTGAAGCTAACGAAGCTCGTAACTTCCAGGTTCCAGTGATGGACCTGTACAGTCTGCAGCCTCTGCTATCTTTTACTGGACGACCACGTCAGCAGATCAGCAGCTGATTTAGGTCTCAGAAAAAAAATCTGGAAAAACCAGGTCACATGAGAAAACTGGAATCAGCCAAAGAAAATGCAGTCTTTCTTTTTATGGTTAAAAAAAAGCAAAGGTTTGCAACTAAAGAGGTTTATCACAGCAAACTCAGCATTTACAGACCCATTTTCTCCAGCTCTGTTTATTATTTATTAACGGCCTACTCGGTTAATAGCAGACCGTGTCTTACATAACAGCGTTATACCAGAATAATACTGCAACAGAGAAGAAACTTTTCACAAACTGAACTGACAAATTGCAAGGCTCCGGTTTCAAAAAGCTCCAGAGCTTCCAGTTTTTCTGAATCACTGGAGGGTTACTACCAGTCAGCCTCCACTCCAGCTTTAATCCTCCCCAAGAAGCCAGGCTTGAATGGCAGCAGATAAAAGCAGGAACAGCAGCGAAGAACTTCAAATAAAGAAGAGCAGGCTTTGTTGAACTTCCAGAAGCTAAAGTGTGAATGAGCGCCAACTCATTCATCCCCTTCTGAGTCACCGCTAGACAAGGGATTACAAACTGGAACCAGTGTGGAGTAGAAAAACGCTGAGGGGACGAGTGGGGAAAACAATTATATAGCAGGTCTGTAAATATGAAGATCCGTGCATTCACGCTGGAGGAAATGAGTCTTATTTTGACCCAAAACAACAAGTGCCGAGAGGAAGCTCAGAGCAGACAGAGAGGGATGTAAATGAGGGAGGAAGAGAGAGGCTGAAAGCAAAATGCTAAGTAATTTCAATTTGCATAAAAAAAAAGGAAGATAAGGGACAAAGAAACAAAGAGATGTGGAGACTAGTGGAGGATGTGACGACGAAAATACCGGAAAAAAGCATAAAAACAAGGGGATACGGAGCTGAACGGAGAGAGAGAGAGAGAGAGAGAGAGAGAGAGAGAGAGAGAGGGGATGACGGCCCCCATCAATGAGGTGCGGAGGAGGAGGAGAAGAACCTGTTTGCATGGGAGTCGTATCAGCGCCGGCCTGCCAGCAAATGAAAGCACTTCTCTCTCCGCCGCACATTTCCCATCAGCCCCACGAAGGGGAACGGAGAGCCCGGCGGGCGCCGGCGCCCCCTGAGGTTAACCGCCCAATCATTCGCTCTGCTCGCCGTCTCCACGGAGACAGACCTGATGACATCACAGACAGAGAGGCCGGTACAGTTGTCCCGACCTCCTGGGTGCGTACGGTCCGTTTCATTTAATCTTCTAGTAGGTTTCATCCTCTTTACCTGCTGTTCTTGTTCACACGGTAACATTTTATAGCAAATTGTCTTAAAAGAAACTATTAATTGTTTTTTGCTGAAAGCAGGATCTTCATCCGCTGTTAAACTGTTAGACTGAACAAGTGCAGTGGCGGGAGTTGGCTCTGGATCTTCGTCCTGGTGAAAAACGGTCAATTTCTTTCAAAAACAAGTCGATGTGCACTAGGGGTGTGAAAAAAAAAAATAGATTTGGCAATATATCGCGATTTTCGGCCGCCCAATATAATATCGATTTTTCAGCTCCTAATATCGATTTTTAGGAAAATGACACTACTAATTAGGGCTGGGCAATTTTATCGATTCGGCGATATATATCGATATTTTATTTCTCCAGAGAGTATCGATATTTCAGCCGCGGGTATCGATATTCTAAGCTCCCTTCAAAACCCCCGTGTCTCGCACGGGTGCTCTTCCTGCAAAGTGCCATTAAGTCCTCCAGCCGCTAGTGTCGCTGTAGAGCATTTCTAACAGGTTATCCAGAAGCTTCTTTCTCTTCCAGCTAGAGCTGAGCCAGTCAGGAGGATGGCGGCGAGTATAAACGCAGCGCCTGCGTGCTTAAAAGCAGATGTGAGGGAGCAGTTCGGGTTGAAAAAGAAAAAGGAAAGTGAAGATTTAGACAAAAGTATGGCAGTTTGCAAGCCGTGTCACTCAAACGTAAAGTACTCTGGAAATACCACCAACCTGTGAGGCGAGCCCACCTGAAACGTCACCACCCGACAAGCTAATGCTAACTGAGAGCGAGCCAAACTTTATTTGTCAGGATCTGAGACCGTATTCAGTGGTGGAAAACGCCGGCTTTAAGGGCTGTGTTTACTCTCGCGGCAATGTGTCGCAGTTATCTTGTCCCCGGTATGCTGCAGTTATTTTTGATATATATGAATGTTGAAGCGCGTCTGCGCTGTTATTCAACGCCACAACGGAGAGGGACAATCACGAACTAGCTAAACTAACTAAACTTATCTCTTGTGTTTTTCCACTTCCTCACCGTGTCGGCCGTATCCAGACCCACATTCATCTCTATCTTCCTCCATGAATTACTAGAATATGTGCTGACTTTGTAGCGTGGAGAACGAGAATCGTACAGATGTGGGTACTTCCTCATTTCTTCGATGACGTGGATGCAGAATTGATCAATCAGAGGCCTCCTTTCTCTCCTCTCTGCGACGTTGTTTGCAGTCACCTACCTTTCAGTTCAGTTAATTCAAACAAATTGGAACACTCACAAGATGTCACCAAAATCACTTTGTCCTGTTAAAATCTTTCAGAAAATGATGTAAAAGTATTGTTAGAAAATATCTATATATCGTATTGTGAGCCAGATGTATCATATCGTATCGTGAGATTAGTGTATCGCTACAGCCCTACTACTAATAATAAACAATAAATAGGTTGTTTTGAAGCAAATAGTTTTGACTCAGTTTGTCCTCTGAATGATCAATATCATCTGATGAACATATACAGCAACTTGATTTTTCATCTCTACTTTTAATTTTGATATTAACTAGGTAGAATATCGCAAAAGATCGCAATTTATCACGATAATATCGTATCGTGACCCAAGTATCATGATGCATATTGTATTGCGAGGTCCTTGCCAATACTAATGTGCACTGACCCATTTAGTGAAAGGTCCACGTACAACGTCAAAATGTAGAGCAGAAATAAACATACGCAGTTGCACAAAAACTTTAAAATTTAAAAAAGCATCTCATCAGGTGAGATGCTGTAAATCAAACCTACGCCGGTCTGAGCGAGCGTCGGCGGCGTCAAACGTCTTTCTGTGTCCTGAACCGTCCAGTCAGACGGCTTGAAGCGGTTCTGGGTCCTGGAAAGTTCGCCGAGCAGCAGGAAGAAACAAGCTCCGCCTCCAGCCAGGTACCACCTGAACGCCGGAGTCTCTGAAAGCCCCCGTCACGGTTCAGATTAATATTAATTATAATATAGTTATAGATCCGCTCCATAAATGAACTGAGTGCATCATAAACTACAGCGTTTGTCCTGTAGGACTGATGGAGAAGCTCTGAGGCTCTAAAGTAAAAAACTGAGACAAATGTATTAAAGTTCTGAGTATTAAACATATTAAACATGCATTTATGAGAGCAGATCAGCTTTCTATTGATGAGAAAAAGGAGCAAACACAGCAAACACGGTGCAGCAGATAAATCTGTTCTCCACTTATCAACATTCATCTTTAAGCTGGAAGGACAAACTATTCATTTTTTTCTCTTTTTTACAACAGAAACCTTTTTTGCAGCAGCAGGGAAACAAAAGATTTCAAGGAAACGGGACACGTAATCCAGCTCTGGTGCGACATCATCAACCTTCCTCCTGCAGGAACAAAACACCAGGGCTACCGCTAAAATATAGAAGAATAAACGGTGATAGATAAACACGATATTTAAAATCACAACAAGGACTGTAGCCCGACGACAAACTGGGGTTTAAAATGATATTTTTATCATGGTTTCTGTTAGCGATGCACGATAACTGATTTTTAAAACCAGTACTGATTACCGATAACACGCACATATACCTAAGATCATTACATCAATACTATGAACAAAACCAAAAATAGTTTTGACTCTTTAAATGAACAGATATTTATTTTTTTACAATGAAAAACTATTATCAAGCCTCTCAAACATTTTCATAAAGCTATCAAACAAACCTATTTGATATCTCACATTAACTTAAATAAGGTTCATTACTGACTGATATAAAAAATAAAGGCTCCTTGAACTGATGGAAATACATGCATCAGAATTACTAACTGAAAAAGATTAACATTTAAAGGATTTTGGCTTGTGGTTCCATTTAAATTAATACCTTTAATTAAAGTAAATGAGGTTCAGTAGTTTTTGTTTTTTATCTTTTAATCTCATGGAAGCTTTAGATGAGAGGAATGAGGGAGAGGAGAGACTGCTGCTGGTTTGAGCACATTAGCATTAGCTTCCGTTAGCTCACGTTAGCACGATTTCAAAACTCCATGGAAGTGATTGTTATGTTGTAGGTGGCTGATCAGGTTTTACGTATTAAAGCTTGTGCTTCCCTCCTCGTAGAATTCACTCGGAGGATTCGTCACAAATAACCACCAAACTATCTTCTTCTGAAACTTTAACCAAGTTCCACGCCGCCATGTTTGTTGTGATCAGCGCTGTGCTGCAGGCTGCATTCAAGGTGTAACGTAAATTCCTTCGTTCCCTTGTTTGCTAGTCGTTCTTTCAGCCTTTTTTATTTTTATTCTTTTTTATTTGTAACATGTGGGAAAATACTGCGAATATCACTTAAAGTCAGCAACTACTAAAATTATGACCGAGTTAACGAGTTGTTTTCTGGCATGAGGGGGTATTCTTGATTTTCCTGATTGAGTAATCGTTTTTCTGATTATGCCGACGTTACTTGAACATAACATTCACTGCCGGTCATTCAAGGCTCAGAGGGAGCGAGACACTGCTGTGTTGACAGAAATATATATGTTATCGGGGCTATTCGTCGTGATATCGGAGTTATCGGGATGACGTCATAATTTCCTGTTATTGGCCTGATAGTTATCGCCCGATAATTATCGTACACTCCTACTTTCTGTGATGAACTACTATCATTTCATCTCCTCATCACCCCCCATCTTTAAAACTGTTCCTGACAAACCCACATGAACTCATCCCAGTTCAGTTCCCAGAGCCTCCAGTTGCATGATGGGAGCCGGAGCTTCTGCTTTTAAACTCAACTTCAGACAGACTCGTTTCTTTTAAAGATTTCAAATTTAACTCACCAAACCTTTTGTGCATTTTTTCTTTTATATACGACAGTTTGCAGTTTTGATTTGCAGCCGTTTGAAAATTCCTCTATTTTATTTTGTTTTTCTGTTCTTTTAATCTTCCACTCGTTTCTTCGTCTTTGCCTTTTTAAGATTAGACTCTATAAAGCACTTTTGTGGTTTTTCTGTTTAAAAACCGTAACAGAATCACATATAAATTGGGTTTTGAGTTTTAATCTGCAGCCGGGCTGCAGTCGCAGCTCGTGCACGCTCACATGCACACTCAACAACACTGAACTGGAGATAAAACCGCTGCTCGACTGGTTTACTGGGAGCAGGAGGGATTCTGGGAAGGAAGCGGTTTTTTAACTGGTCCCTCGGGTTGAACGGCAAAGATTCATCCTCCAGTTTTAACCTTTTAGTTAAAACACGTGTGTCACCGTCCTTCTCTTCAGAGCAAGATTTTTCTATTTTGATTTCAGCATTCACATCCCCCCCCCCCTCCCCCCAGTGTGTCTGAAACTGACACTAACTGGGACTGATGGGCAGGACGTTTCTTCACTTCAGCCTGCAGCGAGTATCGAGTGATGCAGCGTCCTGCTGGGCGGCGGGAAGATGAAGGTGACAGCTCGTATCACATCTGCAGTTTTCTGAGAAGGCAGCAGGTTCTGGTTCTGGTTCTGGTCTGCTCTGGTTCTGGACTTCAGCTCCACTTTAAAGACTTTAAAGACTTTAAAGACTAAAATATGACTCGAAGACCTGAGATCAGGGACAGGGCTGGAGGACGAAATGATCAACCCTGGTTGATAAGATGATGTAATCTTTCTGACACAGTTAACATTAAAAGAGAATTTCTAAGACTTTTTTTATACAACATTTATTCAGACTCAGACTACGACCCCCCCGAGCAAATATTATTAAATACGAAGGAAAGAAACAGTGGCAAGAAAAAAACCCTTTAAGAGGAAAGAAACCTTGATCAGGACCTGGAGGGAGGACCTTCCTGATGAAGACCAGCTAGATGAAGAAAGAAAAGAGGGGAGAGACAGGACAGAGAGAGAATGGAGGACAGAGAGAGGATGGAGGACAGAGAGAGGATGGAGGGAGGACAGAGAGAGGATGGAGGACAGAGAGAAGATGGAGGACAGAGAGAGGATGGAGGACAAAGGGAGGATGGAGGACAGAGAGAGGATGGAGGACAGAGAGAATGGAAGACAGAGAGAGGATGGAGGACAAAGGGAGGATGGAGGACAGAGAGAGGATGAGGACAGAGAGAGGATGGAGGGAGGACAGAGAGAGGATGGAGGACAGAGAGAAGATGGAGGACAGAGAGAGGATGGAGGACAAAGGGAGGATGGAGGACAGAGAGAGGATGGAGGACAGAGAGAATGGAAGACAGAGAGAGGATGGAGGACAAAGGGAGGATGGAGGACAGAGAGAGGATGGAGGACAGAGAGAATGGAAGACAGAGAGAGGATGGAGGACAGAGAGGATAGGGGACAACGATGATGGAAGACAGAGAGGATGGAGGACATAGGGAGGATGGAGGACAGAGAGAATGGAAGACAGAGAGAGGATGGAGGACAAAGGGAGGATGGAGGACAGAGAGGATGGAGGACAAAGGGAGGATGGAGGACAGAGAGAATGGAAGACAGAGAGAGGATGGAGGACAGAGAGAGGATGGAGGACAAAGGGAGGATGGAGGACAGAGAGAGGATGGAGGACAGAGAGAATGGAAGACAGAGAGAGGATGGAGGACAGAGAGAATGGAGACAGAGAGAGGATGGAGGACAAAGGGAGAATGGAAGACAGAGAGAGGATGGAGGACAGAGAGAGGATGGAGGACAAAGGGAGGATGGAGGACAGAGAGAGGATGGAGGACAGAGAGAATGGAAGACAGAGAGAGGATGGAGGACAGAGAGAAGATGGAGGACAGAGAGAGGATGGGGACAGATTTCAGTGATAATTTCAGTAATAATTCAGTAAATAGTTAATTCAGTATTCAGTAATAATTTCAGTAATAATTCAGTAATAGTAATAATCTCAGTAATAATTTCAGTAATAATCTCAGTAATAATTTCAATATTAATCTCAGTAATAATTTCAGTATTAATCTCAGTAATAATTTCAGTATTAATCTTAGTAATAATTTCAGTAATAATCTCAGTAATAATCTCAGTAATAATTTCAATATTAATCTCAGTAATAATTTCAGTATTAATCTCAGTAATAATTTCAATATTAATCTCAGTAATAATTTCAGTATAATCTCGTATAATTCAGTATAATCTCAGTAATAATTTCAGTATTAATCTCAGTAATAATTTCAGTATTAATCTCGTAATAATCTCAGTAATAATTCAGTAATAATCTCAGTAATAATTTCAGTATTAATCTCAGTAATAATTTCAGTAATCTCAGTAATAATTTCAGTATAATCTCAGTAATAATTTCAGTATTAATCTTAGTAATAATTCAGTAATAATCTCAGTAATAATTTTAATATTAATCTCAGTAATAATCTCAGTAATAATATCAGTAATAATTTCAATATAATACTCTCAGTAATAATTTCAGTATTAATCTCAGTAATAATTTCAGTAATAATCTCAGTAATAATATTCAGTAATAATTTCAGTAATAATCTCAGTAATAATTTCAGTATAATAATCTTAGTAATAATCTCAGTAATAATTTCAGTATAATCTCAGTATTAATCAGTAATAATTTCAGTAATAATCTCAGTAATAATTCAGTATTTCAGTATTAATCTTAGTAATAATTTCAGTAATAATCTCAGTAATAATCTCAGTAATAATTTCAATATTAATCTCAGTAATAATCTCAGTAATAATATCAGTAATAATTTCAATATTAATCTCAGTAATAATTTCAGTATTAATCTCAGTAATAATTTTAGTAATAGTAATAATCTCAGTAATAATCTCAGTAATAATTTCAGTAATAATCTCAGTAATAATTTCAGTATTAATCTTAGTAATAATCTCAGTAATAATCTCAGTAATAATCTCAGTAATAATTTCAGTAATAATCTCAGTAATAATCTTAGTAATAATCTCAGTAATAATCTCAGTAATAATTTCAGTATTAATCTCAGTAATAATTTCAGTAATAATCTCAGTAATAATTTCAGTATTAATCTTAGTAATAATTTCAGTAATAATCTCAGTAATAATCTCAGTAATAATTTCAATATTAATCTCAGTAATAATCTCAGTTATAATATCAGTAATAATTTCAATATTAATCTCAGTAATAATTTCAGTATTAATCTCAGTAATAATTTCAGTAATAATCTCAGTAATAATCTCAGTAATAATTTCAGTAATAATCTCAGTAATAATTTCAGTAATAATGTCAGTAATAATGTCAGTATTAATCTTAGTAATAATCTCAGTAATAATCTCAGTAATAATCTCAGTAATAATTTCAGTATTAATCTCAGTAATAATTTCAGTAATAATCTCAGTAATAATCTCAGTAATAATCTCAGTAATAATGTCAGTAATAATCTCCAGTGAGCTGCAGCTCTCAGCTCTACATGACTGATACCTGGTTAGTGGAGTTACTACAGAAACAGGTGTTGACGGCAAACACGGGTCAAAGGTCACACAACCACCCAGAAGCAGCTCCAGCAACTTCACAAACCACCTGCTAAAATGCATCTGGGAACGTTAGCACGTCTGGGAACGTTAGCACATCTGGGAACGTTAGCACCTCTGAGAACGTTAGCACGTCTGGGAACGTTAGCAGGTCTGGGAACGTTAGCAGGTCTGGGAACGTTAGCACGTCTGGGAACGTTAGCACGTCTGGGAACGTTAGCATGTCTGACTGCCTCACCAAGTGGAGAAACATCTCAAATCTTTTTAAAAATCTAAACCATGGAGCGACTGTGCTTTAGAGAAGAAGAAGAAACAGACAAAACTGTCGACTACCCAGAGATCTAATTATCTCCAATCAGGCCAGGACTCACTTTCTGGTCGCTCTGCCAACCGAGAATCTACAGATTAATCAGCTCGTTAATTTACAGGGAACTGAGCTGTTGGCAGAAGTCGTCACAGTCGGAGGAATCAACAGTTGGCCGCCTAAAATACGACGTGCTGCTGCGTGTGAAGATTAAAAGATAAATGCATGTATGTAGCAGTAACCTGGAAGTGATTTTAATCTAACAACATAAATATAAACACTGCATTTTAATTGAGCCACTCCAGACGAGACGTGTCTTTCTCTATAAAACCTGCTGTTTCTTCTGAAGCTCTGAAGGGATTTCTGATATGAATCAGAGGTCTGAAGACAGAAGTTCACCGTAGAGACTCCAGAACCAACTTTGATTACACTTGTGAGCACACTAGTCTATTTAGTTAACACCTCCCTTCAGCTACCACATCCTCATCCTCCCATCAACCCCTGATGCTTCCCAGACGGAGGCTGATTCTTTACCTGCTGCAGGTACCTGATAAACCTTCACTTCAAAACAACTGCTATAACACATGCTAGCGATGCACAATAACTGTTTTATAAAACCGATACCGATAAGCCATAACTTTCAGCTCCTAAAGGCAGATACTGATATCGATATATATCGCAGAATCGATAAAATCACCCAGCCCTAGATATCGTGATATATTGCGATATTCTACACAGTTAATATCAAAATTAAAAGTAGAGATGAAAAATTAAGTTTCTGTATATGTTCATCAGATGATATTGATCATTCAGAGGACAAACTGAGTCAAAACTATTTGCTTCAAAACAGCGTATTTATTGTTTATTATTAGTGTTTTTGCACATTTAAATTTTAAACAATTTAAATGTGAAAATTAAACAATTTTCCTAAAAGAATCGATATTAGAAGCTGAAAAATCGATATTATATTGGGCGGCCGAAAATCGCGATACATTGCCAAATCGATTTTTTTTTCTCCGTGGTATCCGTGGTCGTCCTCACACACCAGCAATGATGAAACGAGAAATTAAGAGAATGACGGAGGAGGAGGCCGAGCTAATGGCGTCTAGAGACTAAAACCTCCATCTGGAGGCGGAGCCAAAAAGCTAAAAAAAACAGCAAAGGTGTCTCCGAACACGTGAAGGTTTGAGGTCATACGTCGGTGTTAAACTCCAGAGTTTACGACATCTAACACGTCTTTCTTCAAACCCGTGCTCCTCATTAGGCTCCGCCCCTCGCTGGGAAGCTTTATTTTAGGGGCCATCGAAGGCTCAAGCGCTCCGACGCTCCTCAGACGTCGTGAGAAGGCCTCGATGTCGAAGGACGGGAACATTTACGGCTGTTTATTTAAACTCTGACGCCAAAACAATCATGCAGATCGCTCTGTTTAAAACGGCTCTGATTCCTTAAATGCCAGTTGGAGTCATCGACATCTCTACGATTAAAGCTGAAAGTCTCCGCTTTGATCACATCCTGATCGTTTTATTTCAAATCATTGTAGGAAGAAAAAATAAGAAGAAGTCCATATATGTCACATCATTAATGCTGCATTCCTCTTTTTTCTTATTCCTGTGTTTTTCCCGTCACCGAGTCGGTTCACTGCAGAGGTAGAGCTCTTTTTTCCCAGGATCTGTCCACGTCGCCTCGTCCGCCTCTTTCTGTCCTTTTTTCCTCCACTTTTCTCTCCAGCGGGAGCCACAGTGGTTAATAATGGAGCAATGGAGCTGAGTGTCCACCCAGGCCTGCGGTTGTTCCCGGCAGAAACTGCTGTCTTCCTCTAAATAGATTAGATCGCAGGCTGAGCTGAGAGAGGAGCCCTTGGGGGGGGGAAACGACGGAAAACGGAGAATAAACAGAAAACCAGTGAGAACGGAGGACCAGACTGTCCTCCAGCTGGAAGATGTTGCAGATCAGAAGGCCTCAGGCTTCACACGAGGCCGACGCCCATTTTTCCATCGCTGTCGCTCATCTACGCCCTAAAGGTTTACTTGTAATACGGAGAGTAGGCTCTTGTCGATTGTGCTAGCATCATTTTTGGCATAATCTGAGGAATTGAGCATAATTTTTGCCGTTTTTCCGAAAGTAGCACTGCTAGCATAATCCGTATATTTTCTTGAATTGAACTGAATTGAATTGAAAATACTTTATTAATCCCTTGCGGGAAATTCTTTCGTTGCAGTGCTCCATCCTATAAAAACAACAATATTCTACATATAAAAATAAGTAAAATAAGTAAAGTAAATTAACACTTTAAATACTACACAATGTACAAAAAATTGCAAAAAATTATAAATTTACAATTTACAAATTAGGGATTTCAAAATACCCTGTCTAGTAAAGAAAAAAGAAAAGTAACCTAGTGTAAACAGAAAAGTAACCTAATAGCACAATTTTAGAATAATTCAAGAAAACGAAGCGATTATTCAATGTTAAATTTGTTATCCAGGGCTTTGTCAGAAACTGCATGGTTTAGTTTTCACTGTATTTGTTTTTATTTGTTTTGAAACCCAGCGCGCGCTGCTAGCGCGCGCACAGTTCGTTGTTTACTCGAAGTTTGCATACTTTACCATGGTAACTGGAGGCCATATGAGTGCAAAACCTTGCGCAAACTGCGTCACGCTCTGCTACACGCGATGGTTAGCAAGCTATCCGCGGATAGTTATCCACCACACTATTCAGGCTTTGTGCAACCTATTTTTGTTCGCTGGATAACTATTCGCTGGATAGCAGATTTATCCGCCGTATAGGCCTAACCACCGGATAAAGTTACCCAGGTTCTGAACAACCGAGCCCAGAACGTGAGGCCAGGGTTAATAAAATACATTTTCAAACTTGTCTTGCGAGTTCTGAAGTTTGTGCACAGAATAATTTTTTTTTAAAAAGTAGCATAATTTGGGCAAAAAACGAGCACTGCCACTAGCATAATATGC
Source organism: Hirundichthys speculiger (assembly GCA_018398805.1). Classification (NCBI taxonomy): domain Eukaryota; kingdom Metazoa; phylum Chordata; class Actinopteri; order Beloniformes; family Exocoetidae; genus Hirundichthys; species Hirundichthys speculiger. Next base: position 160,809 of record JAGFBZ010002052.1, read on the forward strand.
CACTTTTACTAGCACAATTGGCAAATGCCTACTCAAGAGTCCACAGTGAAATTGGCCTCAGCAGCTTGAAGAATCGAGCCGCCCACTCCGCCAGATCACACAGCCATCAGTTCCTGTCAGCTCGGGCCTCCCTGCACCTTCGGCAGGACTTGAAACGGCTCCAGCGCCGTTTCTGTCGCCGCCGCCGGTGAATATTAAAGTGGAATCAATCATGAGCGCCGCAGACGCCAGCTGAGCTGGGTTTCCTCCATACTGAGATGGTGCTTATGTCACAGCGGTGATGACTTGATTACCCCCCCCTCCCCCTCCCCCGTCTAAACCGCTCCCACACAAAGATGCCTGAAATAACTGACAGAAACGGCGACTTCTGCCTCGCGATTATCCCAGTTACCGCCTGGAACCAATGTCGACGCTAACATGCTGCTACAAACGGGAATAATGTTTCCTGCCGTGTTCAGATCGCTCACAGTAGCTGCACAACAAGAGCGCTAACAACACTCCAGAGGGACAAATCCTCCCGAGGGTCTTTGGGAAAGCAAAAACTGTCTGGCTTTAATCTAACGGGGGAAAACCCCGCCGTCAGAAATCTGCTCAGTGTTTGTCAGGCGGCGGCGGGTTGTTTAACCCAACCGCCTCGGTCCTCAATTAAAAACTAGACGAGTCTTGTGGTCATGAATGTTAAAAGGTCCAACTCTGGTTCAGACCTGCACCAAGCAAACTAAAGAAGTCCAGAGCTTTCTGGTTTATGAAAACCTGAGCGATTATAATAATGAACAATCGCCTCTAACGGAGGAAGGTGGTGAGAAAAACATTTAATCAAATCAGAGACAACTTAAATGTTTGATTGACAGGCGGTCCAGGAGCTGAACGTGAGGACGAGGACACCGAGGACTAGGGTTGGGCATGGTTTGAATTTTAACGATTCTGATTCTGTGTTTCGATTCCTGTTCAAAACGATTCTCGATTCCGATTCTTTGATGTGTAGGTCAACAGATCATGACTTATTAGTAGAATTTTTTCATTATAAAAAACGGTGACACATTTACACAGGCGACAGGCCGTTTTTATTCTCACACATGCTTGCATGCACTTGCAGACACAGAATTCACTTACAGCCTAAATGTTAAACAACTTACAGTTGGCAGTTGGCCTCCAAAATACATTTTACCCAACAAAAAACAAAATCAACAGTTTTTGTTTAGGAAGACGACCATATCTGCTCTTTCAGAAACAGACAGATAAACGCCGACAAAAACATAACCTCCTTGGTGGAGGTAAAAATTATTTGTTTACCTGGGTTGCTGGGTTACGCTCATACAGACAAGGGGCCCTCCTAGCCAATGGGATGCCAGGAAGATGCTAAGTGATAGCCACTACAGCAGCTACAAGTATGTTTACGTTCAGTAAACTCTGGGAGCTGCGAGTAGCAGCGCTACTGTATTTTAGCCTTTCGTATCCTGAAATTTCTTTCGTAACTAGAGCCAATTTTTTCCCGTTGATGCATTTCGTAACCTGAAAACTTCGTATGTAGAAACGTTCGTAAGTAGAGGTACCACTGTATATGAGAAGGCAAGAGTTTCTGGATGAAGACGAACTCTGTTGCAGTCGAAGAAGCAATGGGAGCAACGCAGTGAATTAAATACGCGACACTCGTTTATTTTTCTGATGCCATGCAGGTGAAGGTGTTTTGCCATATTAGTCGTGCTCCCTCCTTTGGCGGTAACACGCTTCCTACAGATGTTGCACTGCGCCAGGTAGCCGTCATTTCCCGGACTGAAATGCTGTCAAACTCGAGAACGGCGTCTCTTGGGATCCATGTTGTGGTGAGTGAAGTCCCGTCGGCGACGGACGTGACTCGACACTAGCGCGGAGTTGAGTACGCTGGGCGGAGTAACATCAACAAACTAGCGCAGTAAATCAAAACAAAACAAACAAAAAATATATGTATTAGCGCGGACATTTACGAACCGAAAAAAGGAATTGAAATTCAAAAATCTTCTAAACGATTCCAGAACCAAACGTTTCCCCGGGAACGTTCCCGGGGGACTGGTCTTACTCTGTCTTCCCCCGTTTTCCTCTGTCTTCCTCCGTCTTCCCCCATTTTCCTCCATCTTCCTCCATCTTCCCCCGTCTTCCCCTATTTTCCTCAGTCTTACTCCGTCTTACCCCGTCTTCCCCCATTTTCCTCCGTCTTACTCTGTCTTTCCTCGTCTTACTCTGTCTTCCCCGTCTCCCTCCGTCTTCCTCCGTCTTCTCCCATCTTCCCCCGTCTTACTCCATCTTCCCCCATTTTCCCCCGTCTTCCTCCGTCTTACTCCGTCTTCCACTGTCTTACTCCGTCTTCCCCCGTCTTCCTCCGTCTTACCCCGTCTTCCTCCGTCTTCCCCCGTCTTCCTCCGTCTTCCCCCGTCTTCCTCCGTCTTCCCCTGTCTTACTCCGTCTTCCACTGTCTTCTTCCGTCTTCCCCCGTCTTCCTCCGTCTTACCCCGTCTTACTCCGTCTTACCCCGTCTTTCCCCATCTTCCCCCGTCTTCCCCTGTCTTACTCCGTCTTCCCCCGTCTCCCTCCGTCTTCCTCCGTCTTCCCCCGTCTTACTCCGTCTTCCCCCGTCTCCTGACGTCCTCACAGAGGTTTGGACCAAACCTTGATGCAGCATCTACTCATCAGCTGATGTCCCATCTGGAACAAGCAGCGCTAGCGTGGAGGAAATTTAAAGTCTCTGATTAACTAGATAAAATCATTAAAGAACAGAACACGGATGAAATAACTGGACACCAGTCGTAAGTTCTTTACGTCAGTTTGGATAAATATTTGACGAACTGCTCGACAGAAAACATGTCGGAATATTTCTCTCTGAACTGCCTTCAGGCAGAGAAACCATGAAGCAGCAACCGGCGAACGCGTCCTCTGAAGCTGAACTAATCCAGATGATGGGAATCAAAAGCAAATCGCTTCACCCATCATCCACCACGGCGGACTCCAGGATGACACGTTACATCACCGAGCTCTCGGCCCTGAACACCTACAGCAAAACAAAAGCTGTTTTTGGTTTGGGGTTACGGTTTATCCCAGACAGCAGGATCCTGCATCACTGGTCTCAAAGTTGGGACTAGTATTTAGTCATCTTTGCTTTCCCGCTCCCTTCAGGAGACGTGGACGTATCCACAGACCAAACGTGTCCCTCCGGACACGGAGGCGTGAAGCGTCCGAGGATCAACGGCGGCCGCGCTGCACGCCGTAATCTGCACAAACGATCTGCTGCATCCAGATGGGAACGAGCTCGCGCTTGATATTCTGAACACACGGCTGCTGCTGGAAATAAATCACTTCTTCCAGCCGCAGGAACGCCTGCCTCTGCTTCCAGGACGTCCACGGAGGACGACTGCACGCGTCTCTGCGGTCGTGGTCTCGGCGTTTCACCATCGAGCCGACGCACCAAACGACGACAGCCGTGTAAACGATGAAATGCAATTAAAACAAGCAGGCGGTTACCGCCGCCACACAGAGCTGCGTGTCCGGGCCCAGAAGTGCTCCTTGGGGAGTCCCGGCTCCACACATGAGCGGTTTTAATTGACGTGGTCCAGCCCACAGGAGGAAACACGGGACGGCAAGTTAATCAAAGTTTAATTCTAATCAGGAGTGTGATGATTAAAGGGGAGGTTTGACTAGCTGCATCTCTCTCTCTACAGACTGATACCGCTGCGTTTCAAACATTAAACTGCAGTTAAGATCCAGTTCAGTGAACGCAGCATGAAGGGTTGGAAATGGAAAAAAAAAAAAAACAAACTTAGCAACAACTCGATTAGCAACAACATTCCACTTATTTTTGACCTGGGTGGCGTCTCTATCTGCGAAACCTCCTTCATTTAACCTGGCCGCTACAACTTTAAGTTAAACAATTAAGTTTAATTCGGAATTGACAATCAGTGCGTTCACAAGTTTAATTCCTCTTTAATTCAGAATTAAAGTTAAATCCAAATAATAGTTACCATGAAACACCTAATTCCATATAAAAAATGTCAATTCCGAATTAAACTTAATTCCGAAGTAAGTGTCTGGTTTATTCTGATTTTAATTCAGAATTAAATAATTCTGCGGTCATGTATACACTCATTCCGCTTTAAATTAATTCCTGTCTTTCTGCGCATGCTAGTTCTCTTGCCCGTCTGTCGCCATGACGCTTATATTCCGCGCTGGGCTTGTTTTCAAAACAAAGTTTCAAGATGGCAGCACGCAGTAAACGGTGGTCAAGAGCAGAGACGATTTATTTAATAAATAGCTTGGAGGAACTGGAAATAATTAAAAGAACAGATGGTAGGAAACATAAAAATTGTGAGCTTTTCAAAGTTGTAGCGGCTAGGCTAAATGAAGGAGGTTTCACAGATAGAGACACCACCCAGGTCAAAAATAAGTGAAATGTTGTTGCTAATCGAGTTGTTGCTAAGTTTGTTTTCTTCCGGTAGACGTAAAGATGTCCGCCCCCCCCATCCAATCAGAACCCTTCCCAACCCCCAGACCTTAAGCGGAATTGGATAAAGCCGAACAAACGTGTTTTCCATGTAAACCTCAATTCAGAATTACTATTTCCATGTAAACTCGACGGAAAACAGTTTAATTCGGAATTATTTAATTCGGAATTATTAATTCGGAATTAAAAAACATCATGTAACCATGGCCACTTTCATATGGAATAAGGTGTTTACATGGTAACTTTTATTCGGATTTAACTTTAATTCTGAATTAAACTTCCCATGTAAACGCACGGACTGACAGGCAGCTTGCAAATGCTGGACACAATGAATAAAAGATTTGTTGAGAAAAATAGTTTCATTTATTTAAACAGTGCAAATTGTTGCTTGCAAGCTTTTAAAGGTGGGACACGGGGGTTTTATAAAGAAGCTTAGAATATCGATACCTGCGGGTCAAAAATCAATACTCTCTGGGGAAATAAAATATCGATATATATCGTAGAATCGATAAAATCGCTCAGCTCTACTTCTAGAGATCGCGCCTTGACACCAGGAACCGTGACGTATCGAGTCTCTCGTCCCGGCCTGAAACCTTCATGTTCTTCTCTGGGTTCGACTCCTTGTGTGTCGTCAGTTTAAGCTCATCGTTTGATTGGATCACCTTAAACGGTCCGGCCGATATCTGATCGATTGTGGTTTCCAAATTGTGTTCACCGCTGCAGCCGAGTCAACGACAACCGTACAAACCAGCAACCCTGAAGCTCACCGACACTGAATTTAACCGTAAAAATACGCCCAACTATCGAGACGTAATCATGTAAAACTTTCCTTCTGGGCTCGCAGCGGCAGGAAAAGGCTGATTATGACACTCGGAGAGAAAAACGAGATAATGATCGACGAAGGCGCGACTGCTACGTCTCTGAAACCTCAGGAGAGTCAATTAGCCGAGATTAGCGCCACAGAAACAGAGTCTCCATGAAGGTCAGAGTCTCGTGTTTTTAGCTTCCTGTAATGTTTATTTCTCTGTATCAAAGACCGCAGGAGTAAAAAAATATGTTGATTAATAGATTCACATTTTCAATGTTAGAAACTGCGTTCAGAAATATCACAGCAAAATGTTAGAAGATGAAGAAACGGTGGAAGAGAAGCGACTGAAGGACGAAGAGAAAAGCAGCAGATGAGTTTGAGAAGAGATTCAGAAAAAGTAATGACCTCCATTTAAAACCGCTGCTTTCAGGACGGCGTCCTCTTCTGGGATCGGACCCGGTCTGAACTTTAGAGTAAATTTAGCAGATAAGTGGGCGACTCGCTTGTTTATGCAGCACAAAACGGATTTTTCCTTCTTTGGTCGGTTCATGAAAAAGCGTCAGATGAAGGAAAAACCAGTTCATCAGGATGTTAAACCAACAAGACCAGCAGCAGCAACGACTGGTTCCACACCGACAGACCATCTGTTACTGATCTGGACCGGACCGGACCAGACCAGACCAGACCAGACTGGACCAGACCGGTCCAAACCAAAACAGACCAGACCATCAGACCACTGGACCAGACCAGACCGGACCATCAGACCAGACCACCGGACTGGACCAGACCAGACTGGAACAAACCAGACCAGACCGGACAGACCATCAGACCACTGGACTGGACCAGACCAGACCACCGGACCAGGTCGGACCAGACCACCGGACTGGGCCAGATCGGACCGGGTCAGACCAGACCAGACCGGACCAGACCACCAGACCAGACCAGACCATCAGACCAGACTGGACCTGACCAGACCACCAGACCAGACTGGAGTGGTCCAAACCAAACCAGACCAGACCATCAGACCAGACCAGACCACTGGACCAGACCAGACCGGACCAGACCAGACCAGACCAAACCACCGGACTGGATTAGATTGGACCACTGGACTGGGCCAGATCACTGGACCAGATCACCGGACAGGACCAGACCAGACCACCTGACTGGACCGAACCAGACTAGACCAGACCAGACCAGATCAGAACGAACCGTACCACAGGACTGGACCAGATCACCGGACCAGACCAGACCACACCACCAGACTGGACCAGACCAGCCCAGACTCCTTTCTCCATCTGTGGACTCTTTCCTCCGTCTGTGGACTCCTTCCTCCGTCTGTGGACTGGACTCCTTCCTCCATCTGAGGACTGGACTCCTTCCTCCATCTGAGGACTGGACTCCTTCCTCCATCTGAGGACTGGACTCCTTCCTCCATCTGAGGACTGGACTCCTTCCTCCATCTGAGGACTGGACTCCTTCCTCCATCTGAGGACTGGACTCCTTCCTCCATCTGAGGACTGGACTCCTTCCTCCATCTGAGGACTGGACTCCTTCCTCCATCTGAGGACTGGACTCCTTCCTCCATCTGAGGACTCCTTCCTCCATCTGAGGACTGGACTCCTCTGAGGACTGGACTCCTTCCTCCATCTGAGGACTGGACTCCTTCCTCCATCTGAGGACTCCTTCCTCCATCTGAGGACTCCTTCCTCCATCTGAGGACTGGACTCCTTCCTCCATCTGAGGACTCCTTCCTCCATCTGAGGACTGGACTCCTTCCTCCATCTGAGGACTCCTTCCTCCATCTGAGGACTCCTTCCTCCATCTGAGGACTCCTTCCTCCATCTGAGGACTCCTTCCTCCATCTGTGGACTCCTTCCTCCATCTGAGGACTCCTTCCTCCATCTGAGGACTCCTTCCTCCATCTGTGGACTCCTTCCTCCATCTGAGGACTCATTCCTCCATCTGAGGACTCCTTCCTCCATCTGTGGACTCCTTCCTCCATCTGAGGACTCCTTCCTCCATCTGTGGACTCCTTCCTCCATCTGAGGACTCATTCCTCCATCTGAGGACTCCTTCCTCCATCTGTGGACTCCTTCCTCCATCTGTGGACTCCTTCCTCCATCTGTGGACTCCTTCCTCCATCTAATAGTTTGGATCATTAATTATATGGTGAATCAGAGTGAACTGGATCATGAACCAGAACAGGAACAGGAATCAGAACTACCCAATAGAGATGAGCGGTTGAACCGCGCATCCGCGGGCGGAGCGGATAATCCGCATATCGGGTGGATGACTCGTCAAAAAATAATACTTTAATTAAATTCGGTGCGGGTTGCGGTTGAAGCACTTAAATAATAATAATAAGAAAAAATATTTTACATATTATTAAAAAGGATGGCGGGTCGGTTCGGTTTTGAAAATTGGTGAAAAACGTTCCTGCAAATGGATAGCGGGCGGATAGAGATTTTAAGAAGCGGGTGCGGGTTAAAATATACGTCATCCGCGCATCTCTACTACCCAAGTACCCCACCTAACGGTGACCTCTAGGTGGCAGCACCGGTCCATACCGGTCCGGACTGCTGCGTTTGGGGCTTTGGCCCCGTTTAGACACCTCTGATTAAAAACAGCAACAAGCCGAAGTTCTCGCCGTCTCAGCCGGCACCAATTTAACGTGAGGATGAGGACAAAACAGGAAGAACGACGACACGCCGAACCTCACCAGAGATTCCAGGTGTGATCCGTCTACTTCACCTGGATTTACCTGGAGGAGGCTGCTGGAGCAGAAAGAGCAGGTCTGAGGAGTCCAGCTCACGTCCACAGAAGACACCAATGGACATGAAATATGAACCTGATTATTAATTGGGACTTAATTATGATGTGGATCGTTAATTTGAATGAATTGCATCATAAATCCGGTTCTGGATGAGAACAGTGAATTTGGCCAAACTGGAATCTAATTTAGATTCGACTGGATGCTGTTTAACTCTGTGTGAGGCGGTGAGCACGCGCGGATGATTGACAGCCCGTCAGAGGGACCGTTATTTGGGACGCGGCGTCCAGAAGAGACGCGGTTCTGTTTGGGTCTCGTCCACCATTTTATGCTTCAGTTTAACGTTGATTTTCTTCTTAAACTCGCGCAAAAGCGTCTCTGCTTATTTTTTTTATTTCTTTTTCGTCTCACGGAGGACAAACTGCGGCGTGAATCTGTCGGGCGGCGGAGCGACACCTGTGCGTAAAGGTGGACAGGTCTCACGACACGCGGACTTCCGGACCGCGTCACACCAAACAAACACCTGTTTTACATTTCTTTTTAAATCATTATTATTATTATTATTATTATTTGGGGGGGGGGGGGGGGGGGGGGGGGGGGGGGGGTAATGCGGGGAAAGTTTTTGCCGTCGACGGTTCGGTTCTCACCTTCACGTCCGGCGGGTCGGAGCGGTTCGTGGCGGCGGCGGAACGCTCCGTCCTCCGCGGCCCTTCGGTGACCGGAATCCTTCCAGACCGGCGGTTTCCCCCCGTTTTCCTCCGACTCTCCCGCCGCTGCCGTCCGTCCTCCCTCCTCTTCTCCTCTTCTCTTCTCCTCTCCTCCTCACTCACCGGCGCTGACTGCTGTTATTTTTCTTTTTTTGTTCCTGCGACCGTTACTTCACCTCCTCAGAGACGTTTTCACGTCCCGTGACAGTTGCCGCCGCGGTCCCGGACCTCGCGCCGCTTGGTCCTCAGGGCGCGCGCTGCTCTCGTGCTTCCCCTCGATCAACACAAGTTGTCAAGTAACTTCAGACTCACCTGAAAGGAAAGAAGAAGGGGCGGGGACGGGGGGCTGCCTGTAGAGGTGGGCGCTACTGAAGCTGCGCTGCTGCCCTCAAGTGGTGAAAAGGAAGAACTGCACCTTCCCGCAAAATAAAGTATAATTCTTTTCAATTTTGTTCAATTTAAAAAGAATAAAATAAAATGAAATAAAATAAAATAAAATTCAGGTCAGTTCAATTTAAAAAGATTAAAATAAATAAAATAAAATTCGAATTAATTCAGTTTAATAAAAAAAATAAATAAAATGAAATAAAATAAAATAAAATTCGATTCAGTTCAGTTCGATTTAAAAAGAATAAAATAAAATGAAATAAAATATAATAAAAGATTCAGTTCAGTTCAATTTAAAAAGATTAAAATAAATAAAATACAATTCGATTCAATTCAGTTTAATTTTAAAATAGCAAAATAAATAAAATACAAATAAAATTCAATAAAATAAAATAAAATTAGATTCAATTCAGTTCAATTTAAAAAGAATAAAATAAAAATGAAATAAAATAAAATTAGATTCAATTCAGTTCAATTTAAAAAGAATAAAATAAAATAAAATAAAATTAGATTTAATTCAGTTCAATTTAAAAATAATTAAATTAAATCAAAAACAAATAAATAAACTAGATTTAACAATCGGCATATGCAATCGCAATTTTTTTAGATAAAAATTTGAAAAATTTAAATCAGAAATCATATTTCGGACAAACTCAAGCGCCAACATCCCTACTTCTGTGTTGAAGCAAACCCTGTAGTCATTTAAAAAGAAAAATACAATGCCTTAACAGGCCATTAGGGGCTGGCTCCAAAACAGAGCAAATTCCCGCTGACTTCATGTCAAAATGACAAGAGAAATAAACATATTTACAGCCTGGTACATAAATCAGTCTTGGTTTAATTTCACAGCTATGACGACCAGGGGTGATTTATTTAATCATTCATTATAGAAATGACACGAAGCAACATAATTATTGGCAGCCAACCAATCAAACAACTATGAGTCATTTGCTGATGCATGTAGTTAATATTAGTTCTAATAAACAAAGTCAGAACTGGGAAGTCAGAACTTTTACAAACTGGGAAACTGGAATTAGCAAAGAAAATCCCACATTCCCAACACCAAAAGTCCACATCAGTGTTTTTATTTTATTTAAAATTGATCATTTTCAAAGTGCAAATTAAATATACATTTGTGTGTAGTTTGTATATTTTCTTGAAAAATATATATAGTATATACATTAGTATACTCTCAGTATTTATTATACATACAATTTAATGCAAGAAACGTTGTCATTATCGTTGTGTCTCACCAGCCTCCACTTTTAAATCGCCTGGCAACTGAGAAACGTTGTAGTTTTCAGGAGGAATGTGTGTCCACGTTGGCTGAAAACAAGCTTTCAGCTGCTCCACAGTTTCCTTCACGAGTGTTGGATCAGAGACAAATCTGATCTCTGGACCTCTGGATCTGATTCAGCCACACTTCTGAATGTTGAGCAGAATCTGATACGGCCCAGCTGAAAATAAACCCCCTAAATAGTAACGCGTTGTTCCCCAGTGTATGTATATATATATATATATATATATATATATATATATATATATATATATATATATATATATATGCTTCCTCTGCATCGGTGGTGTCGCCACACATTTACAGGTCACATATACCACAGTTGCTGATGAACCCCCAGAACATCCCAGATGCTGAGGACAGTCTGGGTGGTCTTCCTCGTCTCTGCCACAGAACTGGACATCTGAAAATGAGACGTGACTCATCTGACCACAGAGCACATGTCCACCGCCGTTCAGACCATCTGGAGCTCGTGTCCAAAGGGCTCAGAGTTTATACGTTTCTCTGACACAGTTTCAGGGATGCAACACTTTATTATCGCGTTAACGCATTAATTTATTAACGACGACATTTATTTTATCGTGCGTTAACGCATGTTGCTCACATGCTTTGGTTTTGAAAAGTCTGCGGAACCAGAAGACAAACAGTTGCCAGGTAAACAAGTAAAGCTAAAACAGAAAAAAATCCGTGAACTTGATTCTCTAGCTGGTTACTTCAGTGCGGCTCCATCTAGTGGCACAGATGTGTAACGACAACAGAAAGTCCAGTCCTCCATTATAAAACAAATTTAGTTCTGTGGCCCGTTTTTTTTTTTAATTTCATTTTTTTGATCCAAGTCTATAAGTGAAATATTTTTTTTTTAAAAAGAAAAAAACAGGCAATTTTTCATTTTTTTGTGTTAGATTAAAAAACAAAAAACTTAATAAAATGTCACTTTTTAATTTTTTTTTTTTTTTACAATTGAAAATGGAAAGAATGAACGATACACGGATTAATAAAGTTACTGAACTTTTACATGGACATTTTCATTTTAAAGTTCTCCCAGACGGAGGATTCAACAGAAACAAGGTTATTTGTAACAACTGACAAGTTGAACTCCCCGTTAAAAGTTTCTGCTGTTACCTCAGAAATTAATGTTTTAATGTTCTGATTGTGCTGAGACACAATCATTTTGATGGATTTTGTTGGAAGACTTTATTATTTTTTATAAAAACAGGATGACATTAATGCCCTGGCAGTGGCAATAAGCTTTATTTTATTTTACATTTTTTTAAGATGAGATTTACACTAAATATGTGTTACTGACAAGTGCTGATGTTAAAAGTGTTTGAACAGCAAATGTTATGACATTTTAATTCATATGGCAGCAGAAGATTTAAATAAAAGTGACCTTTACAATACTTTTGAATTCATTATTTGATTTTGCGTATACAATGCGATTAATCGTGATTAATCAGGGAAATAATGCGATTAATCACGATTAAAAATTTTAATCGTTGCCCAGAACTAATTTTAAATACTTCTTATCTTTAATTGTGACCACTATGACTCTTCCTCAGTAAGATCGAATTCCTGTCCACATGGGTTTTGGCATATTAGCACAAAAAAAACATATTTTGATTTTTGTCATGAACTTTAGGGATGCTTCTTTTACATCCCTCACATGTCACCAATTTATCTCATATAACCAAATGTATCATATTTACTTCTGCTCCACCCACATAATCTAAACTTCCTCAAAATTAAAAGCCTGATGGTTCAAATATGATTCTAAACATTAAAAAAAAAAAAAAAAACTAAAGTGGAAAGGATTTGTTTAAAGGTCCAATTAAGACATCAAATTCAGCAGATCAGAACTCTGCACCATTAATTTCCCCGATGGTGAAATTCCTAGGAGGAGCTGCTCTGCTGCTCAGGTTCAAGTCTCTGACCTCTTTCATAACGAAGCAGCCAATTATTCAGGTGTTTTAGAGGAGCGGGAGCAGAGGTACCGCCGACGAGTCCTCACTTCAAACAATCCCGTCGAGCCCAGCGTTGCATTTTAATCTCACTACAAAAGGAAGGAAGCACTTTATCTCATGAGCGCTGCCCTTATTAGTTCAGGTTCTGCTTCCACTCCAGGTAACCTCGGGGGGGGGGGGCTGATGAATGTGGTCATCTTCAAGATAAAAAGATCTGGCTGGATATAGAGGTCCTCAACAAAAAAAGAAAAAAAAGAAAAGAAAGAAAGAAAGAAAATCCAATTAAATTGAACGTGCTTCCCCAGAAAGCTGGCAGGTTTCAGAGGAAGCAAACAGAAACAGAAGCTTCACTGAGATCTGAACGCTACTGATCATCCAGACATGACGACTAAACCAGTAAACACAAAAACAGCTTGACACGTTAAAATGTTTATTTAACAGGAAGGTCATATCTGACATCAGAAAAACAAAGTTCAGTTTTCAAACTTCAAGTTTTAATCAGATGTGCATTTAAATGAACGGCAGCATAAACAGAGAATCCCGCCTTAATAAAGAGAACTTTACTGATGTTTTCACTCAGTTTTCACCAAAGACCTTCAATTAGTAAAACGTTGAAGGCAAAAAACTATTTTCTTAAAGTTACTCTGTGCAGCAATATCACTTTTGACCACATGGGGGCAGCACATTACGAGAAAATCCTCTTTTTGTCAAAACAGCAGATAAATACGCCTCCATGTGGTCAGAGGTGGTATAGCCACATAGATATAATCTTTAAAATGCAACGCTGAACATGTACAGCACAATTTCGGAAGCTGTAATAAAAAGGTGCAGATGACGAGAACATCTAAGACCCACAGATACAGCAGCTTGGTACTGGTTATACTGGTTATGGTGGAGTCAGCGAACGGTTCGGCACGGTGCTGCTGGGCCGACATGCCTTGTAATACCGCACCGTCCCACTGGAGGTGCACCTGGTTGCATATCGACATTAATTTTCTTGTGTCACGCTGCCCTCGTGTGGTCAGAGGTGGCGCTGCTGCACAGAGTGGCTTTAAGTGACATAATAGGAGTTTATGTCATTTTTATATTGTGTTACAAAGTCATAAATCTGTCCACCTCATCTTCATGTTCTCAGCGCATTAAAGCACATTTACCGCACCTTTTTTATATATATATATATATATATATATATATATCATATATATATATATAGCACATAAAGCACAAACCACATCCTGAATTTACACTAAAATAAACCAGCGCTGGTAACTGGCCGTGAGCTACCAGCAGTTTCACACGTACGTAAACCAGCTGGTAACAGATTACTGATGCTGGTAAGTAATCTGATTACTGACGCTGCTTCCAATCAGACGCGTCTTTAAAAGTGACCTCAAGAAAATGATTTCAGATCTCCCAAGAAGCTAAATAAATAGATTCTAAAATCTATAAAAGGCAAATATATATATTTATATATATACCCCATTTCCCACACACTTATTAAATATTTCAGATAAAGTGCGTTTAAATAATAAACCCTGCAGAGAATACATGAGTGCAAACAAAGTTAATGATACGTCTCAGTGCATCTGAGGAGGTTGTTTTTTAAATCACGCTGCTGCTGCAATCTGAAAACTGTCAGCCAACCGGGTCAGGTGATCTGCACTGTTCTACATCTAGAACCGGGTCTTCTGTGACTCCTATAGTCTGATTTAGCCTGGTATGGTCTGGTGCGGTCTGGTATAGCCTGGTGTGGTCTGATACGGTCTGGTATAGCCGGGTATAGCCTGGTACGGTCTGGTACAGCCTGGTTTAGTCTGGTACAGGCTGGTATAGTCTGGTACAGTCTGGTACGGTCTGGTACGGTCTGGTCTGGTACGGCCTGGTGTGGTCTGGTACAGTCTGGTATAGCCTGGTACGGCATGGTACGGTCTGGTATAGCCTGGTGTGGTCTGATACGGTCTGGTATAGCCGGGTATAGCCTGGTACGGTCTGGTACAGCCTGGTTTAGTCTGGTACAGGCTGGTATAGTCTGGTATAGCTTGGTGCGGTCTGGTGCGGTCTGGTATAGCGTGGTACGGTCTGGTGCGGTCTGGTGTGGTCTGGTGTGGTCTGGTACGGTCTGGTGTGGTCTGGTGTGGTCTGGTACGGTCTGGTGTGGTCTGGTGTGGTCTGGTGTGGTACGGTCTGGTACAGTATGGTACGGTCTGGTACAGTATGGTATGGTCTGGTACGGTCTGGTGTGGTCTGGTACGGTCTGGTCTGGTACGGTCTGGTACAGTATGGTGTGGTCTGGTGTGGTCTGGTACGGTCTGGTGTGGTCTGGTGTGGTTTGGTGCGGTCTGGTACAGCATGGTACAGTCTGGTATAACCTGGTACAGTCTGGTACAGTCTGGTACAGTCTGATACGGTCTGGTCTGGTACGGTCTGGTACGGTCTGGTATAGCCTTGTACTGTCTGGTACAGTCTGGTATAGCCTGGTACGGCATGGTACGGTCTGGTATAGCCGGGTATAGCCTGGTACGGTCTGGTACAGCCTGGTTTAGTCTGGTACAGGCTGGTATAGTCTGGTATAGCTTGGTGCGGTCTGGTGCGGTCTGGTATAGCGTGGTACGGTCTGGTGCGGTCTGGTATAGCGTGGTACGGTCTGGTGCGGTCTGGTGTGGTCTGGTGTGGTCTGGTACGGTCTGGTGTGGTCTGGTGTGGTCTGGTCTGGTACAGTATGGTACGGTCTGGTACGGTCTGGTACAGTATGGTACGGTCTGGTGTGGTCTGGTACGGTCTGGTGTGGTCTGGTGTGGTCTGGTGCGGTCTGGTGTGGTCTGGTCTGGTACGGTCTGGTACGGTCTGGTGTGGTCTGGTGTGGTCTGGTGTGGTCTGGTCTGGTACGGTCTGGTGCGGTCTGGTGTGGTCTGGTGTGGTCTGGTCTGGTACGGTCTGGTGCGGTCTGGTGTGGTCTGGTGTGGTCTGGTCTGGTACGGTCTGGTACGGTCTGGTGTGGTCTGGTCTGGTATGGTCTGGTACAGTATGGTGCGGTCTGGTGGGGTCTGGTGTGGTCTGGTATGGTCTGGTACGGTCTGGTTCTGAGCCAGCACCAATGCTTCAACGTTCCCGTGGTTCTGACATGAGACAGCCTCCAATCAATCAGTCATCTAGAAATATCTTTAAGAACCGCGTTAAGAACAATGGCCTCTTTTTTACAGACTTTCTCAGCAGCTACAATGAACCTCTGATGAAAATTATACAGCTGAGCACATTTTCAGCAGGAACAAAGCAGCTGAAGCACTTCTCACATTTGTGACACCAATTAGGCCATCTTTCTCTGATTTCAGAGTTCGCCGTCTGGTGAAGCGATGAGTCACGGAGTGTTTGCTACAATTACAGTCTGGTTCAGACGCTTTCATTGTTCGCTCGAGTCCAAAGCTCTGCTCAGATTCAGGCGGCTGAATCTAAGTGTGAAGTGGCGTTTACGTAAGCTGTTGCTCCTTTATCGTCTGGATATTTTTAAAAAGATTTGATCGTATGATGATATACGTAACTGTCCCATAGTAACTGTTACAGGAGGTCCAACAGGTTGGTTCTGAATAGTCCCTCCTACCAGGTGTTGTTTTTGTGTCCTCCGTCTGTGCTGGGAGAGCTGTCACTGGACCTGACCTGGAGGTGGCGCTCTGACAGTCCTAGCCTGCCCCCTGCTGGAGGTTCCTCTCATAGTTCTCCACACAGGCGTGGACGCGCTGGGTGAAGTAGCTGTGGTCAGAAATGGCCCGGAGGAGGTCCGTCTGGATCAAGCTGATGTCGCGCAGCTCAGAGGTGCAGGCTGTTCTGGTGTCAGAGCCACCTGGCTGCAGGAACACCTGGGGAGCAGACGCACGGATTCAGGAGGGAGGGACAGATTCAGGGGAAACACCACGGCAAGTGGCGACCACTGTGGTCGCAGCCGCCATGCCAGTTGCAGCCACCAGACCAGCTGCAGCAGCCACACCAGCTGCTGCAGCCACACCAGCTGCTGCAGCCACACCAGCTGCAGCAGCCACACCAGCTGCAGCAGCCGCCATCGCAGCCGCAGAAGTCGCCATCGCAGCCGCAGCAGCCACCGCAGCCGCAGAAGCCACACAGCAGCCACCAGAGCCGCAGAAGCTGCAGCAGCAGCCACCGCAGCCACAGAAGCCGCAGCAGCAGCCACCGCAGCAGCCACCGCAGCCACAGAAGCCCCAGCAGCAGCCACCGCAGCCACAGAAGCCGCAGCAGCAGCCACCACAGCCGCAGAAGCCGCAACAGCAGCCACCGCAGCCGCAGAAGCCGCAGCAGCAGCCACCACAGCCGCAGAAGCCGCAGCAGCAGCCACCACAGCCGCAGAAGCAGCCACCGCAGCCGCAGAAGCCGCAGCAGCAGCAGCCACCGCAGCCGCAGAAGCCGCAGCAGCAGCCACCGCAGAAGCCGCAGCAGCAGCCACCGCAGCCGCAGAAGCCGCAGCAGCAGCCACCACAGCCGCAGCAGCAGCCACCGCAGCCGCAGAAGCCGCAGCAGCATCCACCACAGCCGCAGAAGCCGCAGCAGCAGCCACCGCAGCCGCAGAAGCCGCAGCAGCAGCCACCGCAGCCGCAGAAGCCGCAGCAGCAGCCACCACAGCTGCAGAAGCCGCAACCACAGCCACAGAAGCCGCAGAAGCAGCCACCGCAGCTGCAGAAGCCGCAGCAGCAGCTGCAGCAGCCGCAGCTACAGGAGCCACAGCTTTAAATACGAATGCACCACTCCACTATTAACATCAGATACCGGGTCGGATGTGGTCTCCATCAGGTATGAGATATTGGGACACGCCCATGAGGCTGATCCATTAAAGCAGCCATTCCCAAACTTCAGAATACCAAGGACCAATTTGAAATGTGAATAATCTCTGCGGCCCACCAAAACCTTTAATCACAACTAGAAGGACTAGAAGCTATTTCTGACATGAATGTAAGGGGTCAACAAATAAGGTGACACTTGTCATATTAAGTTAAGATGACAGTAGAATAACACTTAACTGGTTCATATTGTCATATCATATTGTTAATATTTTACAGAAATTAAAAACATATTTAAAAAAGATCAATGATTTAAAACATATTTGTTTAATTTTTCTGACCTCTCACGGCCCACCTGCAGTACCGCGACGGCCCACCAGGGCCACACTTTGGGAATCACTCCATTTAAGGAACACTACAGAGTTGTGGGGGGGGGGGCGTACAGACAAATAAAGGTCATTTAAGGTTTACAAGGGTCCAAAAAGTGTCCCGTTTGTGCAGGAATCTGCAGCCGTTTGATGCTACGCTGTCAACTCACAATATCAAGCAAAGAGCTGTTGATAGACGTTAAGAGGACGAGAGCTCGTGGCCTCGGCTTCTGTAGCAGCAAAACAGGGAAACGAAAAAAATATATTATGGACGGACCAGTGAGGTTTCATGGATCTTTGCAAACACTGGGTCTGAAGACTGAAGCTGCAAATGAAGCCGTGGGGGACTTGTAGCTCCCCCTTATGGACAGTATTTTACTAAATTTGGTGAGCCTACGAAGAATGTTATACTGACCGTAAGTGCTAATAAAATGCTAATACATCTCCTCCGTCAAGCTTGGGTGTGATGCACCAAATTCTGTGACTTTTTCGTGAAATTATCAGTAACATTTCTAACTTTACAGAGCAGAAAAAGACAACCGGTGAAATTAATTCATGATGCCTTTAAAGAACCGACTCTACCTTCGGGTTCACGATGGTGTCGTCATCGCTCTGCCGTATGTTGTCGTCTATGAAGACGTGCTGAACGTGCTGGTCGAATGGGTCGATCCACAGCGGCTTCCCCCCGCGGATAGAGAAGGTGTTGGAAGCCCACCTGGAACAAAAACACCTTTAGAAAAGTTCAGATGGGGACCAGGAGGCCTGCAGGTAGCTGTGAGGACGCTGTAGGTACCAGTCAAAGTGGTCCTGGAAGCCCCCCAGGCCCTGTACCGAGCTCAGGTACTGGTACAGGCTCCTCTCCCCGTCACGGGAGGACACCCGGTCCTCGGCCCGGCTCAGGACGATGGACCGCTTGCTGCAGCGGATCTTCCCTGGAGTCATGTCCACACTCAACTAAGTCGACAGAGACGGACAGAAAAATAAGATCAGCTCTGTGGTTAATCGTTCTGTTATTAAAACAAACCTCTGGTGGACTCGACCAGATTGTACGAGTCACACAAGTCACTTAGATGTAAAGTTACATCTTTAAGTTGTTGCGACAAACAACTGCAACTGTCCTGCTTATAAAGATAATCTGGTTTGTTCCAGCTGATGATGTGAGAAGACGGCGGTCACACCAACGCTCAAAGAAAACCGACTTTAACCTCACATGTGCTGTAGTCGTTCGAGTCCAATGAGTCCAATGCTGCATTAGATGCGTTTTCCTTTTTTTATTGAAAGAAAAAAGACGCAGTCGACACTAGGGATGCGCACGATTAGTCGTCTAAACGATTAAACGTCCGCTCACTTACTAGTCGGCACCAGAAATATTAGTCATTTAAACCAATTTATGTTTTATTCATGTACAAGGCCGCTTAACTGTCATACAGCCGCCCGCCACTAGTCAGAGCTACAGAGCCGTCAGACAGCAGTTCCCCTCTCCGCGGCAATGCTCGAGTAGACTGGAGTTTTAAAACGGCACGGTGGGAAGATAGTCTCGCTAAACCAGCGCGGTTTGGCGGTACTTTAATCTAGAAAATGAAAACAAGGTAGTATGTAGACTGTGTCAGAAACAACTGGCATACAATTACTCGACTGGAGCAATGCACAACCACATTCAACTCAAGCAATTGGATGTTAATCTGCACGAGACGACGGCTGCTGATGCTAGCGGTGCTGATGCTAGCGGTGCTAGCCACACTTAGGCCCATTTGACATTGTTTACCCGGAGACGGTGTTCTCCCGTCCGGTCTGAGAGGATAACGCAGCTCATCACGATTACACACAATATTTTTAGGGACAATGTTTCAAATTCTGTTTCGATGTTTCAATAAATTGTGCTAAATTCTCACTGTTTTCTGAGTGTTTTCCTTTTCTTTAGACTAGTCGACTAGTCTTAATTAAAATTTTAGTTTAGTCGACAGGGAAATTAGTCGCCAGGAACATCCCTAGTCGACACGTATGTAAAGTAGCCTGGTCGGCCAGATCCATTCAATTTAGGAAAACGGGTCTGAAAAACATCCTCCATCCACAATCATTCACACCGGTGCTGCATCACATGCTTCTGTCTGGCTGCACGCCTGTCCAGAGGTGTCCAGAGGTGTCCAGAGGCATTTAGAGACATCCAGAGGCCTCCAATTTAAGATGTCCAGAGACGTCCAGAGACATCCAAAGGCATTCAGAGGTATTTAGAAATGTCTAAAGGTGTCCAGAGGTGTCCAGAGACATCCAGAGGCATTTAAGATGACCAGAGACACCCAGAGACATCCAAAGGCATTCAGAGACGTCCAGAGGCCTCCAGAGACATTTAACATGTCCAGAGACATTCAAAGCTGTCCAGAGGCCTCCAGAGACGTCCAGAGACGTCCAAAGGCCTCCAGAGACATCAAGAGGCCTCCAGAGGCATTTAAGATGTCCAGAGACGTCCAGAGACATCCAAAGGCATCCAGAGGTATTTAGAAATGTCTTTTTTTTTTTTTTTTATTTATTTTTTATTGACATTCAGAGTCATACATTCATATCCCTCCCATACATCTTATGTACCTACATCTTACATCTGTTGTCTGCCCCAAATGCCAAAATAGCTTTTTTTTTTTTTTTTAATTTTTCATCTGAAAGATGAAAAGAAAACCAACAAAACAACAACAAGAAAAAAAAACAAACAAGCAAAACAAAAAAAAAAAAAAAAAAAAAAAAAAAAAAAAAAGTAAAAAAAAATATGTACAGGTAGGGAGTGATCCTTTCCATACAATACAGTCAGTCACTAGTCTGTGAAAATAAAATCAGGTCTATGGGGCGTGACATATTTGACCCAGTTTTCCCAGTGTGAAGTAAAACTCTCCATTTTGTAATTAACAAATGCTGTTATCTTCTCCATTTTATAAATGTCCATTGTAATGTCCATCCATAAATTTAAAGTTGGGCTCTCCTGTAATAACCATTTCCTGGTAATACCCTTTTTACAGGCCACCAGCAAAATATTTATTAGATGTTTATCTCTTTTCGGCCATTCCTCAGGTATGTAACCAAAAAACATAGTCTTACTCTCGAGGGGTATTTCGCCTTCGAAGATATGCTTTAGGGCATTGTGTATCTCTCTCCAATAGTCCTTCATGACAGGGCAGTCCCAGAAAATATGGTAATGGTTTGCACTTTGATTTCCACAGTTTCTCCAACAGACAGGGGGGGTATCGTCATAGTGGGACTTCTGACAGGGCGTAATAAAATACCTAATTAGGTTTTTCCAGGCAAATTCCCTCCACTTCTGTGAGCTAGTACATCTCCATTGATACCTCCATATTGTTGTCCATTCTTCCTCAGATATAGTTATCCCTCCTTCCTTCTCCCATTTTGTTTTAATATATGAGGTTGAATGTGGTTTCAGGTTCAATAGTCCCTTATACAAGCATGAAATAGTTCTATCCACAGTTTCCAAGTTATAAGCTTTTGTAAACAATTCAATCAAACATATGTTTGTCTTTGTTACATTTTTCATCTTTGTATTGACATAGTGCCGTAGTTGCAGATATCTGTAAAAATCTTGTTTTTCTAATGAATATGTCCTTTTTAGCATTTCAAAACTGAGCATTTTCCCATCTTTCATTACCCTGCATAAGGCCGTTATACCCTTAGCTATCCAGTCCTTGAATCTAGAGTCCAATCTATTAGGTGTAAACTCTGAATCATAAGCGCCCCATTTAAGAGCTGTAATATCGTTCTCAAGTCCGTGTTCCTTTATGATAGTTTTCCATGTTTTAAGGGTCCATTTCACCCATGGGTTATCAATGTTATTTATATGGTTTTGTAAGTTGTTATCAGCTAAGACTGCCTGTATGGGGATGGAGTGTGTTTTTTCTTCAATGTTTTTCCATTGAGCCGTATATGTCGGGTTGCACCAGCATATCACCGCTCTCATCTGCGCTGCCAAATAATAATTTCTAAAACAAGGCGTGCCCCATCCTCCCTTTTGTTTAGCTAGCTGTAAGGTTTTGAGACGGATCCTTGGTCTTTTACCTTGCCATATATACCTAGTTAGCAATTTGTCCCACTCATTAAATTGGTTTCGATTGATCTCTATTGGCAGGTTTTGAAATAAATATAAAAGTCTTGGCAATATATTCATTTTTATAGAGTCAATTCTTGAACTCAGGCTGAAGAAAGGAATCAAGTTCCATCTCGCTATGTCATCCTTTATTTTTTTATGTATAGGTAGATAGTTATATTCTGCTAATTTTGTAAGATCTTTTGGCAGGTTAATGCCTAAGTATTTAAGAGACTCTGTTTGCCATATTAAGGGGTAACTACTTCTGATGTCTCCTGGTGGGCTATAATTATATGAGAGTACCTGGGTTTTACTTATATTGATCTTGTACCCTGATAATTGACCGTACTGTTCAAGTGATTGCATCAATTTAGGTAGAGAGTACGTTGGGTGCCTAAGGTAGATCAAGATATCGTCCGCATAACAGGCCAATTTATATTCCGTCCCTTTAATAGTGATTCCCTTGATATCTTTATTTTGTCTAATGTACTGGGCTAATGGTTCTAAATATAATGCGAAGAGTAATGGTGACAATGCACACCCCTGTCTGGTGCCCCTTTCCAGCGTAAAACTATTTGTTAAAGATCCGTTGATTTTAATCCTAGCAGTAGGATTGTCATATATAGCCTGTATAGATTTAATAATTGTATCATGGAGGCCGAATCTGTGTAGGACTCTATGAAGAAAGTTCCAGTTCACCGAATCAAAGGCCTTTTCAGCATCTACGCTTATCACAGCTGCTTCAATTTTATGTTTTTGTATATAGTCCATTATATGTAGCGTCTTTCGTATATTATCATGTGTTTGGCGTTGATGTATGAAGCCTGTTTGATCATTGTGTATCAACTTTGGTAAGAACTCTTCTAATCGTCTGGCCATGATAGAGGTAAATAGTTTGTAGTCTATGTTAAGAACGGAAATTGGCCTAAAAGATCCGCACTCCGTTTTGTCCTTGCCTTCTTTTGGTATGGCTGAAATTATTGCCTCCTTCCAGCTGGGTGGCGTTTGTGCCTTTTTCAAAGCCCAGTTCATAGCAGGAAGTAGAACAGGTATTAGTTCCTTTTTAAATTCCTTGTACCACTCAGCCGTGTAACCATCAGATCCTGGTGACTTGCTTGATTTAAGCCTGCTAATTGCAGTTTTTAATTCTTCTTCAGTTATATCCGCAGTCATTATTTCATTTTGTTCTTCATCTAGTGTGGGTAAATCTATGGAATTCAAGAAACTGTCAATTTGGGTTACACTCCTGCTTGGGACTTTCGAATATAGGGTTTTATAAAACACTTCAAAAGCCTCCTGAATTTCATTTATTTTATTCTTTATCACTTTTGTTCTTGGATCCCTAATTTTATGGATTGTATTTTCTGCTATCTTTTTTTTCAATTTCCACGCCAATACTTTCATAGATTTAGAGCCACTTTCGTAGTGCCTCTGTTTCAGAAACATTAAATTTTTCTTGATTTCTTGTGTGCCCAGATTGTTAATTTCGCTTCTAATATTTCTAATTTCTCTTAATGTATCCTGTGCCAAGTCTATTTTATGCTTTCTTTCTAATTCCTTTAACCTGTTTTGTAAGTCCTCTAATTTTTTATTCCTATTTTTTTTCTTAAATGAAGATATTGCTATAATTTTCCCTCTTAGAACAGCCTTCAAAGTATCCCATAACATGGGAGGTGAGACCTCTCCAGTATCATTAAACTCTAAAAAAAGACTGATTTCAGATTTAAGTTGTACCTTAGAAGATGGATCATTCAGCAGACTAGAGTTCAATTTCCATGTATTGTTTTTTGACCGCAGATTAAAATCAACAGATAAGTACATTGGTGCATGGTCACTCAGATCTATTGTCCCTATTCCACAAGTATTTATTTTATCTTTATCCTTCCCAAATGTTATGAAATAATCTATTCTTGTATAAAGAGAGTGAGGAGCCGAATAGTGAGTATAATCCCTTCTTTTTGGGAAAAAGTCTCGCCATATATCAATTAACCCCACCTCCTCAAGAAGTGTGTTTACTTTTTTATATAGGGACTTCCTATGGGTTTGTCTACTAGAGGAGTCTAACTTTGGCTGTAAGTGTATATTTAAATCCCCTCCACAGATCAGCAGGCCCTCTGTTTCCGTTACCATAATATTAGTGATTTTTTGAAAGAAGCTGATATCACTCCCTGGAGGTGCATAGACGTTCAATAGGGTAATTGGATTACCATCTATCTTTCCCCTTACCAAAATAAATCTACCCTCCTTATCGCCCATTTCGAATACTTTTTCAAAATTTAACTTGTTTGAAATGAGGGTAGCGACTCCTCTCCTATGTCCTGATTTGAATGAAGAAAAAAACAGATGAGCGAAGCCCATTCTTTTTAATTTTACGTGCTCCTTATCTGTCAGGTGGGTCTCCTGTAAATAAACTACATGGGCTTGTTCTGTCTTCATTCTAGATAAAATTTTACCACGTTTAATTGGGTTCATCAGCCCATTTACATTAAGCGAAATGAATTTTACTTTGTCGCTAGTCATATATATTTATTTGTAAATGCATCACCTGGATAAGCAAAACAAAACTGAACAGATCTACTCCCTAAACAAACATGAACATCGAACATATATAGAAAAAAGAACAAGGAAAAATGTGGTTCCAAGGCTGGGGTCTCTAGTAGATGACCCTGAGCTGAGCTAGATGAAACGTCTAGCTGTGGAGGAAAGCCTCTCCCACCTGTGGGCTGAGGGCCCCCACCATGGCGCTCGGAAAAATTACGGAAAATGTCACTGTTCATTACACAAAAAGTGTGGCCATATGCGTCCCTCGCATGTATATATTCTCACTGAACTGGGGTTAAGGTATAAATGTAAACGTCTTTAAACAAACACAGCAACACCTGTTTTAGATTCTGTTTAGATCTCCAGCATTTTAAAAGTCAGTCCAAACTTACTGCTCCTCTGCAGGGGGTGAGGGCTGCCTTCTGAAGGCCCGCAGTCTCTCTCTCTGATGTTTTCCTCTCGCTCCTCACCTGGCCCTCGGCGCGGTCTCCCCACTGTTTCCCAGGCGGAGCGGGACAGCTGCTCAGCCAGACTTTCCTTCGGTGTAATCAAGTTGACGGGCAGTCCTCTGTCCTTCATGTCTGTAGTCGCCTCCTCCGCTGTCTGATACAGTCGCGTCCCATCTTCATAAAACACTCTTAGTTTGGCCGGGTACGGAGTCTGGAAGCGGATATTTCTCTGCTTTAACACTCGTTTCGTCTCAGCATACTCCTTCCTCTTCTGCAGAACTGCTGGGGGGTAATCCTGATCAAAGTATATTTGCCTCCCATTCAGGAAAACCTTCTTCTTTCCCCAAGCCTTGCGCAGAATGTCTTCTTTAATCCTGTAGCGGAGGAATTTGATTATGATTGACCGTGGTTTATCCTCTCTGTTCCCAACGGGTCTCGGCGCCAGCGCGCGGTGCGCCCTCTCGATGTCAAGTGCCACGGTCGGGGGGATCTCCAGCGTGTCCCGCAATAGTCTTTCCACGAACTCCACCATGGACGGTCCCTCGGTTCCTTCGGGAACATTGTACATCCTTAGATTCTCACGTCGGGATCTCCCTTCATATTCGAGTAGCTTGTTTTCTTGGTGACCTAAGACTTTTATCATCTTATTCATCACTCGCTCCACGTTTTGAACGCGGTCTTCCACTTTTCCAATTCGCCCCTCTGCTTCTGTTATTTTTCGGTTAATATTATTAATCTCCGATTTGATATCGTTTAGTTGTTCTTTTGTGTCTTTTCGGAAGTTCCGAATCTCCTCCAAAACTTTGGTCAGCATTGCGGTTTCGTTTGAGTTCGGGTTAGCATTAGCTCCGCCATCTCGTACCTGTGTGGGGGAGCTGTTCTCCGGATTCTCTTCATTTTCAGGCGTTGCGGCGGTCCTTTCTTTGTTTATTTGCTTCTTCCCCATTTTTGCCCCTCTTGTCTGATCTAAAAGTCTGATATTTGACGGTCTAACGGGGCGAATTAATTATTTTTGCGAGGGAGCTGTTACTTTAGGCTGCCATTCAGGATGGTGACGTCACCGGAACTTCGGTATTTAGAAATGTCTAAAGGCGTCCAGAGGCATCCAGAGACATCCAGAGGCATTTAAGATGTCCAGAGACATCCAAAGGCATCCAGGGACATCCAGAGGCCTCCAGAGACGTCCAGAGACATCCAAAGGCATCCAGAGGCACCCAGATGCGTGCAGAGACGTCCAGAGACATTTAAGATGCCCAGAGATGTCCAAAGGCCTCCAGAGACGTCCAGAGACCTCCAGAGGCATTTAAGATGTCCATAGACGTCCAGAGATGTCCAGAGACATCCAAAGCTGTCCAGAGTCCTCCAGAGACATCCAGAGGCATTTAAGATGTCCAGAGACGTCCAGAGGCATCCAGAGGCATCCAGAGATATCCAGAGACATCCAAAGGCATCCAGAGACGTCCAGAGGTATTTAGAAATGTCTAAAGGCGTCCAGAGGCGTCCAGAGACATCCAAAGCTGTCCAGAGGCGCCCAGTCTCTTCCCGCTGCCTGAAAATTAGTCGGATCCAGATTAATCCTTTGTATCAAGGAGGTAAAGAGTGAGGACAGGTGGTCAGGCAGCACGATCCTGCAGCGCGTCAGAAAGTTGTCCTTGACTGTGTCCAACACAAGGCCGTTATTCAACCAAACTAGACACTGTGCTCCAACGTTATTGTATTTAGTAAATAAGGGAAGTTTAAGTGCAACATGTCTACAGAAACAAGTGGAAGCAATGTTAAATTACTAGTGGTATAGCAGGCACACGACCTAATGTAGAGCCGTTTTCTCTAACTGACTGTGTCATAAAGTGTCATAAAATATCCACAATATAACGTTTTCTCAAAGCACGACGAAGTCCGTTTGTCCTCGGACATAAAAGCCGAGGCTACGTCCACACGAGTCTGCATTTGTTTTAAAAAATGGTTTTAAAAACAAATGTGATTCCCAAAAAAGTTACGTCCAAGAAACGCTGACCACATGGCTACGCACACCCAGCGGGCGTGTGCAGAAGAGCACCAGGAGGGTACGAACTCAGCTGGAAATAACCTTCACTGCAGATTTTTATTAGTCAGTTGTTGTTACTGCGCTGAACCGACAGCTGTAGCAGAGGGTTAGGAGTACTCACATTAAAACTGGACCATCAACGTGAATAAAAGGAGCTTAAGTGAAATAAGATCATCGCAGTGGTACTGAATCTGCTGCACTCGAGGAGTCAACTGAGGCAGGAACAACTTCAGTCCAGAAACTGTGCAGCAACATTATGTCTTCTGATTGATTTCCTCCTCTGCTCCGTCTGTCTCGGCACAAAGGTGAATAAAACCTGACAGGAGACAGTCTGAAAATGATTTCCGCTGTGATCTTCCTCACAGGGGCTAACCGAGCCTGACAGGTTCACTTCTGGGCATCTCTTCCTCCCGTCACATAATCCCTGCTCTTCCTCGAGAATCGATGCGTTCCACTCTGGTGGGCTGACCGCCACGAAGGCCTCCGGGAGGAGATGCTCATGTTTGAGACGGAGCCCGTCCGTGGACGACGGCGCGACGTTGAGGCGCAGAGAAGGTCAAGCTCTGCAGCGCGCGGCTCTGAGGTCGCCTGCTGCCGAGCAACAAAGACACACGTTCTTCCTCTAAGAGACTTCTAAGAGAAAAAAAGGTGTTTTTCTAAGGGTGCACGATAACTATCGGGCCGATAACAGGAAATTATTACGTCATCCCGATAAGTCCGATATCACGTCGAATAGTCCCGATAACATTTATATTTTTGTCAACACAGCAGTGCCTCGCTCCCTCTGAGCCTTGAATGACCGGCAGTGAATGTTATGTTCAAGTGACGTTAGCATATTAAAGAAAAACCATTACTCAATAAGGAAAATCAAGAATACCCCCTCATGCCAGAAAACAACTCGTTAACTCGGTCATAATTTTAGTGGTTGCTGACTTGAATTGATATTCGCAGTATTTCCCCTCATGTTACACATAAAAAAAGAAAAAATTGAAAAGGCTGAAAGAACGACTAGCAAACGAGGGAACGTGGGAATTTACGTCACACCTTGAATGCAGCCTGCAGCACAGCGTAGGCAAACAACAAACATGGCGGCGTGGAACTTCGTTAAAGTTTCAGAAGAAGATAGTTTGGTGGTTATTTGTGACGAATCCTCCGAGTGAATTCTACGAGGAGGGAAGCACAAGCTTTAATACGTAAAACCTGATCAGCCTCCTACAACATAACAATCACTTCCATGGAGTTTTGAAATCACGCTAATGTGAGCTAACGGACGCTAATGCTAACGTGCGCTAGCCAGCAGCAGTCTCTCCCCTCCCCTCATTCCTCTCATCTAAAGTGTCCATGAGTTTAGAAAATAAAAAGTAAAAACTACTGAACCTCATTTACTTTAATTAAAGGTATTCATTTAAATGGAACCACAAGCCGAAATCCTTTAAATGTTAATCTTTTTCAATTAGTAATTCTGATGCATATATTTCCATCAGTTCAAGGAGCCTTTATTTTTTATATCAGTTAGTAATGAACCGTATTTAAGTTGACGTGAGATATCAAATAGGTTTGCTTGATAGATTTACAAAACTGTTTAAGAGGCTCGTCAATAGTTTTTCATTGTAAAAAATAAATATCTGTTCATTTAAAGAATCTATTTTTGATTTTGTTCATAGTATTGATGTAATGATCTTAGGTATATGTGTGTGTTATCGGTTATCGGTATCTGCCTTTAGGAGCTGAAAGTTATCGGTTTTGGTATCAAAAAACAGTTTTCGTGCATCCCTACTTTTGTTAGCAAAGAAAAATTGACAGGGCCACAAGTTATTGTGTGCCTCACGCCCATATTCAATGACTGAAAGTCTGACTAATAATCTGATGAGATAATCTAATGTCTAGCATCATAGATGCTACAGTTTGTTACAGTCATATATGTGGATTATAAATCAGACTGAAAAAGCACAGGTTTTTCATTTTTCTTTCCTGATGATATCAGGAACGGGCAACTGTAACGACTGCACATGTTAAATTGAGTCCCATTTAATTTGTGGCTGAGTGCGATTCCTTCGTCACCTTCAGCTCAGGCAGGTCTGGGAACAGCGGGTGGACCCCTTCTTTCAGCGCCCGAGACACGGCTCTCAGCACGCGAGGTAGATCGGTTCCAAACGTGCGAAACAGGATGGCAAACTCCCGCCCTTCCTGTGACAGGTCCCTGAGCAGCTGGAAGAAGGAAGGGAGGATCCAGTGGTAGAGTCGGCCATCTTCTCCTTTAACAGACAGCTCTCTGTCCCCCTGCAGGAAGCACAAAGGCGGGAAGCAATTAGCTCGACTAATGAAGCCTCACTGAGGCCTCCGTTAAGACCCATAAGGCCACATGTTGCAATGTCAACTCTGACCTCTGGAAAATATCCCATGATGCTCTTTAAGACAGCTCACGAGGCCCCTAGAGACCCGATAAACAAACCCCCCTACAGCAACGAAATCAAACAAGAGGAGCCCCGATCAATGAGAGGAGAGCTGCCAATAATGGATGTGACTGACAGCACGTCTGGCTTCAAGGGACCACGCAGGTTCGCTACAAGAGGAAGCAGGGTCGGCGCTCTGACGTTGGCCGTTGTCTCCTTGTTAAACAAACACAGAACTGAAAAAACCTCTGGATGTAAGAAGAAGAAGCAGTGGTCATAGTCAAACCATTTTTCTCTCAGGGAACTGTGAGGGAAAAAAATAAAATCATTAGGCCGGGCAAGATAACGCGTTATTATCGCGTTAACTCATTAATCTATTAATGGGGAAATTTATTTTATCGCGCATTAACGCATGTTACTCACATGCTTTTGTTTTGAAAAGTCTGTTACTGGCTGCTGCAGAACCAGAAGATAATTGGCAGGTAAACATGCAGAAAAGCTAAAACAGACATGGAGAACGGTGAAAATCTGTGAACTTTACAGTTCAGGTAGCAACTCAGGTAGAAATATTAACAATTCTGTCTGGAAAAAATAATTCTGGACTGCAACCAAACTTTGTGGTCATTCCTCCATGTTCCATCAGATCTGCTCCATGTGTTCACTGTCCTGCTGTTCTCTAGCTGGTTACTGCAGTGCAGCTCCATCTAGTGGCTCAGATGTGTAATGACAACAGAAAGTCCAGTCCTCCATTATAAAACAAATCAGTTCTGTGGACCGTTTTTTAATTTCATATTTTTGATCCAAGTCTAAAATTGAAATATAAAATAAACAGGCATTTTTTCCTTTTTTTTGTGTTAGATTAAACAACGAAAATGTAATAAAATGTCACTTTTTAATTTTTTTTAATTTTTGATTGACAATTGAAAATGGAAAGAATGAATGATACAAGGATTGGTAAAGTTACTGAACTTTAACATGGACATTTTCATTTTAAAGTTCTCTCAGACGGAGGATTCAACAGAAACAAGGTTATTTGTAACAACTGACAAGTTGAACTCCACGTTAAAAGTTTCTGCTGTTACCTCAGAAATTACCTGTTTTAATGTTCTGATTGTGCTGAGACACAATCATTTTGTTGGATTTTGTTTGTAGACTTTTTTTTATTTTTTATAAAAACAGGATGACATTAATTCCCTGGCAGTGGCAATAAGCTCCATTTTATTTTACATTTTTAAAGATTAGATTTACACTAAATCTGTGTTACTGACAAGTGCTGATGTTAAAAGTGTTTGAACAACAAATGTTATGACACTTTAGTTCATATGGCAGCAGAACCTTTAAATAAAAGTGCATTTTACACTATTTTTGAATTCATTATTTGATTTTGCGTATACAATGCGATTAATCGTGATTAATCAGGGAAATAATGCGATTAATCGTGATCAAAATTTTAAATCATTGCCCAGCCCTAAAAATCATACGAGGCTCACCTTGACGCCCTCGGGCCAACGGAGCCGTTCCAGATGCTCGTCCAAAACCCCTCTGAAGCGTCGCCCGGCGACAGACGTGAAGCCCGGCATCCGTCCGAACTGAGAGTAGTAGTAGCTGACAGCGTTGCTGCAGGGCGGGAGCAGGGAGGGAGAGTCACTCAGCCATTCCCAGCTTCCTGTACAGAAACAAGAAGCTAACTCTTCCTGTGACCAGCAGTTAAGAGCTTCGAGAAAACAATACGACCGGTCAAAACCTCTGCCGAGGCAGAAAGCTGAAATTTATTTTAACGTTTAAGTCGGCAAATAGATTTGTGCTTTGGGAAAAAGTTCAAAGCTTAATTTCTGGGCTTCATAGATGAGTTGCTGCAGTGTAGGGATGGAGCGGTTACCGGTATTACGGTAAAGCGCGGTAAAATTTTACGCGATAACAATTACCGTTTATGTTTGACTTCATCTCAATATAGTGGTCGATTACCGGGATATCAGATATGATATCGGGATATCATTACCGGGATATCATATATCAGCCTCATTCAAATCTGTGAGCGACTCGCGACTGTGTTTCGCGTGAATTTGTAGCTTGTAACATCGACATCGTAACGTTAGCATGGCAGAAAGTGGTGATAGCACGCAGGACATTGAAAAATGACATCGAAAAATGACTGGAATGATGTTCTTCTGATATAGTTAAAATATTTATTTATTCCAATAACTGATCAGACAACCATAACGCCGGCAGTTAGCGCCACAGTGATCAAAAACCTTTTGCCCTTCCAGGTCAAACACCTAACCAATAACAGGCAGCTACCTTTATGCCTGACCCTCAGGTAACAACACAGCGCCACCCACAGACACACAGAGTGAACTACAATTCATAACAACATATTTGGCTCCTTTACAACTGTTTCTTTATTTGCACATTTATACTTATTTAAGGTTCAGTTTAAAGTCAAAAGTTTATTTCATTTGAACTTGCACTATAATTTTTGTTCCTGATAATTGTTTGCATATTTTGACCTACTATGGTTGTTAAAGTGTTTATTTAAATTTGCACCTGACAAATAAGCTTTGTTCCTGTTACTTATTTTGTTCATTTAAAATAAAACGTTTAATGTTAAAGTTTCATTTTGATAGGATTTTGGCTTCTGATGTTTCGATATGACAAGAAAATCACAAGATTTTATGAAATTATTAAAATGTATGGTGTTTTTTTTTTAGACATTTGTACAGCAATTAAGAATATCGCGATAATATCGTAAACCATGATAATTTGGTCACTATAATCGAGATATCAAATTTTCCATATCGTTACATCCCTACTGCAGTGTCCCAACAACAGCAGTTCATAATGTCCTCTACATATCTGCGTACTGTTTCAAAGATCAAACTGATAGTCAGCTGCAGAAGGATCAATAGACTGGATTTGGATCGTGTGCAGTTTGGCGACGGTCTGATCTTTGTTTGTGTCTGGTCACCGAATTAATTCTGAACACAAGTGAAAAAAAAGGTTATGTTGCTCATCTGAGGTTGTATTTAATACTTGTCTTAAACTAAAACAGGGTGATATGTTTTTACACAAAAAATATAACATTATAAGAGGGATACCATTTGAAAAAGACCCTACTTCTAGTGGTTCTTCTTTGAATAAATGATTGAACCTAATGTCATTTTGTATACGCCTGTATTTTGTTATTCCCTTTATTTCTGTATCCTTTTGAAACTACATAGTGGAATCAAATTCAGTCATTTGATTGCTTAGTAGATTTACATATAAGATTGTGCTTGAAAGGTTTTTTATTATAAGTATTTTCATTGTTTTTTTCATTTCAGTCATGTTCTTGAAAACGTGTTTTAGAGAAAGAATACACTTAGCATACACTTAGATACTTTTTTCCTTGAAAATTAAAGCTTTAAAATATTTAATTCAAAACGTGATTTGAATTTGACCGTTAGAAGCTCGTTGAGTGACAGCGGCTGTTCGCGTCCGTTCTCGCGAGACTCTGGTTTACCGTGTTTTCCCATCTTCCCCCAGGTGACGGTGGTCAGAAAGTAGTCCAGCGCGGCGACGGTCCCCTGTCCCGTCACGGCGTCCGACACCAGTATGGTGTTGTTGAGGTCGACGTGAAGGACCAGCTTTTTACTCTGAGCGGTCGGGAGTCCCCGGGGGAGAACCGAAGCGGCGCGCTCATCACCTGTCACACGCACCGGCTGGGAGACGGAGACGCCGCCGTTCTCAGTCCCGTCGTGCTCCTCCGCACGGGGGCCGCGGTCGTTCTCGGCGACCTCCGCCATTAGAGCGATGCAGTAAAATAAAATAAAATATCAAGAGCTGAAAGTCGTTATTTTACCGGCTCGGTCATGTGTCTGTCTGCCGGCTGTCTGTTTACCGGTACTTCCTGTTTTTCCTTCCTGTTCTTCTTCTCAACGCAGCAGCAGAACAAACGCGCGGCAGCGCCGCCTTCGTCCATACCGGAGAATGCATTTGAAATTCTTCCGCGGAGTATTGCGGCCTCCTTGAGGGAAAAGTAGGTCATAAATAACACGTATGTTGTTGTCTTTAAGCTGACAGCGTTTCTTCGTGTCATTCTGAAATGTATGTGATGCACTTTAATCAAAGTTTTTGTAAGAACGTTGTTGAAATGATGAGGTGTCTGTTGTCATGTTTATTTTGTCAGGAGCTGAATAGATTCTTAGTTTTAAAAAAAAGGGGGGGGGGGGCAGGTGGTTATGGGTCTGTGCACTTTTATATGAACTGACAGTTTTGAGGCAGAAACTTGATCCATTTAGTTAAATAGCTGAGCTGGTGGCCCTGATTCCATACAGCGACCAGCGACTGCAGCCCCAGCGGACGTGAGTAGCCTCAGCTTTTACTCCCCGTGGCGGGAACGTGCAGCCACGGCGTCCATCTTTGACCCGAGCCTTGGCTTCTGTGTGGCAGGAAGCTGTACGGGGTCTTGTCGGTGGTGCTCTGCCTCCTGGCGTCTTCGCTCGCTTCCTCTTCCCTCGGTCGGTGGTGGTGGAGGATGCTGGGATACGCTCGGTGACCGTGCAGTTCGACCACCCCAACACCAGGGTCCTGATGAACGTGGCGGTGGGTTTCCTGGACGCGTTCGGGCCCCGGACCAGCAGGCAGGTGTCCTGAAGGCAGCTGCTCCGTCTATTTCTAAAGCTTCGGTGTGTTATAGGGCTGGGCAAGTTAACGCGTTATTATCGCGTTAACGCATTAATTTATTAACGCGACATTTATTTTATCGCGCGTTAACGCATGTTGCTCACATGCTTTTGTTTTGAAAAGTTACTTGCTGCTGCAGAACTGGAAGAAGACTGGCAGGTAAACATGCGGAAAAGCTAAAACAGACATGAAGAACGTTAAAAATCCGTGAACTTTACAGTTCAGGTAGCAACTCAGGTAGAAATATTAACAAATCTTGTCTGAAAAATAAATAAAATTCTGGCCCGGACGAGGACGAGGATGTAGCAGAGCTGCTACGTTGTCTGTAGCAGCAGAGCTTTGATGCTCTCAGACGTCCATACGTCTGCTGAGGTGGTCCCATGGTTCCTGGTCTGAGCTGGAACCACGTGGACGCCGGTGGTCCGATGGTTCCTGGTCTGAGCTGGAACCACGTGGACGCCGGTGGTCCGATGGTTCCTGGTCTGAGCTGGAACCACGTGGACGCTGGTGGTCCGATGGTTCCTGGTCTGAGCTGGAACCACGTGGACGCTGGTGGTCCCATGGTTCCTGGTCTGAGCTGGAACCACGTGGACGCTGGTGGTCCGATGGTTCCTGGTCTGAGCTGGAACCACGTGGACGCCGGTGGTCCGATGGTTCCTGGTCTGAGCTGGAACCACGTGGACGCCGGTGGTCCGATGGTTCCTGGTCTGAGCTGGAACCACGTGGACACTGGTGGTCCGATGGTTCCTGGTCTGAGCTGGAACCACGTGGAAGCCGGTGGTCCGATGGTTCCTGGTCTGAGCCGGAACCACGTGGAAGCCGGTGGTCCGATGGTTCCTGGTCTGAGCTGGAACCACGTGGACGCTGGTGACCCGATGGTTCCTGGTCTGAGCTGGAACCACGTGGACGCTGGTGGCCCGATGGTTCCTGGTCTGAGCTGGAACCACGTAGACCCTGGTGGTCCGATGGTTCCTGGTCTGAGCTGGAACCACGTGGAAGCCGGTGGTCCGATGGTTCCTGGTCTGAGCTGGAACCACGTGGTTCCTGGTGTAGCTGAAGGCTAACCCTAACCCTTCAGAAGCAGAAGAAGCTTTTTTGTTTCTGCTTCAGCTCTTTTTTTTTTTTTTTTCAGCGCAGAACTGAAACTTCTGCTTTTGCTGTTTGGAGATTTTAAATGACGTTTGCACATTTTGGTTTTAGAAAAATGTAGAAGTTGTTACCAGCACATCTGTGCGCACAGATCCTTTTTTTTTTTAGATTCAGAGAGTAATAATGACAAACTTGAGCTTCCACGTGTAACTTTAGTTTCTAGTGTTGTTTCTGGTTTTTATTCATTTCCACTCCCAGCGAGACTCCCAGAGGCTCCCAGAGGCTCCCAGCAAGGCTCCCAGTGAGGCTCCCAGTGAGGCTCCCAGTGAGGCTCCCAGAGGCTCCCAGCGAGGCTCCCAGCGAGGCTCCCAGTGAGGCTCCCAGTGAGGCTCCCAGTGAGGCTCCCAGTGAGGCCAGCGAGGCTCCCAGTGAGGCTCCCAGTGGCTCCCAGTGAGGCTCCCAGTGAGGCTCCCAGTGGCTCCCAGTGAGGCTCCCAGAGGCTCCCAGCGAGGCTCCCAGCGAGGCTCCCAGTGAGGCTCCCAGTGAGGCTCCCAGTGAGGCCAGCGAGGCTCCCAGTGAGGCTCCCAGAGAGGCTCCCAGTGAGGCTCCCAGAGAGGCTCCCAGTGAGGCTCCCAGCGAGGCTCCCAGCGAGGCTCCCAGTGAGGCTCCCAGTGAGGCTCCCAGTGAGGCTCCCAGTGAGGCTCCCAGTGAGGCTCCCAGTGAGGCTCCCAGTGAGGCCAGTGAGGCTCCCAGTGAGGCTCCCAGTGAGGCTCCCAGCGAGGCTCCCAGCGGACGGATGGAGGGAGTTTCATCTCCAGAGCTGCTCAGATGTTCTGGATGTTTCTGACTTCAGACCAGTTGAATGAGTTCGTCTGCAGGTCACCATGGAAACAGACTGAGGCTTCTTTTAAAGAGACGCTCGTTACAGGTTCCTGAATGAACATTTCCAGGTTTTTAACGGCAGCCAATATTTTCACGCTTGGTTCCGACTTTTAAAAAAGTATTAAAGGGATTTGTAAATGAATAAAACGTACAAACATCACGACTTGTTTTGTTTATGAAGTTGGGCTCCAGTTTTATAAAACTCCAGTCTGATGGGAAACGTCAGATCCTGTAAGGTGATCCGTGATGATGCTTCAATCTGGGAAAAAAGTCTGGATTTGTTCATCTAAAGTTTGAATATAAAAATACTCAGTAACTTCACTCTCACCAGAATGACAACAGTCTCCTATAAACAATATGATTTATTACTTTCATCTGACAAAAAAGTGACCCAAGATATTTAATACTGAGTCTGACCTCGTGACTTGGGGGCCCCCTAGTGGCTACAGGAGCTCTCTGCATCATGAGGATACAGACAGAAAAGGCTCTGACTTCTACTAATATATCTGTCCATATATCTATACATGTAGATGTAAAAAAACACAGTTTTGCACCCTATGCTTCTGAAGAGATTTGTAGATTATTTTAAAATAAATAACACCAGAGTCTGTGTCAACATTAAGAAGAATAATCCATCCATAAACATCTGCTGAAAGAAGAATAAAATAAAATACATTTCCAGATTCAGCCCAGCTTATTTTAACAATTATCTTGTTAAATACACTTCAGAAACGTTATTAAGTTACATAAACTGGTATAAGCTGTGAATCAGCAGTTGGTTTGTTACACTTCCCTTGAAAATGTTTGTGACTTTCTTTAATATGACAACTTGTTCATGTGCTTGATAGGTAGTTTTACATGGTAATAATCATGATAACTATATTATTGTTAAAATAAAAATTGTAACAATAGAAATAATATTATTATTATAGCGTTATTATTTTACAAATTTTGTTACTATTAAGAAGAAAAGTAAACGTTGTGATATATTGATGTATATAATGTTATTAAATACTACTACTAATAATAATGAAAGTATATTAATATTGAGATTAATACTATAATTAGTGCATTTGTGTATAACTTTAAGGCAGCTATCCAGTCTGGCTGCGTAGTGAACGTGACCGTCATGAGCGCCATGACGGTCACGTAGCGAACGTGACCGTCATGGCGCTCACTTGGTCACGTGATTCATTTTTTTTTTTTTCCCTTCGTTTTTTTCATTATGAAATCCGAAAGTTTGTGTCGTGGTGTTTAGGACTGAAAAGAAAAGGTAAGTGAGCAAACACATTTTACCTTAATTTGTTTTTAAATTTCATATTTGCATTAGTTTTACTGTAGTTTTATATAGAATTCCAACTACGACGAGCAGCAGCTGTGTGACGTCACGCCCGGGCAACACCAAATACGCCACAGCGCGAATGCCTTAGTGACGTTAACTGTGGGCATATAACACAAACACTCCCAAAAAACTAATTCCGTCAAAACTGTTGAGAGAAATACATTTTGGAGTCAGTTTATCTTTGTTAGCATAGAAAACCTTAAACGTTCAGAAATGACAACCGTTAACAACAACAACAACAATATTCCAGTAAAACCACGTTTTAATTTTAACATCCAGCTCAATGAAGTTCTTACTGGTAACTCTTCTGACTACTCCATCGAGGCGTTCCTCGGTCAGGGGTTGTTTGGAAAAGTGGCCAGATGTAAAAACCTGAAGACAAAAGAACTCGTGGCTGTAAAAGTGGTGAGAAATGACTTTATTGAACCAGCTAAGAAAGAGGCTGAGGCCCTGGAGAAAGTTAGAAAGCTCAACGCGGATCAAAATAATCTGCTCAAGTTCAAAGAACAATTTATTTACAGAGACCACTTATGTGTGGTCACAGAAATGTTGGAGGTGAGCTTGTTTGACTTCATCAAAGGAAGGAAAAACGCTCCTCTCCACGTCTGTGAAATCCGTTGCATTGCTCAGCAGATGTTGGTGGCTCTGAAAGCCCTGAAGAGCATCAATCTGATTCATGCTGATATAAAACCAGACAACATTATGCTTGTAAATCATCAGTCGGAGCCCTTTAAGGTGAAACTGATCGATTTTGGTCTTGCAACAGAAGCACCAAACTTGTGGAGGAGCGGAATCGTGCAGAACCTGGCTTACAGAGCACCAGAGGTTCTGCTCCATTATCCCACTTTGGATCAAGGCGTTGATATGTGGACTCTTGGCTGCGTTCTGGCGTACCTGTACATCGGAACCCACTTGTATCCCATATTCGATGAGTATGAAGCCGTCAGGATCATTTACATTTTACAGCTGAACGGTAAACCCGACAGTGATTTCCTGTATGCTTCATATGATGCACGTCGCTATTTTAATCTGATCCAGACGACTCCTCGTTTAATTTGGCTGAAATCTCCAACAGAGTACTCGCAGCAAACGGGAAAGGACATCAAGGTTCATCGTGGCATTTCTTCTCGTCTTCACTCTCTGGATCACCTGATGGAATTGCAACCAGGAAGAATGTCCTCTAGCACCTATGAAGACACGCTAGCATTCATCAGCCTCCTGAAGAGGATGTTAGAAGTGGATCCACGAAAAAGGATCACCCCGACAGAAGCTCTCAGTCATGATTTCATAACCATGAATCACCTTCCTGTTTCTACCAATTGGCCTTATGTGAAAGCAGCAAAGAATGTAATGGCAGTGTGTCGCTCTGAGGAGCCAAACTGCATTTCTGCTGAACGTCAAGAGGAAAACCTGAGAACCTCTGAAAGCTGTGGCGGCGGAGATCTCAAACCAGCAACATCTGCATCAAGCACTGGAAGAGAAGGGCATCTGGATGTCTTTAGAAAACTGACTAACGCCACAAATGATGTCATTTCCTGTCAAGAAGAACCAACATCCAGTCATACCTTGACACACAAAAAAGACACTTCTCAAACAAAATTGAACAAGAATGGATCAGATGAAGCCAGCCAAAGTAGACATGAAGTACCAGCAACACCTGGAGATGGAAGTAACGGCATGTTGGACGGCTCTAAAGCAGTGACTGTCACTAAAACTACATGTGACGTCATTTCCTGTAAAAAGGAACCAACACCCAATGATCCCTCGACAGAGAAAAATGACATTTCGCAAACAGAATTGGACAAAAATGGATCAGCTGAAGTTCCAGCAGCACCTAGAACTGGAACTAGTTGCATGTTGGACAGCTGTAAAGAACTGGCTGTCGTCACAAATGATGTCATTTCCTGTCTAGAACCAACATCCAATGATGCCTTGACAGAGAAAAATGACATTTCGCAAACTGAATTGGACAAAGATGGATCAGATGAAGCCAGCCAAAGTAGAGATGAAGTTCCAGCAACACCTGGAGATGGAAGTAACGGCATGTTGGACAGCTTTAAAGCAGTGACTGTCACTAAAACTACATGTGACATCATTTCCTGTAATGAGGAACCAACAGCCAATGATCCCTTGACAGAGAAAAATGACATTTCGCAAACAGAATTGGACAAAAATGGATCAGCTGAAGTTCCAGCAGCACCTAGGACTGAAACTAGTTGCATGTTGGACAGCTGTAAAGAACTGGCTGTCGTCACAAATGATGTCATTTCCTGTCTAGAACCAACATCCAATGATGCCTTGACAGAGAAAAATGACATTCCGCAAACTGAATTGGACAAAGATGGATCAGATGAAGCCAGCCAAAGTAGAGATGAAGTACCAGCAACACCTGGAGATGGAAGTAACGGCATGTTGGACAGCTCTAAAGCAGTGACTGTCACTAAAACTACATGTGACGTCATTTCCTGTAAAAAGGAACCAACAGCCAATGATCCATTGAAAGACAAAAAGGAAATTTCACAAAAAGAAGTGGACAAAAATGGATCAGCTGACGTACCAGCAGCACCTAGAACTGTAACTAGTAGCATGTTGGACAGCTGTAAAGAACTGGCTCTCATCACAAATGATGTCATTTCCTGTCTAGAACCAACATCCAATGATGCCTTGACAGAGAAAAATGACATTTCGCAAACTGAATTGGACAAAGATGGATCAGATGAAGCCAGCCAAAGTAGAGATGAAGTACCAGCAACACCTGGAGATGGAAGTAACGGCATGTTGGACAGCTCTAAAGCAGTGACTGTCACTAAAACTACATGTGACGTCATTTCCTGTAAGGAGGAACCAACAGCCAATGATCCCTTGAAAGACAAAAAGGACACTTCTCAAAGAGAAGGAGACAAAGATGGATCAGATGAAGCCAGTCAAAGTAGAGTTGAAGTACAAGCAACACCTGGAGATGGATCGAAAAGTATGATGAACAGCTCTAAAGAACTGACTGTCACTAAAAGTACATGTGATGTCATTTCCTGTAAAGAGGAAACAACATCATCATTGAAACCTGAGACAAAAGTTCTACAAGGAGAACCAGCGATGGACCTCACAGAGGAACTGACTCCAGGGAAAGTTAAACGCTCCAACAATTGTTTCAGATGGATTGGTAGAGTCTTCTCTAGGACGTCCAAGCCCCGTCCAAAAGGAGAGACTCAGATGAATGAGGACATTCACCCCCACCAGGACCACACACTGACAACTAAAACAAAAGACCTAGAAGGAGAATCAGCGATGGACCCAACTCTGAAACCGACTGCAGGGAAAGTTAAACGCCCCAAGAAATGTTTGGGTCGGATTCGCAGATTCTTCTCTAAGACGTCAAAGCCCCGTCCAGCAGCAGACATACAGACGAATGAGGACATTCACCTCCACCAGGACCACACACTGGGAGCGGAGACAGAAGACGTAGAAGAAGAACCAGCGATGGACCCAACTCTGAAACTGACTACAGGGGAAGTTAAACCCCCCAAGAAACGTTTCGGTCGGATTCATAGATTCTTCTCCAGGACGTCTAAGCCCCGTCCAGGAGGAGAAACAAAGACGAATGAGGACACTCACCTCCACCAGGACCAAACACTGGGAACCAAGACTGAAGACCTAGAAGGAGAACCAGCCATGGACCCCAGTCTGGAACTGACTACAGGGGAAGTTAAACCCCCCAAGAAACGTTTGGGTCGGATTCGTAGATTCTTCTCTAGGACGTCCTAGCCCCGTCCAGGAGGAGAAACAAAGACGAATGAGGACACTCACCTCCACCAGCACCACACACCAAGAACATGAACTTTTCCACCAACATCTTCCATGTGCAACACATCCACGCTCCATCCAACTGGACAGTAAAAAGTCAGGGCAGCACGTTGGTGTGGTGGTCCACGTGGCCACTTCACCGCAGGGAGATTCCCAGTCTGGGGTCTCCGCACGTCTGCGTGGGTTCTCTCCGGGGGCTCCGGTTCTCTCCGGGGGCTCCGGTTCTCTCCGGGGGCTCCGGTTCTCTCCGGGGGCTCCGGCTTCCTCCCACACCCCAACATGTTACACATTCAACTCACTCACATTCATCAATTTCACTGAGTTGTGTTCAAGTTCATGTTGACATGTTTATTATCTGTAAATAAAGACCTACAGGAGTTAAATAAACTCTGAAAATGTACCTGCATGTCTCTGTATTGTATTTGTTCATTCAAATGTGTCAATTAAAGGTTCCAGAAATTCAGCGCAGACACAGATTTATATGATATGATGCTATGATAATGTGCTAACTAGGATGAACTTGCTGTCAATATGAACTGTTTTTACAAAAACACAGTATTTCATCAAGATTTGGTGTCAAAAACAAGAGACAGATTAAAACAGTCAGGAAGTAGAAAAGTAAGAAGCAGTCCCAGGTGAAAAATAAATAAACTGATGTTTTTTTTTGTTTTTACTAAATAATTGAACAACATATAAACAGGATAATATTACATCATTATAGGACAAAATTTCATAATTTTGTTTGATAAATCCAGAAGAAGGCCAAAGACAAAAAAAAATAAAAAACAAATTTTTAGGTATAAAATTTAAATAAAATTGTATTTTTCACATCTTTCTTGTTTTGTTGACTTCAGAATTTATATATTTTTTTTAAATATTGTAAATATGAAGAAAAGAGTGCTTTAAACACAATAATGTTTGGACCCTGGTGTTCAGATTTAATACAATGATCAGGAAATTGATCAAATATTGATAGAAGGTCGATGATTAGATTCTCATGGGTTTCCTTGTGTCCTGTCAGACCAAATAGAAAATGTTGAATGTTCAGTTTGTAACAGGAGTCAAAATTGATGTTTATGAGATTATTTAGATCAATCCAAGATACATGAGAGTCGGTAACAATCCCTAAAATAAACGACATCTTGGTTCATCCACATTTCCACTAAAGGAGCAGTGTGTGTCAATATTAATCTTGTATTTTACTAGACGGGTCTTGACTGGAAAACATCTGTGGAGCAATTTAAAAGTAACTTCTCTGACCTCATTTGTAAAAAAAACAATGTCCTTGACAAGATCCAAGTGGTTCTCCCAGTCTATGAAGGTTTAGAAACAATGTCTCTTTGAATGATATTTCTAATGCATTGATTAGAGGGATTATTGAGTGATAAAGGACATAAGTCATATATATCAGTGAATAGCTGACCGTTGTCATTCAGCAACTGACTAACAAGTGAGATTTTATTACCAACCCACTTCTTAATATACAAAGATTTGTTCCTAAATCTCACATCTTGATTGTTCCAAATGAAATATTTATGGGGAGAAAAACTGTGGAGACCCCCACCAGGGAGCAGCTGAATGGAAGTTTTATTGATTAAAGCTCAGTTTAAAGACCTCACCCTGCAGTTGTTCATCTAATTATTATCAAAACACCAGATTGAACAAGTTTTGGCTAAACATGACTAACATTAAAGATGCGAGCAACATAACTTTGTCTGGTCGTAGTTATACTTTCACCAATCAGACAGTTTGAGATATCTGAAAGACAGTCTTGATGAGTCACAATTACAGTTGGAGTTATTTCTAATCCAGTTTTGACGAGTCATACGTGAGTTTCAGACGTCTGCAGAGACCAGCAAACAAACCATCTGGACAGCTGCTGGTTAGAAACATCTATGAAATAAAATGTTTAGAGTCGGGGGAGAAAATCCCAACCCACTAAGAGATGGCTGGTTTTCACCTGGATAGTTCCTGGATAGTACCCACATGAAGGATTACTGGCCTCATTTCCATCAATATTACAAGCAAAAACGAAGATGTCTTGCTAGATAACAAGCTTGAAAAAGTGTCACATTTAGGGGTGCATGATAATTATCAAGACAGGAAATAATGACGTCATTTCGATAAATCCGATATCATGACCAATAGCCCCGATAACATACAGTCATGGAAAAAATTATTAGACCACCATTTTTTCTTCACTTTCTTGTTCATTTTAATAGCTGGTACCACTAAACGTCATCATGTGACTAAAACAGACAGAAAAGAAAACACTGAATGCATAAAAGCAGTGTTTTTGGCAGTACAACGCCATAGCTATTGATGTAAAAACTTAAGTGATTTAGGTTATAATCAAGAAAACCATGGAAAATGGTAAGATATCAGCTCTTAAATAAAACTCTTATGAGCAATCTTTGTGGTTATCGTTATGTTTGTCCAAACAAATGTACCTTTAGTTGTACCAGGCATTAAAATGAACAAGAAACTGAAGAAAACAAGGGTGGTCTAATAATTTTTTCCATGACTGTATATATTTTTGTCAACACGGCAGTGAGACCTGAATAGCCGGCAGTGAATGTTACATTTAAGTGACGTCGGCATAATCAGGAAAACGATTTCTCAATAAGGAAAATCAAGAATACCCCCTTATGTTAGAAAACAACTTGTTAATTCTGTCATAATTTTGGTAGTTGCTGACTTGAATTGATATTCACAGTATTTTCCCACATTACACATAAAAAATAGAAAAAATAGAAAAGGCTGAAAGAACGACGAGCAAACGAGGGAACTGATGAAAACAAACATGGCACGATCGTATGAAACTTCTTTAAAGTTTCAGAAAAAGATAGTTCGCTGGTTATTTGTGTCAAATGCTCCAAACGAAGGAGGGAGAAATAGCTCAAGCTTTAATACGTCAAACCCGATCAGCCACCTGAAACATAACCATCACTTTTGTAAAGTTTTGAAATTGCGCTAACGTGAGCTAACGCTAACATGAGCTAGCCAGCAGCAGAGAATTCACCAGGACTTACACACATCAGTGAAGCTTTTGAAAAATCCAAGAAATTTTCCAAAGATGACCCACGGGCAAAGATGAGATGGGTAGAAGGTAGAAATGTTTGAATCTAACTTGTGTCAGTGCATTAATTTTCTATGTTTATTTACTTCTTGTAAACTTCTGGAAGTCATTTTTTCAGTTAGTAATTCTGATGCATGTATTTCCATCAGTTCAAGGAGCCTTTATTTTTTATATCAGTCAGTAATGAACCTTATTTAAGTTAATGTGAGATATCAAATAGGTTTGTTTGATAGCTTTACGAAAATGTTTGAGAGGCTTGTCAATAGTTTTTTTATTGGAAAAAAAAATCTGTTCATTTAAAGAGTCAGAACTGTTTTTGATTTTGTTCATAGTATTGATGTAATGATCTTAGGTATATGTGTGTGTTATCGGTTATTGGCCTTTAGGAGCTGAAAGTTATCGGTTATTAAAAACAGTTATCGTGCATCCCTAATCACATTCATTATAAATCGGTCGATATTGATCCAGTAAAGGTGATGGGTGAGAGAGAAACTTTATTCTCATTAAAAGTGTCAAAAACACAGTTTCAATCAGCTGCTGTCAAGTTAAACCACGACACGACACTCTCTCAGACTGGATCTGGAGGAAAAAGCACCAGCTCTTCTCAAAGCAGTAAATTCTTCAAAGACAACTTGTGACTCGTCAGACGTCACTTATTTTTCCTCTCATCAGAACAGTCTCTGAGAACCTCAACCGGACACGATATCAGCTCAAACGTCTGATCTGGGCTCATTTACAGGGAAGCCAGGTCTGTCATAATGAGAATAATTATGGTTTATAAACTGTAATCCTGAAGTTTATGTTTTCTACACTGAGAACAAGTTGACCTGATTCCTTGTTTACAGATTTAAACCAATAAATTTGATT
This sequence comes from Hirundichthys speculiger, assembly GCA_018398805.1. Taxonomy (NCBI): domain Eukaryota; kingdom Metazoa; phylum Chordata; class Actinopteri; order Beloniformes; family Exocoetidae; genus Hirundichthys; species Hirundichthys speculiger. The sequence continues at coordinate 205,586 of JAGFBZ010002052.1, forward strand.
GTGATTGCACAGTTCAACCACAAGAGGGCGACTCAGACTGTGGGACAAAAGTCCTGGAGAAAGATGGAGACGAGGTTTCAATTTGTTCCACAAAAGAAATAAATGACATAAAATAAATATATCAACAATAATCTCCACATCTGTCTTACCAGCCCACTTCCATAAATAAAATAATAATAAAATATTTATTCATTCACTGAAGCATCAGACAAGACCAGATAGACGTGTCCATGTGTCGTGGGCTGGGCTCTGCTGTCTTTTCACTCCAAGGTTCATCAAGTTGGAGAAGTTCTTCAAAGGTCCATTAAGTATTGGAAAGGTGAAACTGAAGCCGCCTCCTCTTTTTAATTCTGAGTGTCTTCTCTCATCAACCGTCCTCCATTTCTGTCCAGAATGTGGACGTCACGGTCCACGAAGTGTCGTCCCTCATCCCTGAGACGCCGGTGGACCACTGAGTCTGGACCTGAGGAGCTGCTGTCCTGCGTTTGTGAAGCTCACGGTCGGTGTCTCTTAGATAAAGGTCCGTGTGCTCGTCGCTGGACTGGACTGCTGAGTGTCTGCCTGGGTGGTTTGGTCCTTTGGGTGAACCAGTTTTTGTCTGAGGGTGCTGTTGGACTTAAAGAGCTCTGGGAGGTCGTGTTTGAGAGAAAAGGGTCAAGCAGATGTTTCGGTTTTCTTCAGTTCAGATAAACTCAGTTGCATAGCTCCAGTTCACAACAGAGTTTCCAATGTTCAGTAGAATCCATTTAAATCCAAATTATGATCCATCTGCCTCGACAGTTTGGGGGTTTGAGATGACAGGAAAGAGACAATAATGAAGTATGAATCCAAGAAGAGTGGACACATGTCATCTATTATCATGTCTCTAACAAGTAAACTGACAATCAGAGAGAGACGTGCTCTATTTGGAACACATGGAAATATAAGATCCTGAAGAAAAGAGGGAGTTAGGCCTTAAAGTCTTTGTTTATGAGGAGAATAACCTTCAGTTCCATCCTGAGTTTAACAGGAAGCCAATGAAGGGAAGCTCAGATTGCCCTAAAAAATAAATAAATAAATAAATAAAATCGCTAGTTTTCTAGACTAATACCGCTCATTTCCACGTCACGTTAGTAGAGTAGAGAGTAATGAGCTCCAGCTTAAAATAAACCCATATAAGGCTAAGCTTCTAAGTATCTCTTTATGAAGCATTCCTAACTTAAAGAATAAAATGACGAGACTGTCTTGATCACAGGTGTCAAACTGATCCATTAAAGGGCCGTGTGGCTGCAGGTTTTTGTTCCAACCATGCAGAAACACAGCTGACTGGTTTTAGTCACTGAAGAAACTGTCTTCACTAAAGGTCTTAACCAGTTTAGTTGATTGAATGAAACAAGTTGACACACCAGGTCTATCCATTACAATTGACCTTTCGGTAAGCACCGCCCCCATCCTAGTTACTGTTGCTAGGTCGGACATTCTCGCTGCTCCTCCATTAAGGACAATGTTATTTTGCCATTTTTTCGATGTGTATAATCAGTGTTAATATTATACTATAATATCTCCATGGTGAAATATTGCTGCTGAGGGACCTGCAACGGTGACTCGAGGTGTCCAGAACGTTTGGAGGGACATTTTTATTCTCTTTCCCAAATCAAAACAAACGCTGGAAAAATGCAGCTGTGGGTTAAGTTGTGTCCGTCCACACAAGCAACTGAACGTGGGGAAAGTTACAAAACACACCTACATTTACTCTAAGTTAGCTTCATTTATTAGATGATTGATTTAACCACCGCTTAGTAAAAATAATATGATTTAGCAGCAGGGAGGGTGATGCTTCATAAAGAGATACTTAGAAGCTTAGCCTTATATGGGTTTATTTTAAGCTGGAGGCATCTTATCAGAATCGTTGGAGAACACAAACTCAGCCGTTGACAGTTTTCCGACTTGCAGGATGTCATTGGTTTAATAAGTCAGCAATTGAGAGGCCCTGGGAGACATAATGGTAATCGGTTAAAACGCCTTCATTTTACCTTCTACGGGGCACTTCTTTCAAGCCTTTGACCGAGTGGAAGTGTGTATGAAAATGCACGCTAGTTACAGTAAGTCGTACGCGCGAGATAAAGAGTTGTGCGCACGAGATAAAAAGTTGTGCGCACGAGATAAAAAAAAAAAAATTTCCATGTCACCTCCAGGGCTCCGTAATCAGGTGCCCAGTTCAGGAAGAGAAGGAAAGAAGAAGAGGAGAAACGTTCAAAAGATAAAGGTATGCAGGTCTCTATGAGTGACGTTAATTTAGCATGTAATGGAACAGTAGCCTATACGCTATGTATTATCCTCTTGCTAATATGTTGCTACTTAGCCACAGAAGACGACTGTATTTGTGTTTTAGCTTTGCTGAACTAGCAGCTAGCATTTCACCAGCAGGCTAGTTTGTGTTTACAACACAAGTGCAAGTTCACACAGGCTTATTAGTCTGGGAATTTGATAAACAATAGTACGCCCTGACTGTGGAATTTTTAATGCTATACGTGCGTCTATGCTAACTTAAATAACTTAAATAACATTCATGTCAATATACACTGACATGATGTTTTGTAAGCTTTATGTGATATACCGTAGCTTTTTGAATAATTTGTAGTGTGTTATGCTTAGTTAATAGGATGTTAACAAATGATAATTTGTGCATTATTATGGTTTATTTTAATTGGGTAACTGATGCATGTTAAGTGTGATCTAACTTCCATATTGTATCTTAATTGTAAATTCAGGGGCACTTCTGAAATATTTTGAAGCAGCTCCCGCTGGCCCAAATGAGGAGCATCTACCTCTGCAGCCATTGAAGGGGGGGTGTATGTGTGCATTCTTGCATAACTTTGTACTTTTGTAAACACTATAAATGCTGTCAATAACAAATATATACTAATGACAATACCATGTGCTCTTTATTAGAAAAGCTTCAACCCAAATCTCCACCAGATCCTGGTCCTGAGGAGCCTCTGTCTACTGACCTGATAACTGGACTTCAGTTCTGACTGGCAGTATCCGGACACAGCTGGTTCGTAGAGGTTTGCAGAGGAGTGAGGTACCGGCTGACTTTGGTGTTTATATACTTTATTTCATTCATCTTTTAGTATTTATTGTTATTCGTGCTGTTGTTCAATAATATAGTTATTTAAAAAAACATAAAAAATGTAATACAATCTTGTGTTTGTACGTTGATGTTGGGGGAGGGGGGGCGTTTGTAAGTTGGTCAGGGGTGCCTGATGGGTGGTTCGCCCAGGTCGCAAAAGTAGCCAGGACCGCCTCTGCTCCTAGCCAATGGGATGCCAGGAAGATGCTAGCCGATAGCCAATGGCAGAGCGGCTACAAGTATGTTTAAGTTCGGTAAACTCTGGGAGCTGTGAGTAGCAGCGCTACTGTATTTTTGCCTTTCGTATCCTGAAATTTCTTTCGTAACTAGAGGCAATATTTTCCCGTTGATGCGTTTCGTAACCTGAAAATTTCGTATATAGAAACGTTCGTAAGTAGAGGTACCACTGTATATGAGAAGGCAAGAGTTTCTGGATGAAGACGGACTCTGTTGCAGTCGAAGAAGCGACGGGAGCAACGCAGTGAATTAAATACGGTACACTCGTTTATTTTTGTGATGCCATCCAGGCGAAGGTGTTTTGCCATATTAGTCGCACCCTCCTTTGGCAGTAACATGCTTCCCGCAGGTGTTTCACTGCGCCAGGTAGCCGTCATTTCCCGGACTGAAATGCAGCCAAACTCGAGAGCGGCGTCTCTTGGGATCCATGCTGTGGCGAGTAGGGATGTTCCTGGTGACTAATTTCCCTGTCGACTAAACGAAAATTTTAATTAAGACTAGTCGACTAGCCAAAAAAAGGGAAACACTCAGAAAACAGTGAAAATTTAGCACAATTTATTGAAACATCGAAACAGAATTTGAAACATTGTCCCAAAAAATATTGTGTGTAACAAGAGTTCTTTAAGCCTTTAATCACAATGTTCAACAACCATGTTGGATTTTAAATGCCGCTGAAGTACGAGACACTTTGCACCGTGCAGTATGAATGAATGTGAACATGAAGGCAACTCAGTCAAACGTTAACCACCAAAATAAATAAATTGCCTCTGACACATTGAATCTTGCAGATTATCCGACAAAAATTATTGCTTTAATTCACTTTCAAGTTAATAAAACATCTAAATTATAATTAAATTTCAACCGAAAAGAGCAGCATTTTGCACCGTGCAGTATGATATAAACCCTGCACATCCGACAAAAACTCACTTAAAGGTTAACAAATAATGTAACATCTAAAAAAGATAAATTGCTGCTGAATTATTAAGCTCTATGCGCAGTTCAATATGAGTGTAAAATTAAACAAACATCTAAAATCTCTCAGACCGGACGGGAGAACACGTCTCCAGGTAAACACTGTCAAATCGGGGTCATTCCACCTCAATTCAACAGGACCTTCCCGCATGACCATCTCTGATTTGCTTTATATTTTTTTCTTATGAACTTTGACTATAATGTAGTAACTTTGTGCAATATTAGCCTGGTACTAGCAATAATTTCCGATTTATAAATTTTTGAAAAAGTGCCCGTACGGCCATTTTCGTGACATTCCAAACGCTTTTAAAATTATTACCATTTTTGAGGGGCTGTATCTTTGAAACCGTACAAGCTAGAGAGATGATTTTTTTATGCTGTTAGTCCTGTATGTGCACTCTGTATGGGGTCGGTTTCAGGTGTCTATTCATTGCTGTTTGTTTTAAAATAATTTTCAAACATCCAAAATAAATTTCACTCGCTTCGTGCGGTTCACATTTCAAGTCCCCATTTAGAGCCCTTGTAATAGTAGCTGAGACTTACTTTTTTTGTTGAACAATCTCCTTCTCTTATAGAATAAAAATGCATAAAAATTGCAGAAACAATTGTATTTTAGTTCTCATATGACCCAGCAAAAAACGAATTTCGCATTTTATTGTCGATATTCAATTGGCAATTGACAAAATATGACAAGATGTAACAAAAAACTGAATATACTACCAGAAAGGTAATGACAATATCTGTTCATATACAAAGTTTCAAGTTGGTACTAAGTCTCTAAGTTACCTAGAAAAAATTCTGAAATCGAGCATTTTTGCCAGTTTTCGAATTATTGAGAACTTGTAGCAAATCACCAGAGAAAGTTTTCAATGTACATTTAAGTATACAGGCTGTACTTCTGCATTGTATTGTCTTGTCTGGACATGTTTGCTGATCTCAAATGGAAAAGGCCTTTCAAACAAAATAGTTTGCTGCATGTTTTATTCCTCCCTGTCCGTGCTGTGTGAAAGTTTGGTGAATGACTCAAGCAAAGGTGCTTTGTGATTTATACTAGATAAACATGATCAATTGTGTAGCAAAATTACCAGTAATGGTAGTGCTATGCTGAATGGCCACAGCTGGGGTTTAACATATTAATAAATGCTAAATATAACTTATAGTAACACAAGTGCCTTGGCCTTCAGTGCATGACATCATGCTTATGTCATCAGAAAATTCAGTGAGCTGCTCAGTTGATCAATAACCATTGTAGACCAAGCTTCAAAATCAAATGCAGTGAATGTGAAATCTTTGAAGATGGCAGAGAACTTGGATACTTGTACAATTGGGAAAAACTTTGTTCAGAACAGGATTGCCATAAACTGGACTTTGTCAAAAGTCTGAAACGGTCAGTATAATTTTGGTTTTATTATGTGCCAGCTTGATGTTCATTCCTTTATTCATTTAATTAAGTGATGCAGGAGTAGTGTACAAAATCTCATATTATCATAATTATTTTCTTACAGTTCAAAGGAGTTGATCAATGTACAGGATTTATCTGAATAAGACCGAGAAATGCTGCTTCACAGGTGTGGATTTGATGGACTCCCATCAGAAGCAAACATCTCTCTACATCACAAGAAAAAAAAAAGCCCAGTTTTTGCACTTATTGTATTATTAACCAAAATTTTATTTCTGCAATTCAATTTGCAACCCTTAAAGTTGATCTGGAATGGTCTCTACAGCACTCCATGGAGACTTGCAGGTGAGCCTATGCTTGTACTTTTATCTACAAAAAGAAGTGCTGCCGAGACTTTTGAACTTGTCTCTCTCGATTATTATCAACCATCACTTTCTGCAGCTAAATGTTTTTCTTCACTGATCCTCATTCCATATCAAGATTCCATATCAAGATATTTGCCATTTGTGAAATTTAAAGTTTCTGCACACAAACAAGCATATTCTTGAAATTTCCGAAAAACGGCAAAAATGCTCGATTTCAGAATTTTTTCTAGGTAACTTAGAGATTTAGTACCATCTTGAAACTTTGTATATAAACAGATATTGTCATTACCTTTCTGGTAGTATATTTAGTTTTTTGGTACATCTTGTCATATTTTGTCAATTGCCAATTGAATATCGACAATAAAATGCGAAATTCGTTTTTTGCTGGGTCATATGAGAACTAAAATACAATCTTTTCTGCAAATTCTTTATGTATTTTTATTCTATAAGAGAAGGAGATTGTTCAACAAAAAAAGTAAGTCTCAGCTACTATTACAAGGGGTCCAAATGGGGACTTGAAATGTGAACCGCACAAAGTGAGTAAAATTTATTTTGGATGTTTGAAAATTATTTTAAAACAAACAGCAATGAATAGACACCTGAAACTGACCCATACAGAGTGCACATACAGGACTAACAGCATTAAAAAAAATCATCTCTCTAGCTTGTACGGTTTCAAAGATACAGCCCCTCAAAAATGGTAATAATTTTAAAAGCGTAAGGAATGTCACAAAAATGGCCGTACAGGCACTTTTTCAAAAATTTATAAATCCGAAATTATTGCTAGTACCAGGCTAATATTGCACAAAGTTACTACATTATAGTCAAAGTTCATAAGAAAAAAATATCAAGCAAATCAGAGATGGTCATGCGGGAATTTGTTTTCTAATCTGCTGATTTGAGGTGGAATGACCCATCGGCCTGAGTGCGGCTAGCACCGCTAGCATCAGCAGCCATCGTCTCGTGCAGATTAACATCCAAATGCTTGAGTTGAATGTGGTTGCTCATTGCTCCAGTCGAGTGATTGTATGATTGTTTCTGAACAGTCTACATACTACCTTGTTTTCATTTTCTAGATTAAAGTACCGCCAAACCGCGCTGGTTTAGCGAGACCATCTTCCCACCGTGCCGTTTTAAAACTCCAGCCTACTCGAGCATTGCCGTAGAGAGGGGAACTGCTGTCTGACGGCTCTGTAGCCCCGACTAGTGGCGGGCGGCTGTATGACAGTTAAGCGGCCTTGTACATGAATAAAACACAAATTGGTTTAAATGACTAATATTTCTGGTGCCGACTAGAAAGTGGGCGGACGTTTAATCGGTTAGACGACTAATCACGCGCATCCCTAGTGGTGAGTGAAGTCCCGTCGGCGACGGACGTGATGTCGCCGGAGTTGAGTACGCCGGGCGGAGTAACATCAACAAACTAGTGCAGTAAATCAAAACAAAACAAAAAAATAAAAAAGAAATTAGCGCGGACATTTAGGAACTGAAAAAAGGAATCGAAATTCAAAAATCTTCTAAACCAGTGGTTCCCAAAGTGTGGGCCGCGGCCCCCTGGTGGAACGTCGCGGTACTGCAGGTGGGCCGTGAGAGGTCATTAAAATTAAACAAATATGATTTAAATCCTCGATCTTTTTAAAATATGTTTTTAATTACTGTAAAATATTAACGACATGATTTTAAAACATTAAGAAGTAACAAAACAAACCAGTTAAGTGTTATTCTACCGTCATCTTAATTTAATATGACAAGTGTCACCTGATTTGTTGACCCCTCACATTAATATCGGATCATGGTTCCTAGTCCTGTATGTTGATCACAGTTGTGATTAAAGGTTTCGGTGTGCCGCGGAGATTTTTCACATTTCAAACTGGGCCTTGGTGTTCTGAAGTTTGGGAATCACTGTTCTAAACGATTCCAGAACCGGACGTTAGGAACCGATTCCTTCTTGGAATCGTTTTTCGGTGCCCAACCCTCGTTAAGAGTCTGTTGAACCTGGGTACGTTCAAACCGACAGTTCTGGGTTTTATGGCGGTAAGATGATGTGGATTTATTACAAACGTGCAGAAACGTCCAAAAATTCCACCGGAGTTATTTCCGAACTGGCAGACAGGCGGCAGGTTGGCAGACAGTCGCAGTCACGGAGAGGATTCAGCTGAGCGGAGATGAGAGAGGAGAAGTGGAAAGTTTTACGGGTTTTGAAGGTCGGCTACCCTGGACTGCTGGATTCACAGCAGGACTATGAGATGATGGACGCAGCCCACACAAACGTGAGGTGACATGTTTGGACCGTCGTCGTTCCTCTGCAGCAGACAGACGTCCGAGCCTTTGAAGCAGCTCCTCATCTGGATCCCTGAGTTATTATAGCGACTGCAGAGCTTCTGCCTGCAGGATCCTCCATAAAAATATTGGCTATGACACATTTCCAGCCCGGCTCCACTTTGACTCCTGCTTCCTCTCGTTATTTTTCCGCGACGACTGAACTCGCCGCCTCTCGGACAGGTCGTTTCCGGCTTTTGTGTTCGCTCTCAGCTCAAAACTGACGTCAATCACGATGACTAAGATCAATCTGCCTGCAGCTCCGCAACATTTCCTTTTCTACGCCACTTCTTTTTTTTTTTCCGTTTTAAACCTCTTCATCATTCACCAGCCGGCGAGTCTCTTTGTTTGCTTTTCTCTTGTTATCACGGACTTTTTTCAGTTCAGTTCAAGGCAGGTGTGAAATGTTCTTCCTGAAACCGCATCCTGAGTTTTTGCTCTAAAACCTTATTGAGCGGGAGTTTGATTTTACCCACAAAAAAAGCAACTTTTAAAACTTTATTGATCCCACAGTGAGGAAATGTAGCAGCAGCAGCAGAACAGGGCTGGAATAAAAATAATACAGACAAATATACACTTAAGGGGCCACAAGAAATATTTAAAAAATATATTTAAAAAGTAGGGCTGGGCAAGTTAACGCCTTATTATCGCGTTAACGCATTAATTTATTAACGCCGACATTTATTTTATTGGCGTTAAAGCATGTTGCTCATATGCTTTTGTTTTGAAAAGTCTGTTACTGGCTGCTGCGGAACCGGAAGACAATTAGCAAGAAGAAAGGTAGAAAATCAGGTAAAGGTAAAAGGTAAAAATCAGTGAACTTTACAGTTCAGGTAGCAACTAATGTAGCAATATTAACAATTCTGTCTAAAAAAAAACAAACTCTGGACTGCAACAAAACTTTGGCGTCATTCCTCCATGTTCCATCAGATCTGCTCCATGTGTTCACTGTCCTGCTGTTCTCTAGCTGGTTACTGCAGTGCGGCTCCATCTAGTGGCACAGATGTGTAATGACA